>JASAUF010000092.1:3205000-3275000 GCA_030180095.1 Magnolia changhungtana | reverse complement strand
AGGACTCATCTTCTATTCTGATGGTTCTAGGTGAGCCTGGTGCTGAGAAGTGAAAGGTGACTATGGGCGATGTGATGGATTCGTTGTACCAGACCGACATATGGGAGTGGGTGGAGATTCCAATGGGCCGGTGAGCGGTTGGATGCAGGTGGACCTTCAGGAGGATACAGTATAGATACAGGGCGAGGTTGGTAGCGATGGGTTATTCTCGAGAGAGAAGAGATCGGCTTCTCAGAGATATTCGAAGAAGAAGAAGAAGACGGTATAGCATGTATCTATCGTGATCCGTGATTGGCGGTATATCACCCACGGCACTTGGCCAATGTGATCTTGAGTTATGATGTGATGCGAAATAAGAGAAGAGGTCAAGAAGCTACACGGTTGAAGATTGAAGACATGGTGGAGATTGTTGCGAGATGTCTTAAATCTGAGTCCTTTCTTGACTTGAGTGAAGCCGATTTGATTGATGGATGCGGAAAGGAGTTTCGCGGATTTTGTGACGCAAGTCCTTTCATATGCAGGCGGAATGCGAAAGGAGTTTCGATACGGGTTTTGTGTTGCAAGTCCTTTTGCAATTGGGGATGCGAAAGGAGTTTCGTGGATTTTGTGACGTAAGTCCTTTTGACCGGGGATGCGAAAGGAGTTTCACGATTTTGTGTTGCAAGTCCTTTCGCATATTCAGAAATTGGCGGGATGCGAAAAGGAGTTTCATGGATTTTGTGACGGGATGCGAAGTCCTTTTGTGATGGCCTTTGGCGGGATGCAAGTTTCAGGATACGAAAGGGAAGTTGCCAAAACTATAAATTGGGGTCCCTAGGACTATTCTAAGATAATTCCAAGACTTCCTAAAGGTATTCTAAAGGGTTCTAGGGTTATCAAAGGGTGTAGCAAGGGTGAGATTCGAGGTTATTCGAATTGGGTAAGTCTTTTCTCTTTGAAATTGATGCTTTCATAGTAGTGATTTATCGCTTTGTGCCGTGGTTTTTTCCCGCAAGGGTTTTCCACGTTAAATCTGTGTGTTCTCTTTTCTTATGTGTGTTCTTGGTGCCATTGGATTGCTATCCTTGATCTAGATCTGTGTGATTCCGCAGGCCAAAAATCCCAACACATTTAGTAGTATAGAAATACATTTCCTACTGAGACAAAATTTGTAACTAGCTATCATCTTGCCTAGCAGGCAAAGATTTACTTCAGTGGAAAGATTGATTCATTTGTGGCCCACCAAAATTACAAGTCAGCTTGAGTTTTTATCTAAGGGATTCATACAAGACTAGATATCTAATAGTCCGAGTGGATCTTACATAACCACGATGGTGGGTCCATTAAAATAAGAGTTGTCTCTGGTACAGTTCCCTCTTTTTTTTTTCCGAAATAAGCTCTTTGTGCACCTGTAGAGGGGCGCTCACACTCGATTTTTAGTGGGGCTTAGTGGGATTTGTATGTGAAATCCAATCGGACCATTAGATGTGTAATCCTAGTTTAGGCCTAAATCTAAAAAATCAGGTTAACTTGTAATTCAGGTGATCCACACCAAAGAAAACAGTTAGGAGAGAAACGTGAACCATTAGTTTTTATAGTGCTTAGATGCCACACCAAAATTTAGGCTTGGAGCATAAAAATTAGGCCCATCCAAGTTCAGGTGGGCCATACTAAGGGAAACTATTCTGAGGGTGAACATTGTCCTATACACTGTTTCCAGATATGAGGTCCACCTGAATCATAAATGTGAGTGATTTTTGGTCGACCTTTGTCCTAACATGAAGTGACGAATCTAGTGGTCGGACGTATTTTCTCGGAAGGACACCCAACCAGCAATTTAAAAAATGTAACATAAAATAGTGGAATTGTAATTATATTGATAAAAGAGCCGACTCTTTTAAAACCTTTTTGAAAAAAAGCTTTTAAAAAAGTATTGGAATGTAAATTAATGTAAATTCTCTCTCTCTCTCTCTATATAGGGAAAAGGTACAATGCGCTCGAGCGTAAAGCGGTCGTCCGTGAGGTCGAGCTGTGTGGGCCCCACCGTGATGCCTTTTGAAGATCCACACTGTCCACCAGATGCACGAGCCCAGGGTGTGCCCATACGGCCCAAAATCAACTGTCCACATAACTCAGGTGGGCAATATCATTGGAAAACATAAGTATACACGCAAAAACATGTAAAAGCACTTGGTGGGCCCCACCTGAGTTGTGGATACCACCTGAAACTTGGTCTTAATTACATCCAAGTGGGACACACATGATGGATGGTGTTGATCATCAAAACACGTCTCGAAAGATCCCCACAAATGGTTTTGAATGTTTCAATGGTGCACGGCCCCTCTCAACTTCTGTACGTGGTGTGGCTCACAAAAGTCACGGATTGACTTGATTTTCAGCCGTGTGGGGCCCCTCTGGAATGGTACATCTGACTGAAGGGGTAGATTTTCGAACGGCAGCACGGTGGGGCCCACATCAGCTCGACCGCACGGACGACCGCTTTACGCTGGAGCGCATAGTACCTTTTCCCATATATATATATATATATATATATATATATATATATATATTGGTGGGCCCGCGTTTGGTCATGGGATATACCAAAAATCATTCGCACGTATTGGGAACTTAAGTGGGCTACACTACCTGAAACCGTATGAAATCATGTCCAAAACATCTAAAAGAACTTGCTGGGGCCACTTGAGTTTTGGATAGGGCTCAAACTGGGTGTGACCCCTCATTCAAATAGAAACACACAATGGATGGGCTGAATTTCTAAACCATATCTCTGTAGGCCTATAAATGATCGTGAATGTTTCAATGGTTGGATATTCATTCTCAACTATTGTCTATGGTGTTATGGTGTGACCCACTTAAGTAATAGATTGGCCTGATTTTAGGCCTGTGGCCCACCATGGAAGGGTGCATCTGATTTATGGGGGTGGATGTCCATCCCACATCATTGTGGGGCCCACAGAGCTTGACCTCATGGGAAGCTTGTCATAAGGTCCGACCTCATGGTATCTTTTCCAGAGAGAGAGAGAGAGAGAGAGAGAGAGAGAGAGAGAGCACGCTCAAAACCGCAAGGATACCTGGAGAAATTCTCGAGCCAAAAAATTCCCAAGAATGAGATATGTCACCATGGTGCATACATGTATGTCACATATCCTTTGTGTGCACTCGCATGGATAGCTGCAAGCGTATCATGTCACATGTATATACTTTGTTTGCACTTGCATGTATAGCCATATGGTGTAAGTGTATCATATCGCACGTGCTAATATGAAATATGTGTGGATCATTCAATTATGTATCAAGTGAGCACCACTGTGTGTAACTAATTAGATGGTCAAAACTTGGATAAAATAATGGACAGGATAAAAATGCCACCAATGACTCATGATAGACATTAATGTATGGGTTAGTCGAATAGGAAAAGGGCTTGATTTTAAAAAAGGTACCTAGTGAAGTAATCTAATCACACCAAGCAAGCACAATGCAAACACTCTAAATTTAACGTAGAAAAACTCTTGTAAGAAAAAACCACGACACAAAGCAACATATATCACTATGAAAGTAGTAAATTACAAGAGTAGAGAGATTACCCGATCCAAACAACCTCGAATCAACCCAAGATACACCCTTGAAACCCACCTCTCAATCCCGATTACACCATAATATATAGCTTTTGGAAGAATTACAATCGAATTAGGAAACAAATCCTGCAAAATCGCAACTCTGCGAAAAATTGAATATTGGATCCGTTCGATAACATCAAACACACTTCGATATCATCAAAACTTATCCTTTGATGACATCGAAGCCATATCGATGGCATTGAACTAATACCTAAACAGTCCAGAGATAAGACATGAAAATCAGATCTTCTTTGATTGCAGCGAGCCATCTTCAATGGCATCGAATTAATCTTCGATGTCATCGAACCATCTTCGATGAGTTCGAAAAAGTACCCAGTTAGTCCAGCGATCAAGTGGAGAAAATCTAGAAAATTTTGATGGGATCAAGCACTGTTCAATGACATCGAACGGTCTATCGATGCAAACCCTGTTTCCGAATGATGTAAGACTAAAAAAAACAACGATCTTCACCATATCTTCAATCATTAAATATAGATTCTTGTTCTCATCTCTCATCTTTGCCATGCATCATAACTCATCCATTGCTTCTCATGCACACTTCGTAATGTTTTTACGCCTTCGTCAAGCCTAAAGAAGTTGTACGAAACTCGAACTTCTCTGCATGAACCACCTTGGTGAGCATGTCCACCGGATTCACGCTGGTGTGAGCATCTCTCATCTTTGCCATGCATCATAACTTATCCATTACTTCCTCAAGCACATATCGGATAAAATGGTGACGAACATCAATGTGTTTAGTACGAAAATGATAAATATAATTTTTAGCCAAATTGATAGCGGTTTCTCTATCACAATTAACCGGCATGGCCTTTTGTTGAAGTCCTAACTGATTTAAACATGTCTCTTGTTAAGGGTCGAATGTTGCATATTAGAACCCAGTTATTACTTGCTTTTACAAACATGATACTGTTTAATGCCATATTTTAATTGTGTTTGTGCTGCAAGGTGAATTTGGGAGCATAGACTGAAAAAGGGTACGAAAAGCATGGAATTAACGCTCTGAAGTTACTAAGGCAAGGGACGAACTCCAGGGGACCGAGATCGAGGAACTTACACACTAGAGATTCAAGAAAATCAGGTCACTCACGTTAAACGGGCCTGAAAATCATCCAAAATGCAATATCATAGGATTCTTACCATCCGCTTGGCTCGAAACTTTATATATAGCTTGAGAACTATAAATTAACCGTACACGTCAAATTTCAGTCATTAGATCCTTTAGGAAGTTGCCCAACAGACAGATTAGCCCTTAAAATCCTGATTTGGGGCCCACCTGATATCTGGATATGTGTCAATTTTGGTCTCAACCCCTTAAACAAGGTGATGAAACGGATGATATGCGACACACCATAGTAGACCCCACACGTACACTGTTGCACGAGAAGACCTAAGGTCGGTCAACGGGCGCTGACCGACAAAAATTCTAAAATTTCCAAAGACAAACAATGCCTCTCTGCTATCCATCCAATTTTTAGTAGTGGGGCCCACCCATCATCTAAACGGATGATTTAGACCATCCATATGCTCTAGAGGGGGGCATGACCCTCGCCTAGGTGTTCTTTTGACCCCTTGCAAACGTATACACGTGGATTGTTAAAAAATGCAGGATGAACGGTGAGTTGGTTTAATAGAGTGGACGACACTAAAACCCCATAAAAACCACTCCTTCCTGACTGGTTTTTCACCAGGAATCCAATGAATGGGTTAAATTTCTCAGAAAACAGCATTGTGGGGTCCACAGAACACCTCAGCGCAACCCCTGTGTAGGCTTTACGCACGTCCGATGCTGCCAACTTTTGTGGCCCATTGTGCGATTATGGCACTAATCGGATCAGTGATCCTGACCGTCCATAAGCCATAGAAGGGAGCATTGACCCTGCCCAAGAAGTCGGAATGCTTGAGTAGAGCAATCTTCCTTCCAAAAATTGATTCAAACGCAGGTTGTGTTGTTCTTGCGCAAAACAGAGGTGTCCGGTTTATTTCTGGAATTAACGTGCGTAAAGAAGGTCGGTTATCCTTTGGTTGTTATAAAGGAGGAGAAAAATGGAAGGGAGGAGGGATCTTTTTGGGCAGTCGTGGAGGCGAGATCCTTGTATATGTGGAGAGGAGAACGAAAGAGAGGAGGGCAGTGCTTTAAGAGTTTTTTTTTTTTTTTAATCCTTTTCTCAATTGATGTTAGCTTATGTTTTTTTTTTTTTTTTTTTAATTTTTTAAAGAGTTTTTAGTTTGGCCATGACTATGTCAGGCTAAACCTCTTAGCTAGGGCTAAGAGGTGAAGCTTGTAGCGTGATGGGTTGTGCCTATTGATTGGATTCATGTTTTAATTGAACTCTCGTTTGATTTTAGTTTGATTAATAGGAATGCTTTCAGTTTTTAATGGTTTATTGTGACTTAAATTACAATGGATCTGCGATAGCTTTGAGCATGTTCTTAGCATTATAGGGTTTGTAAATTTGGGAACCCTGTTGTTCACCATCGTCTCCTGGGCATGGTTGGATGACGGAACCCTTCCTAATGTTCATAAATTCATTTGATTGGATGTGGATTGGTTAAAATTCTATTGTTTGCTTTGTCTCATGGGCATGGTTTTGTGATGGAATCAATTCTAATTCTTATCCTTCTCATCTTTTGAAAACTAGATCAAAGGAAGTTCAGATTTGGGTTTTAATGATATATCTTCCAACTGGATGAAGATAGGACTCGAAGTCTAGTTGAGTTCATGAATCAAGCATAGATCTCCCTGATATCTACAAGTGGATCCTTAATACCTTAGTTTCTTACCTTTGAATTCTATAAGTTTTAGATTATTATTTCACCATTATCCCCTCATATTCACTTGATTTAGAATTCATCCTCTTCTAGTTCTAGTTCTGCTTACTTTCAGATTACGTACAAGGTTCAGTCCCTGTGGATTCGACCTCAGTCTTACCGAGTTTATTACTACATCATACTTGGGGTGTGAACAAGTTTTTGGCGCTGTTGCTGTGGACTGACGGTTACGTTTTTCTGAGATTAACTAGTTTTAGAATTAGATTAAGATTAGGTTTTTGTAGTTCTTAATTCTAGGTTTGGATTATTTTATTATATTTTTAGAAACTAACTTAACTTTCCTGTTTTGTAGAATTTTGAGATAGATTTTCTAAATTGTTAATCTCTTTCTAGTTTTTTTTTTTTAGTTTTTATTTTATTTTTAGATTAGGTCTTCTTTTCTATTTTTAGAAAATTTTCTAATTCTAGGATTTCTTTTGTTTTTAGAATTTAACTTACTTTCTAATTCTAGGTTAAGGCTTTTCTGATTAATTTTTAAAAACTAGGTTAGTTATTTCCCTTTTTAGGAACTTTTTAACTTTAGAATTTTTTTAGAAACTAACTTGTTTTGTTTTCTTTTGCAGGATTCTAACATAGGAACTTCCAACCTAGTAACTTCTTTCTAATTCTTTCTCTTTATATTTCTAGATCTCTTATTGCCGTAGGATTTTTTTTTTTTTTTTTTTTAATTCTTAAGATTAGATTCAGAGTTAGGGTTTTACCATAAATATACAAGAGTGGGAACGTCAATATGTTGAGAAGAATAATATATATTGGGATGATGATTATGATAGAAATCAATATATGTCTCAAAATTTTTCTGAAACCATTATCAACAACGGACCAGAATATAATGCTCCCCCGGTTAAGAAGTTTTTATGCGACTATATGTGGGAGAACAATTACACCCCATGGACAGTCGTGAGTGTTGGGGTTATCATAACTATGAGAGTGAGAATTATTATCACCCATCAGACAAGAAAAAAATAATGTGTGATTATATCATGGGTGATAGTATGTATCAACAACCATCAAATTTCCCACCTTTGATCCTATGACTATGATCAGTGGAAACATCAAAATTGAAAAGATAAACCAATAACATGTTATAGTGATTATTCTCTTGGATCCCCTATATTTGAGATCCAACCAGAAACGATCCAAGAGTATTCATGTTTGGATATCATGGAAAATCGAAAACTATTCAACCAACTTGTTGTGGACATGATGAAATTATTAGAAGCAATTGAATTGCACCTCAATGAGAGGAACAGGGCTAGTTTACCTCAGCCTCAACCAAATCCAAAGAAACAATTCGAGGAAAGTGATCCTAACTTGCTTTTGAAGAATTCTGAAATTTAGAATGGAGAGTTGGATTGTGTTAATGAGCATACGGTTCAATTTTCTGATGAGTCAATCTCGATGACTATTCAAAGGAATGTTCAAGAGACGTGGGTGTCTTTCAAATACAATGATAATGACACACTTCACTTACATGACACACTTGATTTCAATGATGAGGGAGAGGTTAGTTTATTCAAACCTTAACTGAATTTAGGAGTCGAATGTGAGGAAACCGATCCCATTTCAAGTGTATACTGCGTTGAATTGGATGATGATGAGTATTGATATTCAATCTCAAGTTTAGCCCACATCAATGATTAAGAGGTTCAGGAGGTTGTCGACCAAAGTGATCTACTCCACCTATCTAATATGATCAATTTGAATGTAAAGGATGAGCCCCTTACGATCGACCCTTCTAACTCTTGTGAGACATGTTTGGACGACTCTCTTGAAGTGAATAAAGATATAATTTAGGAGAGGGACGAGTTACTCAATATGACTCTGGAATTTGAAACCACCTAATTGAGGCCACCAACTGAGCTATACACTCTTGACGATTCAATACCTCTACTGAGTAGTTTCAATGAACAAAATGTTCACATCAATACTTCTCCTGTTGATTCTCAATCTGTCTGTGCGAGGCTGGAGTAAGAGTGCGTACATTCATCTACTTTTAAAGACGATGAAGTCCTTGAGCGTCTCATTACAGATTTCAATATAGAATTTTTCAACTCTTTGGACGATTGCTTGACACACTTTCTAGATTCAAACAATCCTATAATTAAAGAAATAGTGGATGCCTCGCAGGAGAATATCTCGATAGTTGTTACTAACCGAGAGAACCCTTACTCTGAAGCCCCTTCTTCCCCAGATCTTGACTGTTTACCATTAAGGAAGAAGGAGCTGAAAATTGAACCGAAGTCTGAAATTTAGGAATGTGTCAAGACTACATTACTTTCTGAGAAGTTTTCTGAGTTTTATTTACTTGTAGTCTCTGATTCACCATGTGGTACTAACTTTGAAACTTTTTCTGATACAGGTGAATCATATATACTTTGGATACCTCAGGCGAATCAATGAAATTTTTTTTTATGGGATACATAAATTTCTCTGGAAAGTCATGCTCGAGGGCATCCAAGCCTATTATAAAAAGGGCTTTTGGATGATCCTGTTAAGAAATCTATTGAGAAATTTATCCAAATATTGGCCGGAAGAGGAACCTTGCTGCATGACTAAGTAGCTTTTCCCCTACTTTCATAAGACTAGGGTAGTTTGCTTTATACTGTTCTAGGATAGTCGGCTTTATGCCATTAAGTTAGTTTGCTTTCTAAGTTATTTTAGGATATGTTGCTTTCAGTGGTTTCACTCTTGTGCTGACCCGCTCTCATGTTGATATTTCTTTGGAAAGGCCATTCAATTACTTTGTCAGGTACTATCTTTCCATCACTCCTCTTTTACTTTCATTCTCCTATGTACACTGCATACTTATTTCTTTTACATTGAGGACAATGTAGATTTTAAGTTGGGAGTGGGCGATTAGGTTAGGTCACCTAATCAGTGTTTTCTCTGTCTTGAGCAAAAAATTTTAAAAATTTTAAATTTTTTTTGAAAATTCTTGTGAATTCGAAGTGATTTTAACAGTCATCATTGATTTAGAAATATAAGATACGGAGTTTGGGGATTTATGTCTCTTGGATTTAGTTGTCTGATAGATTCCACAGGTGAGTTCGAACTATCAATCCATGATTAGAAGTTTTAAACATTGATTGAGTCATGATTTCACATGTCACATCTTGCTTACACATGGAGGTTTCAGTTCGATATGGAAGGATTAACTTGGTAATAACTAAGCATAAAAGGAACCAGCCTAAGAATTGAAAGAGTTGGGCGAATGGTCTTCACCATAGGTTTGCTCGTTCGATTCCCCAAGGTTGACATTCGGAAAGGGGTGGGTAATAGTCTTCACCATAGGTTTGCTCCCTATAGTTGAGGATTTGATTCCCCTCATTGACGTTGTTTTTAATGGAAAAATCAAAAGTTGGTAGAATGAAAGGATGATCTGTGAGGCAAGTTTTAGTTTGGGTTTTGGTTGTCCTGAATACCTGTTTTGATTATTAATGTTTTCATGAAATTGATGATTGGATCTCTTAATGATGATAAGCCGAGATTACACTGTACACCCATGGAACTCGATGTTTAGAATTTTTCTAATTGATGGACTAATACTTTGAACTTGATTATGAAGTTTACCGTGCGCTTGATTCTAGGAGAAAGTACTGCCCAATATTCATGAATATTAAAATCTAGTATCTGGATTGTTTTTCAAAAATCACCCGAGTTTATAGAAATTGTCCGGTAATTCTCAACTTATTTTTCACATACTTTGCTTGATCGGGACTAGCAAAATCCTGGTTAGGGGTTGTGTTGAGGGTCGAATATTGTATATTAGACCCCAGTTATTACCTGCTTTTATGAACATGATATTGTTTAATGCCATATTTTAATCGTGTTTGTGCTAAAAGGTGAATTAATGAGCCTTGACTGAAAAAGGGTACTGAAAGCATGAAATTAATGCTCTGAAGTCACCAAGGTAAGGGATGGACTCCAGGGGACCGAGATCGAAGAACTTACATGCTAGAGATTCGAGAAAATCAGGCCACTTACATTAAACGGGCCTGAAAATCGTCCAGAATGCAAGATCACAGGGTTCCCACCATCCGTTCGGCTCGAAATTTTATATATGGCTTGAGAATCATAAATTAACCGTACACGTCAAATTTCAGCCATTGGATATTTGAGAAAGTGGCCCAACAGACAGATTAGTCCCTAAATCCTGATTTGGGGCCTATCTGATTTCTGGATATGCTTCAATTTTGGTCTCAACCCCTTAAATAGGGTGATGAAACGGATGGTCAGAGAGGATTCTGCTACACACCATAGTGGACCCCACATGTACACTGTACGTGCATAATGTGCACGTGCATAGGCTGTGCACGAGAAGACCCAAGGTCAATCAGCGAGCGCTAACTGACTAAAATTCCAAAATTTCCAAAGACGGACAACGTCTCTCTGCTGTCCGTCTGTTTTTCAGTAATGGGGCCCACCCATCATCCAAACGGATGATCTGGACCGTCCATATGATCCAGAGGGGGGGCGTGACCCTCTCCTAGGTGTCCTTTTGACCCCTTGCAAACGTATATACGTGGATCGTCAGAAAATGTATAATGAATGGTGAGTTGGTTTAATATAGTGGACCGCACAAAAACTTGATAAAAACTACTCCTTCTTGACTGGTTTTTCGCTAGGAATCCAATGAATGGGTCAGTTTCTCAGAAAACAGCATTGTGGGGCCCACAGAACACCTCAGCGCAGCCCCTATGTAGGCTTTACGCACGTCCGACGCTGCCGGTCTTTGTGGCCCGTTGTGCGATCATAGCACTAATCAGATCAATGATCCAGACCGTCCATAAGCCATAGAAGGGGGCGTTGACCCTACCCAAGAAGTCAGAATGCTTGAGTAGAGTAATCTTCTTCCAAAAATTGATTCAAACGCAGGTTGTGTTGTTCTTGCGCAAAACAGAGGCATCCAATTTGTTTCTGGAATTAATGTGCGTAAAGAAGGTCGGTCATCCTTTGACTGTTATAAGGAGGAGAAAAACAAAAGGGAGGAGGGATCTTTTTGGGCTGTCGTGGAGGTGAGATCCTTATATACGTGGAGAGGAGAACGAAAGAGAGGAGGACAGTGTTTCAAGAGTTTTTTTTTTTCTATCCTTTTTTTTTTTTAAAGAGTTTTTACTTTGGCCATAATTATGTCAGGCTAAACCTCTTAGTTAGGGCTAAGAGGTGAAGCTTGTAGCATGATGGGTTGTGCCTATTGCTTGGATTCATGTTTTAATTGAACTCTCATTTGATTTTAGTTTGATTAATAGGAATGCTTTCAGTTTTTAATGGTTTGTTGTGACTTAAATTACAATGGATCTGCGATAGCTTTGAGCATGTTCTTAGCATTATAGGGTTTGTGAATTTGAGAACCTTGTTGTTCATCATCGTCTCCTGGGCATGGTTGGATGACAGAACCCTTCCTAATGTTCATAAATTCCTTAGATTGGATGAAGATTGGTTAAAATTCTGTTGTTTGTTTTGTCTTATGGGCATGGTTTTGTGATGGAATCAATTCTAATTCTTATCTTTCTCATCTCTTAAAAACTAGATCAAAGGAAGTTCAGATCTGGGTTTTAGTGATATATGTTTCGACTGGATGAAGATAGGACTCAAAGTCCAATTGAGTTCATGAATCAAGCGTAGATCTCCCTGATTTCTACAAGTGGATCCATGGCACCCTGGTTTTCTACCTTTGAATTCTACAAGTTTTAGATTATTATTTCTCCATTATTCCCTCATATTCACTTGATTTAAAATTCATCTTCTTCTAGTTCTAATTCTGGTTGCTTTCAGATTATGTACAAGGTTCAGTCCCTGTGGCTTCGACCTCAGTCTTACCAAGTTTATTAATTACTACATCGCAATCCTATACTTGGGGTGTGAACATCTCTCAACTAAACACCTTCTTTAAAAGCTTTTGTCACTGCCGCATACTCTGCTTCTGTTGTGGAAAGAGTCACCACAGACTGAAGCTTTAACATCCAACTGATTGCTTCACCTGCTAGTACAAACGAGTAACTTGAAGTCGACTTTTTAGAATGCAAATTGCTTGCGTAGTCTAAATCCACATACCCTACCAACTTTGTCCATCTTTTTTAAAGTTAAAATGTAGCCTTTTATACTTTGAATGTATTGAAGTAGCTATTTCACCACTTCCCAATGTTTCTTGTCGGGGTTTAACATGTATCTGCTTATAACACGGTTTGCTTGTGAAATATCTAGTCTCATACAGACCATGACATACATTAAACTACCTATAATATTCGAATAAGGCACACGAGACATATCTTGTTTTTCCTCATTTAATTTATAACAGTGTTCTGAGGAAAGCTTAAAGTGAGCTGCATGGAGAACGCTCACCAGCTTTGCCTTGTTCATCATATCCTTAACCATGACATACATTAAACTACTCATAATATTCGAATAAGGTACATGAGACATATCTTGCTTTTCCTCATTTGATTTATAACATTGTTCTGAGGAAAGTTTAAAGTGAGCCACGTGGAGAACACTCACTGGCTTTGCCTTGTCCATCATATCCTTGATTAACACCTTCTCAAGGTATTCTGCCTGTGATAACTAAAGTTTGTTTATCTTTCTGTCTCTATGAATATCTATGTCGAAAACCCTCTTTGTAGCCCCATATCCAACATAATGAATAGTCCAAAGCCCACATGATAGATAGTACATATTAAGGATGGACCGGACGAACTTGACAGGTAAATACTCACTTTATGTTGGAAATCAAATATTTGTTAAATAAGTAGAAATCAAGATAAAATACCTGGGGTATAAGTAGCTTATCTAAAGTATCCATGCTCAAATTTTTTGGACGGTTTGATGTGCGGCAGGTGCATACTAAAGTGTATCATGTGAGTGAATGTCCAGGGCTGTCGTGCTCCAACGTTGAAGCAAGTACAAACATTCAGATTCTTTTACAACGTTGCTAGGCCGGACTATATTAAGCCCGTCAACCTAAAGCCTAAAGCCAATTCCAATCTGGGCCATTTCAGACTTAGCCCAAAAGCGCAACAGGCCAACAACTTCTTGCAGTTACGAAAGGCAGGATGATAATAGCATAGGAAGTAGGGATGGCATTGAGCGGAGCTGATCAACCCTGCTTGGTCAGGGCTTGGGTTTGAAATCTTTCTCATGCCTGGGCTGGCCCAATCCAGCCCACTGGATGGGCTCATTCATCAAGTGGACCACCATCATATAAAAGGAATGGACGGTTTAAAGATACTTGTTAATTTCATTTTAGAAGTAGGTATGATTTAACGACAGTCATTGAATCTGGAATCCTGTTACAATGATCCAAACTCTTCAAAATTGCTTGCGTGACTTTTGTAGGCAGGCAAAAGGGACGACTTTGGCTGATGTGATGGAACGACTCACGTAGATGAGATCGAGCCTGTACATGCGACGTGCACCCAGTGTTTGAAGCAACGTATAAAATCAGACCGGTTCATATCTCAGGTGGGCCACGTCTTGGGAACGGTTGAGATGGAAGGTCACACCATTAGAATTGTCTAAATTGCATGCTGGGCCCATGGAGAGTTCCTGTGATCGGAAGTTACATGAGGCCCACCGAGAAATCCACTCCGTCCATCAGTTTCTTTAGCTCATGTTAGCGTATGGTCGAAAATGAGAGTTGACCACATTAAAGGAAACGTGGGGACGAGGACGCCCAACATTAAAACCATCCTGGGTCTTACCATGATACTTAGATGTCATCCAAACCGTTCATAATGTCATTGTAACTGGGATGAACTCAAAACAGAAATATTAGCCTGATCCAAAACTTCTTTATCCCCACAAATGTTTTGATGGTGGGCATTCCATCCTTACTTTTCCTTGTAATGTGGTCTACTTAGGGTTTTAGATCTGGATTTCTTGGGATTCATGTCCTAACATGACCCGGAGAAGTAGATGGTCGGGGTGGATTTCTGTGTGGGCCCCACATAGCTTCCTACCGCTGGAAATTCCTCCGTCCAGAGCTCGCAAGCAGCTCGAGTCCGTCCGGAACGGAAGCGGACTGGCTGGTGTACCTCACACCAGCTGTAGCTGGTGTATTGACGTCAGAAAGTTCTGTGGGTAGGATCATGAGGTATGTGTTATATCCAAACCGTCTGTTCATTTGGCGAGCTTGTATTAAAGCTTGAGACTAAAAATAAAATAGATATAACTATCAAGTGGATCACACTGCAAAAAGCAGTAGGGGATTGAACGTCTACCATTGAAACCCTTTTTGGGTCACATAAGTTTTGGATCAATATGAAATTCGTTTTATCTCTTAATTCATGTCTTTGTAACCTTATGAACAAATTGGATGGAAAATAAACGTTATATGGACCCCACGAACATTTTAACGGTGAAAATCATTACCTCCACTGATATTTGTGGTGTGGTGAAAAAGTTCTCTAAATATGTTTAAATTTTTGTATAATGATCTAAAATGATCTCTAAAAATAGATGAATGGAATAAATATAATAAATAAATAACTGTTGAGACATGTAACTTTGATCTCCTTTAAACCGTTCGTACAACTCGGAGCTCGAGGAGTCGCCAGTGGGACGCGGACTGCGTCCAACCCCGCCCGGACGGTAATCTGTCCGGGCACCGTGATACCGTCCGGGCACCGTGATGTAACTGTTTTATCCCGCCGTCCAACCATTTTTATAGAAAATTTTAATATGTAATCTAAAAAATAAGACAAGTCCAAAGCTTGAGTGGACCACACCAAAGGAACTTGCACTGATATAACACCCACCGTTGAAACCTTTCTAAGGGGCCACGTGATTTTTTTTTACCATAAAACCTATCCATAAGGTCACGTAGACGTGGATGAAGTGAAAACACAAACATCAGCTTGATCCGAAACTTCTCTGTCTCTAAGAAGTTTTTAATGGTGAACGTTTAATCCCCACTTTGTGGTCCACTCAAGCATTGGACCTGCCTCATTTTTTGGTTTACATATTAAAGTTTTCTAAAAAAATAGTTGGACGGTAGGATGAGACAGTTACACCATGGTGGACTCCCCATAGCCCTGTCCGGACGGATTGTTGTCCGGGCGAGGGTAGGACGCAATCCACGTCTGCAACAGTGCTCGTCTTTGCACGACACGTACCTACAGCAGTTATATAGCTGCTGTGCGGTACAGCTGCCAATCCGCTTCCGTCCGGAACGGAGATAAGATAGGAAGCCGAATGTGTCCTGCCCCCGCATGGACCAACTTGGTACTGGCAGGGAATATGTGGGTCGCTCTGTGAGGTATGGATTTTATCCACGCCGTCCATCCATTTTTTTCAAGATTATTTAGGACATTCTAAGAAAAATGAGGGAGATTCAAGTCTCAAGTGGACCACACCACAGGAAGCACCAGTGATAATAAAGATCACTGTTGAAACTTTCTTAAGGGCCCACCGTTATATTTATTTTCCATCCAACCTATTTATAAGGTCACGTAGGCCTGATGAAGGGAAAACATAAATATCAGCCTGATTAAAAGTTCCGCAGCTCTCATTAAGTTTTTAATGGTAGGCATTCAATTCCAACTATGTGATCTACCCTGGCCTTGAATCTATCTAATTTTTTGATACATCCCCAAAGATGCTCTCTCAAAATAGATGGACGGCGTGGATAATAATCATACATCACGGTAGGCCCCAAAAAGCCCTTGCCGGATCGAGTCCGTAAAAGGTGGGGCAGGCCGCAATCCGCTTAGATAACACACACGGACGGTGATTATCTACTGACACGTCAGTAGAGAAAGTGACGTGACCAAGTTAGGTGGGCCTTATCATGATGTATGTGATATATCCACACCGTCCATTCATTTGGAGAAATCATTTTAGGACATAAGCCAAAGATGGGGCAGATTCAAAGCTCAAGTGGACCCATCACAGAAAACAATGGGAATTAGTGCGTCCATTTGAGCTTTGGATTTGCTTTTTTTTGACTCATCCCTTAAAATAATCTCTACAAATGAATGGACGGTGTGGATACAACGCATACATGAGAGTGGGGCCACAGCACTTGATGACATCACTACAGTAGGGAATCTCGCTGTCAGTATCTAAAATGATCTCAACACGGACATGATGGTGGGCCCCACTCAAACTCAGGGGCGTTGGAAATTCGCGTCCTCCTACATAAATCTTTTCTACTCCCACCCTAACGCCGCGTCAAGGAAAACTGACACGTGTCGTCAGTATCTTACCATTCGTGGAAAACAATGCGATGCAGCTGGACTATGGTAATGCCACCCATTCACCGTACAAGTGGCAGGATTCTCCATCAAGTCCGTCCATCCTAACTGCCCCTAAAATGGATGGCTTATCCTTGAAACTCATACCTATTATTAAATTCTATCCATCTGATAAGATGTCATCCAAGTGAAATAGAAAAATGAAATACTTAGCCGTCAAATATTCACTGGAGTAAATATAAAATATTTGACGGACGAGATTGTCTAATATATTCTATTTTTTCTACATATCCCATCCACATAAGGATACAATATATGAATGGACCCGATCGATATTAAACTATTCCATATGTACTGTGGACGTAATGCATCTACCATTTTTCAGTTCTGCCACTTCTACCATACATCTCTCGTCGTACAAACTGGTTATTAAAAAAAAGAAAAGAAGAGAAAAAAAAAAAAGCTAAGAAAGTGGAAAGGCGAGTAAAGCTGAGAGACTACGTTTTCATTTAGACACGCATCTCAGTTGTAGAGAGCTGGAGCACTTGTGGGAGATGGGAGCCGTTCATCAGTTGTATGCTGCAGATTAGATATCTTTTCTAAAATTATAGAATTATCTGATCATCTGATAGGCTACTCTTGCATGTTGAATTTGGATCAATCTTAACCGTCCATTTTTTGTCTAAGTTTGTTCTAATGATCTGCTATCCTGAATTTTAGACAATGATATGCAATGTAAGGCAAGCCTATTAGACGCATTGGACCGTTCACACGGTTTTCAAGTTTCCACGTGCGACAGAAAGTGCCAAAAACGCGTGTTCGCTCAAGATAGCCTGAGTGGGATGGAAATCATCTTCTCTTTGATTTCTAGAAAGCATGTAATGTGCATTTCATTTGACTGAAATTTGGGTTTCATTTGCAAAAAGGGTTGAAAAAGGAAAGCACGTGCCTACCTTTTCTGACCGACTTCTCATTCGCTAACGCTACTCGCGCTGCAGGATTATAGTGCTACTCGCGTTTAAACAAAACCCGAGATGACGCGGATTTAGGAGACAGTGCAATATTAAAAAAGAAAAAAAAAAGCTCCGTGTCCCACTGTAATGTGTACATGAAATCCAGTCCGTCCATCGTTTGAGGCAGATCATGTTAGGACGAGAGAAAAAAAATTAAGGTTGATCCAAAACTCAAGTGGGCCACACCATAGGCCACACCATTGGGACGCTTACCATCAAAACCATTTCGGGGCCACTAAAGTTCTGTATTGTATAGTGAGGCGCTCACTCGGCACCCTTATCACGGTGTGATGACTCTGTGGGGCCCACAGCTTATGTGTTTTATACACGCAGTCCATCTGTTTTTTTAGCTCGTTTTATACGAAAGATAGGAAAATTGAAGTATATCCATAGCTCAGATGGACCACATTAAAGGAAATAGTGGGAATCGAGCGCCCGCCGTTGAAAACTTCCTATGGCTACCTGAGTTTTGGATAAGCTGATATTTGTTTTATTTTTTCCTTTGTCTATGTCAGTGTGAACTTATCAACAGGTTGGATGACAAATAAACATCACTGTGGGGCCAGGAAGGTTTCAATGGTGGATATTATTATCCCCACTGTTTCTTGTGGTGTGGTCCACTTGAACTTTGGATATACTTCAATTTTTGGATCATGCAATAAAATGAGAGAAAAAAAAGGATGTACGGCATGGATTAAACACATACATCCTGGTAGGCCCCACGGTAAAAGGTAGTGATCGCCTCACTGCTCAATCCGCCTCCCCTAAACTCTTGTAGGAAAGAGAGGTGTTTTGATACTCGGGCAGAGTATGATAGGTGAAACGGAGCCATCATCTAGGAATTGCTACAAAATTAGCATGGTAGACTTTTCCGTACTATGTCTAAAAAAAAAAAAAAATCAAAAACGTCTCTCAACAAAACAAAGCAGGAGTATTTTCATTTTTATGGGTTCACCAATAGAATTAGAAATCTACTTTGATAACTACGGTTTTTTTTTTTTTTTTTCCATTCAGATAGAATGAAAAAAGGTGGGTAGTACGCCGGGTTTATACTAAAAAATTACCCGAACTTAAAACTTGCTAAACGTAGTATACAAGTCAAATTAAATGATCCATGTCACGTTGCCCATGGTAGATATATCATAAATGAAAATTTAAGATTATTTGACTATATCCCTATTGGATTGGTGTACATTTATTGGATGATTAAAAATGAAAAATATCCAACAATTCTATCTCCATAGACAAGGTAGATGAATCAGAGGTCAGGATAATTCAACTGATATTGTCCTCGGATTGTGAATTAGATATAGTGATATGTAGAACCTATGCGATTATTTGAGCTTTTTTTTTATTTTTTTATTTTTAATTTTTTTATTTGTATCACCGTCTATGATGAGGCCTATAATATAAACGGTTTGGATCACTTAAAAGACTCCATCTAATGGCTAAACCCCTCACGTTTTCCCTTTCAGTACATCATAGTTATTCCAGCAGAGCTCATCCAAGAGAAGGGCTTTGATGTAAATGTGGAGTGCGGTGTAGATACTTGGGCAAGGTGTTGGTACCTCAAATCCAAACATTCTAATTTGAAGAACCCAAGCAAAAACTTACATAGAAGAAGTGCATCTGATCAATAACACACACACACACTAAAGGTCCAAATTTAATAATGTTGTTCAATCATACTATTAAATATGATAGTGCAAAGGACGTGATGGGAGATTGGGAGGAGAGGTGGTCTCTAAAAAAGAGAGTTGTTGGGTGCTCATTCAAGATAAAATATTTCATAATGAGTCATTTTAAAAATGCACATGTAGATTATATTAAGTTAATCAAACCATCCATGTTTTAAAACCCACTGAAAGAGGAGTTATTGGATTCTGGCTCAAGATATAATATTTCATGTTTTGTCGCTTTGAAAATGCACAGGTAGAATACATTAACTCAATCAAATTGTCCAAGTTTTCACACCACTCTAGATGAGCAACTCAATCAAACTATCCAAGCAATCAGACCCACTTTAGATAGCTTATTGTTAGAGTTCAAATTAATTTAAGTACATTAACTTCCAATTTTATTTTATTTTTGTTTCTTAAATTTATACCATGATTGTTTTGTTCATCCTTAAATATCTATCAATCAACTAGTTAGGAAATTTTATCAATTCAATTTCTTTTTAAGAGCATTTTAAATTAGGGTACCTGTCATAATTGATCAAAATCAATACATTTTTCTCTTTAATCATATTACTAGATATGAAATGTACCACAATTTTCTTGAATTTTCTAATGTACTTAGCCATTATATGAACCACAACATCTAAATTTCTCCCATTGCCAAAGGAAATGAAGCATTCTCCCATAGCCAAGTAGCTTTATCAAATCACATAAATGTCATTCTTTTATATAAAACCCACCTCATGTCATTTAATGACCCAAAGTCTTACTCATACTGAAAATTATTTGGTAGAGAATTTTGTCCATATTAAGATTTTATGTGATTAGACAAGTATTTAGTATGGCCTACCATTTGATAGTTATGATTAGAGGATGTGTATCCTACCTATAATAAACTTGTGTGAACTACATCAAAACTAGATGAAATGTCGATGCACTCACTCACATGAGGCAAAGGGGATCCATAGTGCCAATACAACAAAGGCGCTGGAGATTTAGGCCTTACATCAAATCAGTTGCACATTGAATATATATGCCTTAAAAAAAATAAAAATAAAAATAAAAAATAAAAAATAAAAAGTAAAAAATAAAATAAAATTAGTTTGATCATTTTTTACTCTTTTTTTTTTCTTTTCATTTAGATCCTATTAAAGAAATCATGTTATTATTGTGATTTTACCACAGTCAAATCAAACAAGGGAATGGCCAGTCAAATACATATATGTATGATCAAGGAGAAGCAATGTATGATCATTGCTCTTTTTCATGTAATTATGGTATAAATCTCAAATCAAATTAGCCACATTAGTTTACTTCAAACATGATATAACATTAAAATAATATAAAAAAGCTAGCATTATGATTTTTTTATAGATAAACAACAAAAAACTGCTATCATTTGAGTCAAATACAAATATTATATATAAAAAGATAAGTAAATTTTTATTTTTTTTTTGTTAGCTTGTTAGTACACCCACTGTCAGTTCACACTTCAGTGTTAGCCACCCCCTCTAGGGAATCGATACCAAGACCATAGTGTTGAAACGAGGTATCTTTCACTTAGTCTATCACTTGAACTATGTATATGAGTGTAAAAAAGATAAGTAAAATAATTTGTAATCATTGCTCATTTACTTACTTTGTTTTACATTACAACAAATTAAATAAGTCCTTAATCCCCTTTCTTTTGCTATACTAGAAATAACATGCTATCTATTTAAATATTTTTAAAGAAAAATTCTCACACGGTAGTTATACATCAAACTAGTTGGAGTGTTGGGCCTATAATGGTTTTTGTATAAAATCTTACCCATCTAATAAGGTTGTCCCACCATGAAAATGAGACACCCTAAAAGTCAAATGGATCCAACTATCAAGTAGGGTTAGGGGTGTACACGAACCAAGTTAACTCGGTTAGCTCACTCGACTCGACTCCAAAAAGCTCGATTCGACTCAGTTCGAAGCTGCGTTCGAGCCGAGTTGAGCTGATTTTTTAAACTCGAAAAAATTTCGAACCGAGTTCGAGCTCGCCCGAGCTCGACTCGACTCGGATCGAACCTCAACTCAAATCGAACTAGTTTAGTGACTCGGTTACTTTGATATTGATGTTGCTCACCAAGTGTTTGATGAAATGACTCAACGAAGTGTCGGCTAGTGGCAAGGAAGGTATGTATATGAAACAAATACCATTTTTCCTTGATTTTGATGTTGCCTATAAGGTGTTTGATGAAATACTTGTAAACAACTGCTGTTGTTTTTCATATAGTTAGAAATTGAAAGTGTACTGCATGTGTTTGTAAAAATGCGTAGAGGCTCGATTTTGGCTTGAACTGGCACAAGCTGCTAACCGAACAGAGCCGAGTTGGCTAGTCAGGCTCGAGGACCAAGCCGAGCCGAGTTCGAGCTGGGGTCAGCTAGTGGTCGAGCCGAATCGAGCTGAGGCTAGCTCGACTCGGTTCGACTCAGTATACACCCCTAAGTAGGGTACACTATATAATATAATAAACAACCACCCAAAAAACTCTATATTCACGCAGGGCACAACTAATGGTTGGATCGACCTCGTTATAGGAAGGGTCACTACTGAATCCAACTACAGATGCTTTGTGGGGCTTTGATGAGGAGAAACATCACCTTAAGGTGCCATCCACTATGAGTGAAGCTAGATGACACTTAGGGCTAGTTTGGATGCTAATCAATAACTTTTTAAAATTTCTTAAGTCAATAAGTCATGTTTTTAGCTTAAGTTTATTTGGAAAGTGCCATTATAGAAGTAATTTGTGTGATTAAAGTTATTCCCGGTAGTTTTTTTCTACTTAGTTTTTAACTTATAATCTTTTTACTTCTCTCTTTCCCTCCCATCTCTCTATGTGAATATGGATGGTCCATATTAAAGGAAGCTCCAAGTTATGGACGGTCCACATCGAATATGGGGCGCACACAAATGGATGTTCCATATCAAAAGTCGGCTCCACGTGATGGGAGGTGGATATTGAAGGTGGGCCCCACAAGATGGATGGCCCACATCAAGGTGAGCCCCATATAATTGATAGCCCACATCAAAGGTTAACCACTAATGATGAATGACCCACATCCAAGGCAGGCCCCGAATGATGGACGATGCACATCAAAGGTGGGACCCACACGATGGACAATCCACATCAAAGGTGGGCTCCATGTGATGGGCGATGGATATCTAAGGTGGGCCCAAACAAGATAGTTTGCATCAAAGGTGGGCCCCCTAATGATGAATAACCCACATCCAAGGTAAGCCCCGTATAATGGATGGTCCACATTAAAGGTGGGCCTGCATGATGCATGGACAACCTACATCCAATGTTCAACATGATGGACAATCCACATCCAAGGTAGCCCCACATGATGGATAGTTCACATTGAAGTTGGGCCTCACAAGGTGGATGGTTCACATTAAAGGTTGGCCCCACACGATTGACAATTCACATTGAAGATGAAGGCCAACGTGGGACCAACATAATGAATGGTTAGGTGATGTAAATGCGAGTGTGGTGTAGGTAGGATATATACTTGGGTTCCTATGTATATGTAGGTGATGACGCCTCAAATCCAAACCGTCGAATCAAAAGAACCCATTACAAATGGATTATTAGCAAAAAATTACATGGAGGAAGCGTTTGTAACTACTCTTTTGAAGGACATCTAATCAACAATAAAGAATGAAAACACTAAAACAGTTCAAATTTAACAATGTTGTTTAATCATACAAGCAAATATGGCAGGTGCAATGCACGTGATGGGATACTGGGTAAGGAGAGATAATATTTCATGTTGAGTCACTTTGAAAATGCACATGTGAAATACATTAACTCAATCAAAATGTCCATGTTGTCAGACCCACTCAGAGAGGAGTTGTTGGATGCTCATTCAAGATACAATATTTCATGCTCGATCACTTTGAAAATGCACGTACATGTGAAATACATTAACTCAATCAAACTAATCATAATGCCAAACCTACTCTTGATGAGCAACTCAATCAAACTGTACACATTGTACGTTAGATATCTTAATATTAGAATTCAAATTGATTTAAGGATATTAACCTCCAATTTTAAGTATTTGTTTCTTGAATTTATATTATGATTATTTTCATGGGTCCATTAAATATCCATCAATCTACTAGTTGGGAAATTAAATCAATACAAACTTATTTTTAAGAACCATTTAAATTGGGGTACCTGCCATATCTGCTACAAGTCAATACAGTTTTTCTTTAATTCTACTATTAGATATGACACGTACCATAATTTTTTAAAAAATTTTGCTCTTGTACTTAATTATTATATCTACCACAAAATATAAGTTTCTCTCATTTCCATGGAAAATGAAACATTCTCCAACGTACCTAGCCAACAACTCCATCAAATTACCTAAATCTTCATTCTTTTATATAAAACCCAACTTATCCTTTAATAACTCAAAGTATTAGAAATTTCAAAAATTAATTACTATAAATTTTCATCAATATCAATATTGTATATGATTAAAAAGAAGGACATGAACAACTGTGTAGTATAGCCTACCATTTGATAATTAGAATTTGAGGTAAATGTCATGTGCACATAGCTACGTCTCAGGTGTTGTATTTATAATAAACTTTTGTGAACTACATTAAAACCAGATGAAACATCAATGCATTGAATATGCTTGAATATGCTTGAATATGCTCCACGATACCAACACGACAAAGGTACATGCAAGAGTTTTAGGTCATTTATCGAGCCAACTGTACATTGAATATGCTTCAAGTAGAAAATCAAATTGGTGTAGTCATATCCTTTGCTTGGATTTTTTTTCCATTTAATTCCATCTCTTTTATTATACTAGAAATAACATACTACTTCCATGAGTATTTTTAAAGAAAAATGCTCACACATTAATGGTATGTCAAACTAGTTGGCATGTGGACCCACTGTGATGTTTATATGACATCCCACCCATCCAATAAGGTTGTCCCACCATGAAAATGGGACATCCCAAAAGTTAGGTAGATCCAATTATCAAGCAGGGCATACTATAGAAAATAATGAACAACCACCCAGAAAACTCTATCTTCATGTGGGGAACATTTAATGGTTTGATGGACTTAATTTTTGCACACCATATTTTCATGGTGAGACAACCTTATTAGACACGTGAGATGTCATACAAATATCACGGTCGGCCCACACACCAACTAGTTGGACATATAACTAGTTGTGTGTGAGCATTTTTCACTTTTAATTATTGCCTACCTTTTATTATATTTATGAGAATTACCTTTTAAGGTTATATTATATCAAAGAATAATTAAATTTGTTAGTTATTTAGAATTGACATTGAAAAAATATTCACCCTTCTTTTTCAAAAGGGAAAAAAAAAAAAAGTATTTCTATTCAACTCATTAATTTTTTCTTTTCTTTCAGATCTGTTGATCGTTAAGGGCATATGTTTGAGTTTTTAGAGTAAAGGCAAATGCATGGAAAATGGGCAATAATTATTTCCCAGTGTAATTACCGCATCGTTCCCTATAGTTGATTTGACTCTTACTTTTTCTAACGCTAATACTGAGGATACTGCTAAACATATGTGGGGCCCACCGTGATGTATGTAGATTATCCACACTGTTCATCCATCATGCCTAATGAATGTAGGGTATGAGACAAAAAATGAGGTAGATTCAAAGTTCAAGTGGACCGCACCATAGTAAAAATGGATTCGAACACTCACCGTTAAAAACTTCTTGGGCCCACTGTTTATGTAAGGCCCATATTTTAGTCCATACCGTTTCATAGAGTCACACGGTCCTCCCTGTCTAATTCTGGCAAATCGCGACCTATAATCGGTATTTGCACGTGACTCTAAGTCGCATCCCGTATACCCAAGTCGACTCGACCCAAGATTTGTACCTTAGCGACCGCACCGTCGCCGCGTTTCCAATGTCGCGACTTGCGCACCGATGCGATACCCAGGTCAGGAGTTATGGGCTCACGTTTATTCTGAGGAAAATGTCGCACGTTGCGAATTTCGAGAGAATCTCCACCATCCATCACATCAATCAAGTTAAGTACATTCCATCACAACCCATCACTCACCCATACCTATCTTTTCACCAAGTCAAATGAATCCATACCTAGTCATTCCTTTCTTACCAACAAGTCAACAAGCACCATACCCTCCATGTCATCTCTCCTTACAACACCACTCCTCTCTCTCTCTCTCATTTCTCACTCCATCCCAAGCAATCCAAGGGAGAGGACAATCCAAGCTCTAAGGAGAGCAAGGAGAAGATAGGTGTGGCCCACTTCCTACCCCCTAATCTCTCATCTCCACCCTTCAATCCTCATCTTTCACCATCAAATAGAGAGCTTAGGAGCTAAGCATTCCAAGGAGCCAAGAAGGAGCGAAATCGGTGGGTACTCATAGGACTAGACCTTGATTTCCATTTTTGAGGACCCACATGAGTTGGGACCCATCTTGATAAATGATAAATGTATTGTATTTCCATGGCCTCCCTAGGAGGGCTCAAAGTGGCGGAGCCCTCTCTCTCTCTCTCTCTCTCTCTCTCTCTCTCCTGGTTTGCTGGCCCACCTAGGGGTGATCCAGACCGTCCAGCAGGTGGGACGGCCTTGCTGTCCACCCTGCTGGACTGACCGTCCTAATGGACAGTCTGGATGACGAGAAATATATATATACAAATGTCGGCTTGATCAATCAGCCATGTGGACCCCGCGTGGACACCATTGTGATGTACGGATTTTATCCTCACCGTCCATTCCCTGATCGCCCAGACAGTGGGACAGGCGGGCCACATTTTTTGCTAGACTGGCCGGCTTCCATCAGCAAGCCCTGATGCAGTTCCGGATGATTGGGAAACACAAATATCTGCTTGATCCAGTAGCTGGTGGGCCACTCACGTGGACCCCACCGTGATGGATGTGTAGTGCATCCACACCGTCCATATCCAGATCCTAGATGGGCAGATCTAACGGCCCATAGTTAGGCAGATTCACCTGCTGCTGGACTGACGTCCAGCAGCTGTTGGACCTGCTGCGTGAGTGTGGTTTTTAATCCACTCCATCATCCATCGTGTGGCCCATGGACGTGGACCCCACATTGCTTTATGTATTCTATCCGCACTGTCAACACGTGTGACAGTGGGACCCACTAGACGCGTGGTATCCTCACCGTCCAGCAAGGACGTGGGGATCCACTGTGATGTAAGTGCTTTATCCTCGTTGTACGTCCGTGGGATGGCCCACCACGTGAGATCCACCGTGAAGTATGGGTTTTATCCTCACCGTCCACGTGTACGTGGGACCCACTTAAGATATGTATTGTATCCACACCGTCCCTGTACGAGGGACGATGTGACCCAACGTGATACATGCATTTTATTCCCGTGATGTATTTGTTTTATCTACACCGTCCGTCCATTTAGCCAGATCATGGGGCCACCTTGATGATGTGTTCATCCAGACCATCCAGAACACGGGGCCACCATGATGATGTGTACATCTAGGCCGTCCGTCAGCAACACGTCCAGCATGCCTGGACAGAAGAGAAAACACAAATATCTACTTGCTTCAAAGCATGTGGCAGGCCACACGTGTGGGACCCACCTTTGATGTATGGGTCTTATCCACACCATCTAGATGGCTGGACGGTGGGACCCACTATTGATGTGCATGTTTTAAATCTCGATAGTTCATCTATGTGGACCCCACCAGCATCTTAGCTGATGACTTCACGTCAGCAAGTTCTGTGGGTTTCACGCACACCGTCGATCTGTATGGACCCCACACGGTGCATGTGCTTTATTCACGCTGTCCATATATGTGGACCCCACCTATATACCTGTTATATTGGCGTCAGCAGACCTGTGGGTCCCGTATGATGTATGTGTTAGATCCAAACTGTCCATCCATTGCGCGAGCTCGTCTTAAGGGTTGAGAAGAAAAATAAGATAGATCTATCTATCAAGTGGACCACACTGCAACAATAAGTGGAGGATTGTATGTCTATCATTGAAACCCGTTTGGGGTAAGAAGTTTTGGATCAATATGGAAATTTGTTTTTTCCTCTTAATTCAAGTCTTTGTGACCTTATGAAAAGATTGGATGGAAAATAAACGTTTCGGTGGGCCCACTTGATGTATATGGGGCCCATGTGATGCGGCCCACTTGATGTATATGGGGCCCATTGTTGTGACCCATTATGATGTATATGTGGCCCATGAGTGAGGCCCAACGTGTTGTATATGAAGCCCATGTGATGCAGCCCATCGTGATATGTGAGGCCCATATGATGAGGCCTAGTGTGATGTATGTGAGACTCATATGATGAGGCCCAGTGTGATGTATGTGAAGCCTATGTGATGATGCCCATTGTGATGTATATGAGGCCTATGTGGTGAGACCCATTGTGATGTATATGAGGCCTGTATGATAAAGCCCGTCAAGAAGTATATAGGCCCTTATGTGAGGCCATGGGGCCCCACTATATGGTTGGCCCTATGAGGGCCACTCCTTGGGAGCAATGTTAGTTGAAAGTCCACATTGATGGACAATGATGGTTAAATGTCCACATTGTGACCTTCCTTTAGGCCTCGTTAGGTCCATTCTTGATATGAGTAGACCGTATAGGCCCATCCTTGACATGAGGAGAGTACATCATTATCATATAATATGCTTAGTATAGCTCCACGATCCATGCCCATACGCATCATATGTATGCTTGATATGAGGAGTGATTGATCATAACACATGCCATTAGGCAGATTATTATGGGACTCCCCGAGAGACAGAGTTGCCTCACATAAGCGCGTGGTACGCGCAGGTTTTATGCATGACTAGATGATATGGCTCATGCATCTCACATTTTGTGACATGATTATTTGGCGCCCTAGAGACATCAGGGCTGCGGCCTCCATAGGCATATCGTGGATGGCTAGATGAAACATCGAAAATGTTTGGTTTGAGCATATGGGCACTTTGAATGTTCGTGGGTGAAAGTCTATAAACTCCCATGGCCGGGAGATGCTCCAACATCTAGATCGAGTGGAAGACATGGGTGCCGAGTACCGAATACCAGGAGACAGCGCTTCCCACTGTGTCGTGGTCGGTTGGGAGGGGATGTGGCCTTACCCGCCTAAGGGAGTAGGTAATGTAATGCTGAGTCTGACCAGCTCAGGAATAGGTCCGCTATCGATGAGCCGGTCCCGATATTGGCAGCGGATAGTGAGGTCTCTTACACTTACTCAGTTGCATGTTCGGATAGGTGCGGCAAGCTGGTGTAGAGTGTACTAGACCCCGGTGATGATCCCAGAGATGTACGGTACTGATATGTGGACTTATTGAGCAGGAGTTGCATACTCGTTCATTTATTCATTTACTATTCACTCGGTCTGGTGGTGCACAACTAATTGTTATATGTACCTTCGCAATGGCCATGATTTCAGTTGGGACGCGCGACCTAAGATCAAGAGTTTACCACATTGAGCCTGGCTATCCAAATTTAGGTATGAGACTAGTTTGGATAGAAGTCCTTGTGATGGACCCCATAGCCTGCGATACTACGTACTATCATCCCGACTTCACACTCCAGCTTGATCATTTCATTCACACCGCATATTGCATTGCATCCTCAGCACATAACATTTACTTTGCTATGCTTCTATATTGCATAGCCTGAATAAGGTTGACGGTATTCGTGGACTCGTCAGGATTTTCATATTGCATTACATCCTCAGTATATGATATTTGGCTGACCATGTCTCCTCATTGCATAGCTGATCTATATTGCATTACTTCCTTGATATATGGCTAACTATGTCTATGTCTCTGCATTGCATTGTTTCCTAAATATATGATATTGACTTATTATGTTTTTGCATCCATAGCCTGGATAAGACTGATGATATTTATGGACTCACCAGCATATTTTCGCATTGCTCTGATGGTATTTATGGACTTACCAACATATTTTCTCATTGCTCTAATTATTTATGGACTTACCAGCATATTTTTGCATTTATCTGATATTGCATATTTGACACTTACCTTGCGCACACACTTACACCACCCTCTAAGCTTTCTATAAGCTTATGCATGATAGATGCGTGTAGGTGGCGTTAGGTCGCAGCAGCGTTGAGCTTGGAGCGTGCGGTTGTCTTCTGGAGCTTTGATTTTCGATATATGTATTTTCCTTTCAGCACTGTATTCAATTGTTTATATTAGTGGATATGTGATGATAATGTTGCCTTTGTGATTTGGGTAAACTTGTGGTTCTGCTTTTTACGAGATAAATGTACGTTGAAAAATCCTCCTTGTAGGATCCCAGGATCGAATTTGGAGTATGAGTGTTAGAAGCCAAGAATGGGGTACTAAGGAAGCTGTCGGCACCGGATTCGGCAATCGAGAATTTTGTGAGCCCGGTTTTCGAGTTTGGGGCGTGACAGTTTACTTTGGTGTGAGCCACTTACATATTAGATTTACCTCATTCTTCGGCTCACGCGTCAAAATGTTTTGGTGAAATGGATGGACGATGCGGATATGTCATATACATGACGATGGGCCCCACAAATTTATGTGTGTCATTTTGGACTATTTTTCCAAGCAAGAATACCATGGTAATTTCAAACAGGTGAAATTGTAATAATTGCCTATTTACAGGACATTTACATTGAATTTGGAAAATCAAACGGGTCCTAAGTGTGCACTTATTTAGTAATGAAGGGAAGTAAAAACAAGTGTAAGAAAAATTTGCTAAGATTTAAAAAATATCGTAATATTTTTATGAGAAATAAAGTAAATGATATTATTCCAATAATATCACAAAATTTTAAAAATATTTACAATTTTGAATTTTTCGTGATTATTCATAAATGAATACAAAAACATTTTAAATTTAACTATATGTTAAAAAAAATTATTTTTATTTGTAATAAAATTTATGCTTTCAAGACATGCCCCAATTCTCTCACAACACTATAAGCTATAGTGCTCCTAATTGCATTGATTGACTTGGACAATCTATTTGAACAATTTGAACTACATTAAGTTCAGAGCACATTTCATAGGTTACCTTATAAAAATTATACTTATCAAATGATCCAATCCACATTTGATTTAGACTTATTTTCTTTAAGCATATGTTTTGAAAGCCATATATAGGATGCTTACAATTACTTAAGAAATGATTATTTAGAATTGCAAGCAATCCATAATAGACCCTAACAAATTAGATGGATCAAATTGTTGATTGGACCTGTTTGTATTAAGGGAGCATCTTTTGTATTAATGGAGCATCTCTCTTTTTTTAGTAAGATTTTTCTCAATCACTATGTAAAAACAAATGAATCCAAAATAAAAACCATAAAACCTTAGAATATATGGTAAGTAGTTGACCTTATTGAATATATGATCATTTGTTTTGCTATTTAAAACCATAAAAGATTATGTTTATGGTAAAACTTGGCTTAAATGGACCGTATCGATCACCACCAAAATCTATATGTATTGCCAGTGTCAATTCATATATGGCAATTCAATTCTGACAAGTGGGGGCATGACTATGTGATATTGAACATTGTTCTATTGTGTTACAGCATGAATTATATTATAAGGAAAAGAAAACTCAACTATAAGATAACCTTGATCTTGTATCATGAAAAACTTATTAATGGAATTAGATCCAGATATATCATTTCTGAGTCAAATTCAACATGTTAATATAAACAAATTAATATCCACGTGTTACCCACCTACAAAGTAGAGCTAGTATTTTATGCTCGAACAAGAGGCTGACCTATTTTAGTGGATGGTTTGGTCCAAACCGGTCCAATCCATGGTCCAATTAGGTTGGCTTGTGACGACATCATGTGAGCTTACTTGATGTACATCTTGGATCTCAGCCCATATGCCATGTTGTCGTGTGAATCAACAGTATGCATCAAGTGCCTGATGCATAGGTTAAGATGTATTGTGAGAAATGACAATTTTTTGGATTTCCTGGGATAAGAATTTATAAGGAGTTCGTGCATAAAAAGCTTTATAAGGCCCACCATGGTGTGTATGTGACATCCTTTCTATTCATCATATATGCCAACTCAAATTAGGTCAATCTAAAACTCAAGTCTATAAAAAAAAAGTGGGGATGTAGATTCCTAACATTGAATCGTCTTGGGGAAACCAAAGTTTTAGATTATATTGATATTTGGTTTCTCTATTTGTTTTGATGGTATCACATTTTGAATGACTTGGATGGTATGTAAACATTATAGTGGGCAACGGAAAAGTTTCAATGGTGGTCGTTCTCATTCATATTGTTCCCTATGATGTGGCCCTTTTAAGTTTTGGATCATCTTTTTTTTTTTTTGTTGGGTTTTTGTCCCCACATGAATTGTTGCAAATGATGGACAGAATGGGCATCACACATACACATCGCATCGGGTCCATAGAGTTATTTGTTGCACGGGCTCCCTACAATATTTGTTGTAGGAAATTGGTGTCTAATTTACAGATATCTCGATTTGGTAATTCTATATGCATACATAAATAATAGTCAGTGCTAATATGAATGCTGAGGCAAAATCTAAGCTCTCTATCCAGTAGACTACATAATTCAAATATTTTGGCCCAAGCATTTAGCAATTTTACACCTCGAGTAGGGCCACAATGTACAAAATAAATGGATGGCAAAAAAAAAAAAAATTGTTTTAACTCTTTCACCATATTCAATGTTTTCAACTATTTAACATGTATCGTATCTAAGTTATGTAAAAGGTAAACCCCACCATGAAGATCACAATGTAAAAATTAGGTCATTCTAGTCACTAAGTGAGCAAGATTTGTACGTCAAATGACATTACTAAAATGTTTGGTTCTAGCCACCTCTAATAGTTTTATACATAGAGTCCCATTAAAAAAATTTGTCTGGTCCGATTTTTGCGCCCAACGATCTTTATTGTAAGTCTCACCATTTATGAAGTTTGAATATCATATGTAATCATGGATCAGAGTGAATTTAAGATAGCATTTAATTAATTTCATTTTTTATTAAAAAAATATTATATAATAAATACTTAATTTGGTGACTTGAGTGGGTGATTCAAACCACCAGGATAGATGACCGGCTTTTGGGCTAAAAAACTTACTAGACCCAGGAGGTCATATTCCAGAAGTAGGTATAATGCATGTCAGGCCTTTTTAACCCATAACTTCAATTTAAATCATTTAAACTTGTCGATTCGATCCAATTTTTAAAAAACTAAGTAAACCACACAAATTTAAAGTGTCAGGTTAGTATGTTTTAGATTGATGTGTCGACTATGGAAAAAATGATGAAGGGTTAAAGCATACATGATTCTATTAAGATAGACGTTAATTGAGCTCGTCGGTAAAAAAGATGATGCCACACCTTGAATTTGTCGCGTCTGCTTCGCTCAAACACAAGCTTAATGGGAAAGCTCACTTTATAACCATGAGGACATTCGAGGACCAAGGCCTAAAATATAGAGGTGGAGAAGTCCTTCATCATTGACTATCTCTCCATCCTTTTATGTCTTTGCACTCTTTTTCAAAAGGAAAAAACCATTGTTAGCTTAAACTCTTTAACAAGATCGTAAGTATAATGCTCTAGACCTCTATTGGTTAGCGTATAACTCTATCTATTCGAGAGCCCATTAGTCACTATCCTCATTGGATCTTAATCATCCATATCTAATATTCGAATATGAGTGCCCTATGCGGCTTATTTATAAGTCAAATGATAATATTCTCCCACTCGGGTCATATGTGGTAATATAATATTCAGTGGATTAAATAAATCTAGTCATTTATTTAACAAGCTCAAATCTTTACTAGACATTTATAATGAATTACAAGCAGTATCTTGAAATAATGTAGTCCATTAAAAATAATAATATTGGATAATGAGAGTTGCTGTTTCATTTATTAAAGTTAAACCATGCATGATCACATATATGGGCACTCTTAATGACATGTATCTTGATAGTATGGATGAAATATGCATGCGTGACATCTTATGCGCATTGTGGTGACCATGCAGATTTTTAAGGTGTTTTGTCATCTCTATCAAGTAAATGCCTTATACCTAAGACAAAAAACAAATTGTTCTATTCATTTACTTTAAGCATGCACAATTAATGTAAATAATAAACAAAAGATATAATATCATGAAATCATAATCATCATTATCCTTTAAATAAATTTTAATGTATATACAACTACAATGTCTATATACTTCCATTGTTCCAAGACATCCTTCGAGATGTGATACCATGATAAATAAGTCTTTAAAGATCTATAAATACACAATAATTATAAATTCCCTCATTTAAAGATAAATAAATATTAAGCCTACGCTCTTGATTTATATAAATATTTTATTTAAAGGAATATTATACTACAACGCCTAATATCTAACTTTTTGGTAGGTGTTAATATATGCTATTGATGTATCATAAGCATTTATATTGTACTTTTTGCTTAAAGGCCTCTATTTTATGAAAACAAAACATGTAGTGGACTTCACATTATCAGGCATTCGACATAATCTAAATTGTACATCAAATCAACTATAATTGACTAGTATGATTGTATCAATGTGAACATAAAAATGTATCACTTTTCTGTCACATTTTCATATATCTAAATTCGAATTTATCATCTCCCATGTATTCCCATTATAAGCACTTTATTAGGTCAAGTGTAGGCTCAACCAATTCCAATACAAAAAATTAAAGCTAGACATCGAGTCAAGTCGGTCCGAGTTAGGGTTGATCCGACTCAGTACAGAGTCCACCATGCCCGACCCGATCCGAGTCTAGGTCTGGCCTGGACTGACCTGGACCGAGTTCGACCCAGTTAGAAGTATTGAGTTGGGTCAAGTTGGCGCTGAGTTGGATCGAGAGATGGAGGGAGCGAGTTAAGAGGAGAGAGAGAGAGAGAGAGAGAGAGAGAGAGAGAGAGAGAGAGAGAGAGAGAGAGAGAGGACAAGGGTGGTGGTGGGTGGCTATCGGGCTTAGAAGAAAGGAGGATGAGGGAGGGAGGGAGTTTGGGATCAGGTCAGGCGTGGCGAGTAGGGTTAGAACTAGTTAGAAATTAGTTTTTTTTTTTTTTTTTTAAATGTACGTAAACCCGAGTTGAGTCGGGTTTCAAATCGAGTTGAGTCTGACTGGATCGAGTTTGAGGTTGAGTTACTAGGTAACTCGAACTCAACTCGGTTTGAGTTCGAATTGGGTGAAGCTTACTCAGTTTGGACCAACTCACCCATTTGGTTCGGGTCGAGTTGAGTCTGAACGAGTTGGACGAGTCGAGTCAGCCGAGTCAAGTCTTCTCGTGCCCAACTCTACTAAAAATGAACTTTTAATATTTCCTTGTTAATCAATTGAGTAAAGAGTATATCAAATTACTTGACTATCTTATCGACCGCACTATCAAGCAAAGTCATCGTTTATTTAAAATACTGAAAATAATTTCTTTTTTTACTAAGAAATGGTTAAATATGCTAGAAATCACTGTGAGTATATTTAAAGGCAAAGAATAATTAAACATCGGGCTATTCAAGAGGGAGTTTGGAAAAGACTGAATCATCCAAAGTTTCCAATGGTCACAGACAGGATGACACGTACTCAAAAGCGACATTGGTAAAGGCAACATGTGGTTAAAAGAAGACAGTTAGCCATCGCATGGGGTGAACCTTGTATGAAGTCTACGCAAATATAATTCAGACTGATAATTCCAAAACCAAAAGAAGAGCAGATATCAATTAATATGGTTGAACTTCATGTATAAGTTGAATCAGCTAATAATGACCGAAATCTCGAAGAGGAAGGTATGCATATTAGAAGATCGACCGAATACTTCAGTGTGAATACTTTTTGGATAATCTTTTGATGGAAGAATTCTTGTAAAAGAAAATTCATTATAATAAGCCTCATCTAAATCAAATGAGGAAATTGAGTTTGAAATCACGAATGAAACTGACAAGCAAATGGATTCAGAAATACCCGGGGAGAAATATTTAATTCGGTAATATAATTTGATTCGTTACCACTAGTTGCATTGGATTGCAATATAATGTTGACACTACTATTGAGTTTCTAAGCTAAACTGTCTCAACCAAATAAGATAGAAGGAGACACATAAGAGTTGAGTCCTCCTATAATCATACAACATGGTTCACTTGACTCTGAAGAAGAAACAAAAAATGTGTTGACCGTTACGGTCATTACCGAATCAACTAGTCGTTACCACTAGTTGTATTGTATTGCAATATGATATTGACACTACGATTGAGTTTCCAATCTAAACTGTCTCAACCAAATAAGATGGAAGGAGAGGCAGAAGAGTTAGCTCTTCCCATAATCATATAACATGGTTCCTTTGACTATGAGGAAGAAATAAAAAATGTGTCGACCGTTACAATTAAACCGAGGTCCCCTTTTGAAAAGATAATTTTTCAAAGACCAACTCTTATCATAATCTAACATTGAAGCCATTGTATATGTCAATACATTTGGAAATATGTCTGGTCATTAGAGTTCCGGTCGACAATGGAGCCGTCGTCATTATACTCCTAAACAGAATAATGGCTAAATTGGAAAAGGCTCAAGACGACCTAATTTCGACCAAGGTCATAATGAATAATTTTGTTGGAGGAATCACACAAGCCCAAAGTGCTTTACCAATCAAATGAATGGTGGGAACAAAAAAGGTATTGACCACTTTCCTCATGGTCGACACTTCGTTAAACTATCATGCTTTACTCGAAAGAAATTGGATTAATTCATTTGCGTGTATTCCATCATCAATGTATCAATTCATGATTTTCTAGAATAAATATAGAGTAAGATTGATTTTGACTGATAATAAACCATTTTTACCCATGTGTAACATGACCGAGGCATATTTTTATAGAAATGACATCAGAATTGAACAACTTTTGAAAACACGTTTCATCAAACCCATCAAATATGCTAATTGAATTTTGAACATAATATCAGTTATTAAGAAAAAATGGTATACTCATAATCTACATTGATTTCATAAATTTAAACCGAGTCACACAAAAAGATGAGTATCCTATGCTCATGGCCGATTAACTGATTGATCGAGCTACAAGACATCATATGGTTTCCTTTATGGATAGTTATTCAGGATATAACCAAATAAGCATTGCATTTGAGGATGTTTGAAAGACAACCTTTAAATGTCCTAGACCATTAAGAACTTTTTTGTTAAGTCGTAATGTTGTTTGGACTAAAAAATGTGGGGGTTTCTTATCAAAGAGTTATGAACATCGTTTTTCATGATATGATAAGTCGATTCATGAAAATTTATATCGATAACGTAGTAGTCAAATCGGTCAATCTAACCAAGTATTTTGACCACTTACAAAAATTATTCGAAATAATGAGGATTCATAAATTAAAAATGAACCCTCTAAATATACTTTTTGTGATCGTTAGAAAACTTTTTACCATTTATGGTCGATCAAAGACATATTAAAATTAATTACTATCACGCCCCGAACTCGGAAACCGGGCTCACAAAATTTTCGATCGCCGAATCCTGCGCCGACAGCCTCCGTAGTACCCCATTCTCGGCTCCTAACACCTATATACCAGGTTCCGATCCTGGGATGCTATAAGGAGGATTTCAAACATGATTCGATTTGTAATGAGCATAACCAAAAACATAACTCACGAACAATAACCACAAGAATACCATCACAAAATCCACTATGATAAAAAATTTTTGAGTACAAGGCGTATGAAAGGGAAATACAATATAGTGATAATAACAAAAACTCCAGAAGCTCGGCTGCACGCTCCAACCACGACGAGACTACGGCTGCGTCCTGGTGTCACCTGCACGCATCAATTGTGCATGAGCTTATAGAAAGCTTAGAGGGTGGTATAAGTGTGTGCGCAATATGAGCGTGCTCAGAATGCAAGATTAGGGTAATGAGGAAACATGCTGATGAGTACATGAATGCAGTCAACCGTACCAAGGCTATGCAGTGCAAGATATGAATACCATCAGCCATGTCACGGCCATGTGATGCATAATGTAAGTCAAGCATGCCAATTCACCTCCATATATCAATGCAACTCCTCACTAGAGCATCAAATCAGTACGGTTCTCAGTTTGGATAATCACCGGGGTCTAGTACACTCTACGTCAGCTTGCCGCCCCTATCCGAACGCACAACTGGGAGAGTGGAAGAGACCTCATTATCCGCCTGCCAATATCGGGCCCGGCTCGTCGATAACGGACCAATTCTGCAAGCTGGTCAAACTCAACCTAGAAATTGCCCCCTTACTCAGGCGGGTAAGGTCACACCCCTTTCCAACTGACCACGACACAGTGGGAGACGCGGCTTACTGGTATACGGCCCTCAAGCGCTTATGTATCCACTCGGTCTCGACATTGGAGTCATCCTCTAGTACCATCGGGTTTAGGGATTTTCACCTAGGGATATCTATGGCGCCCGTATGCTAGGACTAAACATTTCTGGTATCCAATCCAGCCACCCACGATGTGTCTGTGGAGGCTTTGGCCTTGATGTCACTAGGGCATACAATAATCATGATCACACAAATGCAAGTGCATGAATCACCCTACCAAACATGCAACAATCCTGCGTGCGTCGCACGCTCATGTAGGGCAACTCCACCTATTAGGGAGCCCATAACAATCCGCCCGAAGGCATATGCTATGATCAGTCACTCGTCATATCAGACATACATATGATGCGTATGATCATGAATCATGAATCTATACTATACATGTTATGTAGTGATGGGCCCTGATCAAAACGAAGATGGGCCTAGACGGCCTACATATTACAAGTATGGGCTAACAATGGGCCCTAGGGAGAGTATAATGGGGACATTTAACCAACATTATTCGCACAATGTGGACGTCAAACCAACATTTGCTCCCAAGGCATAGCCTGCTATAAAGGTCAACATATAAACCATGGTGGAATCACACTACAATGGGCCTTATGTATATTTCGTTGGGCCTTGACCCGTGGGCCTCCAATACATCAAATGGGCCTCAAATATGTCAAAGTGGGCCTGAACAACGGCCCACAAATACATCTAGAGGGGCCTAATCACATGGGCCTTATACATGTCAAAGTGGGCCTCGACAATGGGTCAGAGATACATCAAGATGGCCCTCGACAATCGGCCTTATACTATTAAAGGTGGGCCTCAATGGACGGCCCACAAATACACCAAGATGGCCCACAAATACACCAAGATGGGCCCCTTCACATGGCCTTGAAATAATCCCCGAAATGGTTAGACGGTTTGGATGAAACTCATGCATTATGGTAGGTCCATAGGGATGGAAGGCCTAGATAAATCACATACTCCATGGTGGAGGTCCACACTGATGAAATGTGTGGACACAATACATACATAAGTGGGTCCTAAGTAGGACCCACCATAATGTTTATTTTCCACTCAACCTGGGGCCCAACACAATGTTTATCTTCCACCCAAACTGTTCATAGGGTCACATGGGCCTAGAGCCCACTATAATGTTTACTTGCAATCCAAACTGTCCATGAGGTCACTAGGGACCTAGGGCCCATGCAATATTTATTTATCATCCATCCTGTTCAAAGGTCACGTGGACCAGGGGGCCCACCGTGTTGTTTATATGACATCCAACCCGTTCAAAAGGTCACGTGGACCAGGGGGCCCACTGTATTGTTTATTTGCCACCCAACGTATTTATAAGGTCACACAGTCAGGGCCCACCGTAATATTTACTTGCCATTCGACCTGCTTATGAGGTCACGTGGACCTGGGGGTCCACTGTAATGTGGTTCACAAATCCAGTCCACCCATTATGTGTGTCCCACTTGACTGAGGGTTCAGACCAAGTTACAGCCACATCCAAACTTCAAGTAGGCCCCACCAAGTGTTTTTATATATTTAGGCATGTCTTCATATGATTTTAGATGGTATGGCCCACCTGAGTTCCGTATACGGCTAATTTTTGGGACAGGCCCTTATTAGGAGGGCCCCGTGATGGACGGTGTTGATGTTCGAAACGCATCACAATGGGGCCCACCGCTGGGCCGTGAGTGCCCAGCCCATCCATCGTCACGACGACGGCCTGTGTGACGTTGCCTACGTCATCCATTAAGACGGCAATGCCAGGCTAGCTTTCTTCTTTTTTTACTAGGTGAGACCCACATTAACCAGATCTACTCCGTCCATTGCATGCGTCCCACAATATTAGGGGTCCAAACGAAGTTTCAGGTGGGTCCAAGCTTCTTGTGGGCCCCAGCAATCATTTTTTTCAAATTTTAATGGAAATACTAGCATTCTCAATGCCACGACCCACCAGAAAATGGGATCAGCTTCACTTTTCGGCTCAACACCTAAAATGAGCTGGAGAATGGAATGGACGGCGTGGATCAGCCCCATACATCAAGGTGGGGCCTGCATGAGCAGCCCACCCCAAAAGTAATTTTTTTTTTATTTTTTATTAGCTTGGAAGTACACACCCATGTCAGTACAAGCGCTCCATGCTAACTTGACACACCTCCGTCCGGCGTCTACGAGACGCTAAATTGAGCAACGTGAATAAACACAACATCATGGTGGGTCCCACACGTACTGGCCCACCTGTTTGGATCACCTGATGTTCATGTTTTTCCTTCCATCCGGGCCCGCTAATGGGCTGGATGGTGTAGATCCAACCCGTTCGTCCGATGGGTCCCACATAAAATATGTAATTCATGGTGGGCCACACTCACCCCTTCATCATCACTACCATTCAAAGAGAGAGAGAGAGAGGAGGGACCCCGCCACTATGGGCCCTCCAGTGATACAACACATACATCAAGTGGGTCCCACAACAAGTGGACAAAAAAAAAATCAGAATTTAACGGTGGATCACCCACCTCTTGTACTCTTCCTTGCTCCTTAGCTCCTTTGCTTGACTTTTAACGGTGGATGATGGACTTTTGATGGTAGGGATGAGAAATGGACAGTTGAGATGGGAGATGAGAGAGTGGGAAAATGGGCCAAACTTGTTGTTTGGGAGAGGGAGAAAGCTTGGACGTATGGATTTTTGCTTGGGAGATTTGAGAAATGAGAGAGAGAGTGAGGTGATGGGAATGATAAGAGGTGATGGAGTGATGGGGATGGGTGGAGTGATGTGTTGTAAGAAGGGATGGGTAGAAAGAGAGGTGAAGTGATGTGAGGGTTGACTTTGGGCTTGCTTGTGTAAGAGAAAGATATGAGTTGTTATACTTGGGTAGGTGTGTACTTGACATTGATTGATTGATGAGACATTTCGTAGAGATTCTCTTGAAGTTTGCAACATGCAGCGTTTCTTCGGAATGAACGCAGACTGACATCTTCCAGCCTAGGTATCGGTTCAGTACGTGAGTTGCGGCGTTAGAATCGTGGCAATAGCGCGATCGCGAAGGTACAAGTTTCGATTCGAGCCGACTTCAGTATGCGGGACTCGGCTTAGAATCGCACGCAAACGTCTGAAACGGGTCAAGGATTGCCGGAATTTGACTGGTAGGATCGCGGAAGCCTACGGAACGGTACGGACTTGGGCACGGGTCTTACAATTACCACAAGGCTTAAGCAATAATTGAAGCTCGACCGTCGAGAAATAAAATTGAGTTACAAAAGTTTCTTAGCAAAGTTAATTTTATACATCGGTTTATTTCTAACTACATATAAAATACTAATGTGTTTTCTCCTTTGCTGAAGCTGAAATACGGAGACGAGTTCATATAGGAGATAGAACATCAGTTGGCTTTTCTCAGGATTAAAAAATATTTGATAAGGCTACCAGTGTTAATGCCACCTGTGAAAGGTCGACCGCTCAAGCTGTATGTAGCAACTTCTATAGGATCAGTTGGTACTTTATTAACACAAGATGATGATGATCAAAAGGAACAAGTGGTTTATTATTTTAGTCGAATATTGTTAGATACCGAGAGACACTATTCTGCTACAAAAAAGTTATATTTATCACTGTACTTTACGGTCATAAAATTATGTCATTATTTGTTGGCCAACTTAATCAATGTAATCTTAATAACTAATTTAATTAAATATATCTTAAATCGGTCGATTTTAAATGGTTGAATTGAAAAATGGGTTCTAGCATTATCTAAATTCGATTTGATGTATGTACCACAAAGAAGTGTAAAAGGGCATGTAATGATAAAATTTCTGGTTGATCACACTTCTGACATTGAAAATCAATTTCTTCCAAAAGTATTGAATGTATATATGATAAATCAAACATCATGAAAATTAGTATTTGACAGTTCAAGGACCAATAACCTTTCAAGAGTAGGGATTATCCTAATTGATCTAAATTGAAAGAGATATGAATTTACATTTTAACTTGAGTTTAAATACACCAATAATCAAGCCAAGTACAAAGCTCTTATCATTAGTCTAAAATTATTGGTTGAGTAAGGGGCTAGAAATATATTAATAATGGGTGATTCTCAATTAGTGATCAATCAATTGACTAGAACATTTAAATGTACCAGTATTGTTTTACAATTGTATTATGTTTTGACAACTCAGTTGTTAAACAAGTTCGATGAGGTCGAGTTAAAACAAGTAACTCAGGAAAATAATATTGATGCCAATAAAATGACATAATTAGCACTAGTACTTCAGATTGCCCATGGATTTGAAGGAAGAATGATAACTTTTTAAAGGAGATCATTGCCCTCATTTTTTTCAGAGGGAACTGACTAAGGAAATTTCCAAGCCGCGATGAGTAATGATTACTGGAGAATTTCAATCATAAAATATCTTTAAACACCACTAGAGCTGGGCATCGGACCGAGTCAAATTGGATTGGGTCCAACTTGACTCGGTTCGAATTCTACGTGGCCTGATCCGAACTTGATCCGATCCAAGGATCAAGTCCAGGTCATCTAACCCGATCCGATCCGATGCTTTACTAGCTTGGCCCAAACAGAACCCGACTCAGTCAGGAAAACTGAATCGAATCAAGTTGGGTACCGTTCAGAGAGGAAGAGAGAAGTCGGTGGTACAAACCGGAGTTGGGTCAAACTATGAGTTATGTGTTATATCCAAACCGTCCATCCATTTGGAGAGCTTGTCTTAAGGCTTGAGCTGAAAAATAAGACAGATCTAAAGATCAGTTGGACCACACTGCAAAAAATAGTGGGGGATTGATCGTTTACCATTAAAACCCTTTTTTCAGATCACAGAAGTTTTGGATCAATATGAAATTTGTTTTTCTACTTCATCCATGCATTTTTAACATTATTAACAGATAAGATGGAAAATAAACATTATGGTGGGGGCCATGTAACTTTGATCTCATTTGAGACGTTCGTACAACTCAGAGCTTGAGGCGCTTACACGCTCATCTTCGCACGACACGTATCTGCAACAGCTACCTTGCATGGGACGGGGATTAGCTTCCCTATTGAGTCACTGACAGGTTGAGTAGCTAGACTCCCAACTGAAGTGATGTGACCAAGTTCCGTGGGACCCACTGTGATATATGTGTTATATCCGCACCGTCCATTCATTTGGAGATATCAATTTAGGGCAGGAGCCAAACAATGAGTTAGATCCAAAGCTCAAATGGACCCCACCACAGAAAACAGTGGAGAGAGTGACGCCCACCATTAAAATTATCTAAGGCCCACAGAAGTTTTTGATCAAACTGAAATTTGTGTTTTCCCTTCTTTCATGTTTGTATTAACTTGTGAACACGTTCGATCTCAGATAAACATCATATTGGACCTTAGGAAGGTTTTAACAGTAAGAGTCACTCTTTCCATCTCATTTAAAATGATCGTGGTGGTCTCATTATTAGATGGTCTCGGCCGCTACTCAACCTCGTCATTATCAGTAGCTTGCGTGAGATGCAAACAATAATTTGAAGTTATCCCGTATAGTTGGCGTGTAATATATGTTGAATACACAATGGCCCACCGTGAATGCATGTGGTTGATCCACATCGTCCATTCGTTTTTCCATATCATTTTAGGGGTTGAACCCAAAATTATGCATATCCAAAGCTCAAGTGGACCATACCATCGGAAAAAGTAGAAGTACTAGTGATGCAAACATCCAATGACTCTATTTTAACCTCAGCCGGATCGGACCTGATCGGATCGGATCGGATCCAATTGGATCGGATTCCGGATCGGATCAATCTGGATTGACATTAATCTGAACTCGATCCGATGAACGGTCAGATTAGACTGACCCTACTCAAACCGCACCGATTCAGGCCGTTGGTTTAGTTCGAATCGGGTCGAATCTTGTTGGATCCACCAGATCAGGTCAGATATGCCCAGCTCTAAACACCACAGACAAAGGTCGACCGAGACATTAGGAGAACGACCGTGAATTATGTCTTGATTAATAATGAATTAGATGGAGTGTTGTTGTGATGTTTAGGCAAAAAAGAATAAATGTTGACTATGGGAAAGTGCATAAAATTTGTAGAGCACATCAAGTTGGGAGGAAAATGAGACTTATGCTCCAATGCTATGGATATTTTTGGCCAAAAATGTTAGCCGATTGTACCTAATAGAACAAGGGATGTGAAGTATATTAGAAACATTGACTAATACAATAAGTACTAGCGACCGAGTTACATCCAATCGTCAAACCTTGGCCATTTCGAGGATGGGCTATTGATTTCATAGGGAAAGTTTATCCCCATTCATTTAAAAGACAGAGTTTTATTATTGTGGCCACCAATTACTTCACCAAATGCATAGAAGCAAAACCTATGTTGGGAACCGATCATCAAGAGATTATTGAGTTTAAAGAGACTCATATAATTCATTATTTTGGGATTCTTGAGTTGATCACTACAAACTAAGGCATATATGTTTTGTCTAAAGAAGTCAAAGTGATTGTCGATCAATATAAAATTAAACTGTTGCATTAATCACTTGCTATGCTCAGGCCAATGGCCAGGTCGAAGCTAGTAACAAATTTATTAAAAATATTTTACACAAGACGATTGATGGAAACCCCAGGAGTGACATATTAAGTTATTTGAAGCCCTAAAGGCTTATCGGAATTCATTTCGCACAAGTATAAGGATGAGTCTATTTAGGCTTACCTATGGACATGATGTTGTGTTACTTTTAGAAGTTATTGTACCATCATTAAGGGTAGATTATTAGGCCACCTTGACTCCGATTGAGTTCACAGAGGTTATGTTGGTCAAACTCGATGACTTAGATGAAGTACGGTTGAAAGCTTTAAATTGTATTATGTATGACAAAGCTAAGGTCTCTTGAACATATAATACGAAAGTGAAAAAGAAGGCTTTTAGGAAAGACGATATAGCATAGAAAGTAATTTTTGCCGCTCGGAACTAAAGATGCTACATTTTGCAAATGATCACCTACTCGGGATGGACCGTTTGTAGTGGTAAAGGTTCTCCTCGGTAGTGCCTATATCTTTCACAGTATAGATGGAAAGGTCACAAAACATTCTATAAATGATCAATTTTTAAAATTTTATCATCCCAAGCTGTAGGAGTTATGGCAGGATTGAGCCAAAGGATGGCTAGCATAATCATAGGTCATGCATAACAGACCAAAATCGGTCGAAAATTAGAAACAAGTACAATCAAATATAAATTTTATTTATAAGTCGAAAGAAAGATAAAATGTAGACAGGACCAACCAACAATTTTAGACTAATAATAAGGCTCACTGTACTGTTTATTCGACATCCAATCTGTTGACTAGGTCATACTGACCCACATGAAGGCAAAAAAACAAAGATAATCTTGATCCAAACTTTTATGGCCCTCAAAAAGTTTTTAATGGCCTATGTTCATTCAACGCTTTTTCCTGTAATGTGGTCCACTTGAGATTGGGATATACCTCATTTTCCATATCATTCCATAAAATGATCTAGAAAAATAGATGGACAGCATGGATGAAACACATACATCATGGTGGGTCCTACATAGCATGGACCATCAGCCATTGGCTGGTGGCAGGGGGAGTAGCCAATCCGTTTCCAAGTGGACCCACCAGAATTCCACCCCAAGATGTCCATCCCCAGCACAAATGACCAAACCAGACCCAAACGTCATTATTTCCTATTTGACTTCACTGGATTCAAATTTGCTCAACCCGAATCCAATCGGGTCGGACTTTTCCAACCCTTAACTCTACCCGAGGACTAAAGAACCGACCCTACCCAAACTCGGGTTGCGTTAGTCGGGTTCGGGTCAGTGGAAATGCGAGTAGCATTCCAAATTCCACGACCAGACGAGAGTAGGCTCCAAATTTCTATTACTTTGACCGCAGGGTAGACGAAGAAAGAAAGCAGAATAGCGAGAAAGAGACTTTCCTTCGAGCTTCTCCTTTCCCATCTTTCCCCTCTTTCCTCCTCTCTTTCTTTCCCGCCGTCCCTTCATAATAAAAGAGGAGCCCAAACCCTCACTCAGTAGATATCTCTCTCTTCTCTTCTCCTTCAGACAGATAATCCCTCTTTCAAGGTATGTCTTTTTCTTTTCCTTTTTATGTATTTTTCTTCTTTTATTAATTAGGTTTTCTGTAAGAAGATCGTTGAAAATCTGCTTATTCTTTCTTCAATTATGTAATTTTTATTACCTTTTTGTTTTTGAAATTATCTTGAGATTATCAAAGCCTAGATTGACTCAGTGTTTGATCTCATCGTTTGGTAGTTTTTGATATCTACACCGTCGGATTGATAACATCGCCCTTATTTTAGAAGGCAGTTTAAAATCTGTACTTTTTATTTAAAAAAATCGTTTCAACGTTCGGTAGTACCAAAGTTACAAAATTGTACTAATTTATTACTGAAAGTAGAAAGAAAGGGTGATTGTATCAATCGTCGGGTGTTGATATAAAAAACAAACCGTCAATAAATTGAAAATAAAAATAAAAATGGATGGCCAAGATCGTTGTAAGCATCGTCATGACCATCTAAAGACCATGATATGGACAAATTCAGATCATGTGCACATGGTGTAACCCTTTCTTTTGACTTTCGGTAATACCAAAGTTACAATTTTGTATTGTTTTTATGACTGAAAGTAGAAAGAAAGGGTGCTGCTTTGTTTGGTGTAAACAATTGGTATATGGTCTGATCATTGATCTGAATTGTCCATATAACGGTCGTCGGTCGTCTGAAGATGATACTTATAACAATCTCGTTGGGTATTTTTTGATATCACCACCCGTATGTTTGACGCGATCACCCTTTCTTCTACTTATGGTAATACCAAGTGACAAAATTGTATTATTTTTGTTACTATTGAAAGTACAAAGAAAGAGTGCTGCTGTCTTTGGTGTTAGCAGGCATATGGTAATTGTTCATTCGGCAGTCGTCGGATGATGCTTGCTACCCATCTGATCAATATCTTGTGAAATGGATGGTTAAGATTATGGTTATGACAATCTTGGCCATCTATTTTTCAAGTTTTACAGTTTTAATTGTCTGTTTTCCAATCCATGCATTTGTTAGATGATGCAGTATCTCCAATCTATGGCTTGGAAATGGCAGTTTTGAACTTCATATGGTTAGGATGAGGCTAGTTTTACCCTAGCCCTAGTTGCACGGGACCCGTGGCAGTCGAATCAATAACCTGAATTGTTCATTCTATCCGTCCGCTCTGCTTCGACCACCAGACAAGAGTCGCAATCATCAGATGTTACTTATTGTCCAACTGATCAACAGCTTGCAAGATGGATGGTCAGGGTGATGCTCATGATGATATTGACTGTTCACTTTCTAAGCTGTCCGGTTGTACTGTCATCCATGTACCGGTTAGACAGTGCTCAATTTCTGATCTATGGCTTGCAAATGAACAAGTTCATAACAAAAACGACCAACTTCAGATGGTTATGGTCATCTGTTCTATGTGATTTTTCGCATGGTGTCCTGCAACGAGTGGCATGGATGTCCAGATCATTGATTGGACTATCCAATCATCCAACGCAACTAGTTACACTGTAGGCTATGGTATAACTAACTGCAGAAGATCATGCATCTATCATCATCTTTTGCTTCTGTATTTCTTGATCTTTTGGGCTGTTGTCCTTCTTTCTGAAAATGAAAATCTTTTCCCTTGTATTACAGAAAAAGGAGGTGACAGTTGTTGAGCATGTGTGTCATTCCAGACACTGTGAAGAGGAAATCATCGCCGGCTGAGTTCATCTCCATGGACAGCAAAATCCAGGATCAGAAGGGTCCCTTTCCCTCCTCGATTCTGCTTGAATTATCTGCGTCCAATGATCTGATTGCCTTCAAGCGGGCCGTGGAAGAAAATGGTCTGGCCATCAATGAGGCAGGCTACTGGTATGGTAAACGGACCGGGTCGAGGAAGATGGGTTATGAGCAGAGGACACCATTGATGATTGCTGCAATGTTCGGAAGCATGGATGTGTTGAAGTACATACTATCTACTGATGGGGTTGATGTGAACATGGCTTGTGGTTTGGATGGTGCAACTGCCCTCCATTGTGCAGCTGCTGGCGGGTCTGCCTCTGCTTCAGAGATTGTTAAGCTGTTGATCAATGCTTCTGCAGATGTGGATTCTCTTGATGCTCATGGCAATCGGCCTGGAGATGTGATTGCGCCAGCCTCCCCAACAGAAAAACAGAAGTCCCTGGAAATGATGCTGAAAGGTATTAGCGGCAGCAGTGGTAGAGAGGAAGAAAACTCTGCTTCTTCCGGTCAAAACATCAGCAATTCGATTGAGAATCAACAGCCACTGGAAGAGCAGGTTCTGGAGAAGAGAGAGTATCCAGTCGATTTCTCGATGCCGGATGTAAACAGCGGCATCTATGGGACAGATGAGTTCCGGATGTACACCTTCAAGGTGAAGCCATGCTCACGGGCATACTCACATGACTGGACAGAGTGCCCTTTTGTCCACCCTGGGGAGAACGCAAGGAGGCGGGACCCATGCAAGTACAACTACAGCTGTGTGCCATGCCCCGAGTTCCGGAAGGGGGCATGCCGTCTAGGGGATGCCTGTGAGTATGCTCATGGAGTGTTCGAGTCATGGCTCCACCCTTGGCAATACCGGACCCGGCTCTGCAAGGACGAGACCGGGTGCACACGCAGGGTCTGCTTCTTTGCCCACAAGCGGGAAGAGCTCCGTCCCGTGCATGCTTCTACGGGGGCAGCTATGCTATCTCCCCGATCATCATTTGCTGGTGCTTTGCCCTTGGACATGACCACATCGAATGGTGCCCCATCTGGGATGATGCTCCCTACTACTACAGCACCAACATCGCCTTCATTGTCATCATGGCAAAACCTGCCTGGCGTCATCCCGCCAACCTTGCAGTTGCTAGGCAGCCGGCTTAAGACGGTATTGAGTGCTAGGGATTTGGGTTTGGATATGGAGATGCCTGGGTTGGAAGGTTATCAGCAGCAATTGATGGATGAGATATCGAATCTCTCTGGGCGGACAAATGCTTTTGCAGCTGCTGCGGCAGCCCTTGCTGCCTCGTCAGGCAGTCGGAGCGGGAAGTTCAGCCGTGCCAGTTCAGTGACGCCCTCCAACCTTGAAGATGTTTTTGGGTCTCTCGATCCTCCCACCCTATCTCAATTGCAAGGAATTTCACTGAAAGCAGCAGCAGCAGCATCTCATTTTCAACCTCCCTCAGGACGTATGGTTCACCAGAACGTGAACCCGCAGTTGCATTCTGCCTACAGTAGCAGCCCGTCTTCCTCACCAGTGAGGACGTCATTGGCGTCATCTTCTTTTGGGCTGGACCCCACATCAGCAGCAGCTGTTATGAATTCAAGGTCATCTGCTTTTGCAAAAAGGAGTCAGAGCTTCTCTGAACGGGCAATGATGAATCGTCATCCCAGCCATACAACAATGGCCACAACAACAACGGAAACAATGCTTTCAGACTGGGGCTCACCTAATGGGAAACTAGACTGGGGTTTTAAAGGGGAGGAGCTTAACAAACTCAGGAAGTCAGCATCTTTCGGGATCCGCAGTTCCACCACCATCGCCCCAGCTGCAGCGACAGTCTCAAAAGCTCCAGCGGTTTACGAGCCTGATGTTTCGTGGGTGCAGTCTCTTGTGAAGGACGGCCCTTCGGCAGGATGGGCTGGTCAGCAGCAGTATCACCTTGATGGTGGTGATGAGTTCGATTCCTTGGAGATGCTTTCTCCTTGGGCAGAGCAGCAGCTGTGTATGGAGCAGGAGCAGTTGGCAGCTTAAGTTGACCATGGCCCACCTAACAGGTTTCTTGCCATCCTTTTTTTTAAAATTTTTTTTTCCTTTTTAGTAATGATTGTATTTGTTCTGTTGATATATGAAAGAAAGGTAAATCAAGTGCCCGCAAGGGAGGAAGAGGAAGCTGAAATGGAAAAGAGGAAATGTAATATTTTTCTTTTTTTAAGCATTCAATCTTAAGAAAATGACAAAGAAACTTAATATCGATGGATCTATATGATCATATTTCATCTACGGATTTAGCAGTTTTCATGTGTATACTGTGTAAGCGAAAACTGTTATTGTTATTGTTCAAAAAAAAAAAAAGAAAAAAAAAAAGAGCAAAAGCTGTTATTGTTCATATATTCATTTCTCTTTCAGTATATGGTTTCTGAGTCTTCTATGTTGAAAATTTCCAGCAACTACACTTATAATCCATGGCTTATCTAGATGAAGTGATTCCTCAATTATTGGATGGGTTCAGTGTACTGAATGCATTCATTAGATTACCATTGTTTTGATCTTTAGATGTAAAGGTTTTCCTTGTAAAAGCCTACTACTTGAATATTACCAATGCATTGATGACATCATGAACATGCTGAGGTAATTGACCGAGTAGTTTGGGCATGTTCGGAAATATGACTGATTATAATTTCCTTAGGGTTTTTTTTTATGATAGCCAGAAATTAGTTTATGAGAAATCTGTGGAAGTGCAGTTTCTGAAAAGCCATTTTATCTGAAAATGCTGTTTGTATGATTGTCTTCGTTTTTGTTTTTTCTTCTATTGTTGTTTGCATGTTGATGTCTGAAATATCATTTTGTGAAATGTCCTTGTGGTATGATGCAGTTACCGCTGTATGTTTTGATCCCTAGAATGAACATTGTACTACCTACAATCAACTTTCCTATGATGCAACCGAGGAGCTAAGAAGAGAAAACAGTAACATTCCACATTTAGCTAAACATAGACCCAAGATTAAGGCTCAGATATTCCAATTTGGAAGATGTTTTTGGGGCATGGCCCATCCACTTTCCCGTGCTGCAATTGGAGAGTTACGAATGGTAGGGTAAGCTTGTCTGGTAAGATCATAAATGGGCCCGTTTTAGGCTCAACTTGGGCCTGACTAGAAAATTTTGTGAAACCTAGGCATGGACCCAGCCTATGTGGCAAGAGTCCATCTGCAAAACCTAGGCCTTGGAACCAATGTTTTCCGTGTTGTTAATTGCCTAATGTATCGTATCTTTGGGATATGAATACATATTGGTTATTGAATGAGATATATCGGTTGTACTTGCATAATGTATCGTTGTTGTTGGGAAACATGGGGATACGTTGAGAAATTGGTCGAATTTTTCAATGAAAAAAGAAATTGTTAAAAAAAAGAGACATCAATACACACTTAGAATTCAAAACATAAAAAACAACACAAATGCACATAATAGATTTCCTTTGTATGGGGTCCTAATCTATACGATATCTAACTAAACTGATGCAAGCATATTAAAAGTTAATCTTTATAATTTATAAATGTTAGAAGAGTTGTGGAAACACAAGTAATCTACTCAAAAGCAAAAGAAGTAGAAAACTAGAAAGATACTTGTAAATTATTTAATGCTATGGCTTAGAGCTGCACGGTGGTGCAAAATCATCATCTCTATCTCAATGGGGCCTGGGCATATCGACAAATTGACAATACTATGCCCAGGCCATGGTAGAATGAAACTCGTGAAAATACTCTCTAATATAATGCTAGTACTCATCCTTTTCGACTTGAGAAAAATTGGAAAATTTTCAAAATTTTGGCAAATCAGTCCTTCCCTTAAATATCAAAATTATAGTGTATCTGATGATGATTTTATCAAACACTCCTAAATACTCTGAAAAAGAGGCCAATTAACCATTGATTGAAGTGATTTTTTTTTTTTAATACAGTTTTTTAATTATTTTCAAGTGTGTGTGTGTGTGTGTGTGTGTATATTATTATTATTATTTTAAAAATCTTTTAATTGCTAAGAATCACTAGATGAGGTTACATGTTTGATTTCCTGTTTGGAAACTAAGATTGCAACCAATTTCGGAAAAAAAAATTTGATTTTTTCTTAAAATGTAAATCGTCCCATCTTCTCCCAAATTCCAACATTAGAGTGTATGTATGTGATGATGATTTCAAACAATCCTAAACACTTTGACATGAGAGCCAATTGATCGCTGATCGAAGTGGAATTTTGAAAAAGAATATTTTTAACATTTTAATTAATTTTAATTAAAAAATAACTATTTTTTGAAAAAAATTCCAAATTACCAAGAATCATCATTAGATTAGGTTACATACATTTATTTATTTATTTTGTATTTAGACATAGATTGCAACTGAGTTGAGAGAAATTGGGGAAATTTTCATTTTTTCCAATTTTCACAACTCAACCCATTTCCCCCAATTTTCTCTAAATCGAAGCTCCAAATCCATGACTTTCATACAAAACATGAAAAATAATGGATTCGTAAGTATTTTGACACTGATTTAACATGATTTACGGTTTTTTTTGTAAAAAAGAAGAAAGATCAAAATTGAAAATGCTTACTGGATTGAAAATGGCTCCAAATCAGCTTTTGATCTTAGGTTCGGCTCAAAATTGGTGTTTTTCTTTGAAGGAATTCATGAGGACGGGTCGAAATCCACAATAGATCTTCTACTTAGAAGTAGGGATAAATAAAGAAAATTGGGTTTGGATGGATTTTATTTCATTTTTAGAATTTTCCGCCCATAGACTCGGACTTTCCACGGGTTTATCTGATATTTGTCGGTATCGACATATAACATTGATACAAAGTATTTTTTTTAAGGACCAGTCGCGATATCTGCAATACCATGCGACATATTCTGCAATACAAAAAATTTTAGACACTACTTGTACGTTTTGTATTGCACATGTGGGATACACGATATACCATAGGATATATCGACTGATATTGTTAATATTGAAAACACTGCCTAGATCATAGTTTTAAAACTCGGTGACCAGCTGAGTCAACTGGTTGAATTGACGTGACTCGAACTGAGTTGTTGAGTGAAATGGCTTTTTAATAAAAATCAAAAATCAAAAATCAAAAATCAAAGTGCTTGATGAGATGGGAAACTCCTACCTCATAAGTAAGGTGGACGTGTCATTACCACCATCCCGGGCTTGACAAATTAGGCTTGTTATTGGTACTCATACTATTGTAACTATTTATTAGTAGTAAGCATTTCTAATTTATTTTATTAAATATGAAGTCGAGTCTTCGGGTTGACTTGACTTAGTTGAACATCTAGTTGATGAGTCGAGTTTTTGGGATTTTTGAACTATGCTCTGGAGAGTGGATTCAGCCTTAGTTTTTATAGCAGGTATGTATCCCGTGGGATCCACCTAAAAGAGTTGAATGACCTGAATTTGGGACAACACAATAACCACGAGGCTCGCCCGACAAACTGCTTAGGCATAGGATGCCTTCACCATTTTGTAGTTGTTGATAGGCGTTTGCAAGCATTGTTCCTAGGATATGATGACCAATTTAAAAACCAGTCAAGTTAAAAGTACCAAAAGAAATCCTATCCAAGATTTCCCATTGTATGGATAAGATTTTTTTAAAAAAAGATCGTACTACCTTACATACGTAAGGAAATTACAATTAGATCTTCTTCAGGTTTGATAAATGGTACTTTACAAGAAGTTCCTCTTTATGTGATGATTTTATAAAAGGTAGTTATAACAGAACTTTCAGACATTTTTGTATAAAAGAAAAACTTGTTTCTAGACAGTAACAAATAGCCCCTCGAGTCGTCTGGAAGTCATCAACACCTTCGCTCTTGGTTAAAATGAATGCTGCTAGGATCACCAAAATGAAAGTGCAATAGAGGCATCTGGCTTGATGTTTTAGGTACATCTCCCATGTTGCACGAATTATTTCATGACCACTTTAGCACCATTAGACACATCCATTAATGAAAATAGGCGATAGGAAGAATGCGAATAGGCAATGTTACAGTCCATAATTTGGCAGATCAATCGTTGTTGATGCAAATTTAACTCATTGCATGCTTATCAATCACAGATCTTGAGACCAAAAACTTTTCTTGTGCACGAAATCTAAACGATATTTTAGGACGTATTCTCACGTCATTACCCATGCAATAATTAACTAGAGAACCACTTAGTGTGGTTTATATCTTAGTTCTAAAACTCACTGGGTCAATTTGAAACTCAACCAAGTTAACTCGACTCAGCAAGATTTCAAGCCAAGCCAATGGGAAATTGGATCCTAGTTCTAACTCGATCCAGGACAACTCGTCTAGTTGACTCGATCAACTCGGCATGACTTGCGTTAACTCGAATCGAGTCATTTGGTGAGTCAGTGTGAACATTGATAGAATATAAGTAGGGCGGGAGGGATTGGTACCCACAAGGCCACAACCTCTACTAAAGGAAATGTGAACCTAGCAAACACACCATTGAGTTATTTGATAATAACATGGTTCTGACTTGATCCAGACTTGGGACAACTTGTCTAGTTGACTTGACCACTCGATTAACTCGGCATGACTTGCGTTGACTCAAACCGAGTCATTTGGTGAGTCACTGTGAATATTGATAAAATATAAGTGGGGTGGGAGGGATTGGTACCTACAACCTCTACTAAAGGAAATATGAACCTAACAAACTCATCATTGAGTTATTTGATAATAACATTTGTGTTTTATATTACCTTTACTGACCGTAACTATGTCAAATATGCACTCTTATCTCTAAATTTTTAAATTTATAAGTTATTAAATATCAAGTGTGTCAGGTTGAGTTTTCAAATCAATCGGACCTGGCGGAACATTGAGTTGAGTTGAGTTTTTGGGTTTTTGAGCTATAGTTCATACTTTATGTGAGTTAGTCATGGATGCTAACATTAATTATTTTACAGGTTCATAATCTCAAAGCTTATATTGCAAATTTGTCTATAAGAGGCTCATATTTGATGGATATTTTGTAGTATATACAACTTGGAGACTGGTTAAAAATGTAATAGATTGCAGACCCTTTTCATAAGCAGATTTCCTTGTTTGTGACCTCCTTGATCCATAGTTTAAAAACCCGTTGATTCAACTGGATGTTCATCCTAGTCGGATCAACTCAATGTCTCCACCTGAGTTAACTTGATACTTAATAATTTAAGTTAAAAATCCGTAATAATAAAGAAGATTTAACAGCAATTGCTAACCTAGTGGTTAAGGGTGTCACTTCATCTGATACAAGTGAGTTCAATTCATACATGTTGTGTTTTTTCAATTTTTATTAAACACTAGTTTCACAAGCTGAATGACTCAGCTCAAGTTACCATGAGTCGCGTATAGTCAACCAAGTTTGTGACTCGTCTCAATCTCTCTTGCCTCAAACTTGAGTTTTCTAAGGAGTCGGCTCGAAATCTCACCATGTCAAGTTACCCAGCTATGTTTCAAGTTGAGATAGCCAGTTTTATAACTATTCCTTGGTGGAGTTTAAAGTTGGGTCATTGAGGTATGCCTTGGTCTTCTTAACAAGGTTGCTTCATTACTTGCTCGAAGCCGATGTCGGGTTTTGAACTGTTCGAGCTAGGTCTCTGTTTAAAATTTTGGGTGTATACAGGGGCATGCATGGTTCATGAACCCAACCATTCTTCCCACCTTCCCAAGCTAGCACAGCACAATGAAGAACAATGATATACACCTTCCCAAGCTAGCACAGCACAATGAAGAACAATGATATACACATTTGATACCAGAAGATCAGACGGGATCTCACACTTGGGTGAGATCAGGGCTCACCATTAGCCGGGGCCAACCGCTAATTAAGTTCTCTCAATGGGTTGGACCTGCAAGTAATGGAGTCGAATTTGGGTTCCGTCGGGTTGATAGGTAGGACTGTTAATGAACCTGGCCTGGGTGAAGCAAAATAATACTGGCGAAGATGGGCTGCTCTGGCCTCTTGAGCTTTTGGGCTTGGCTAGATTTTGTTTGGGTTTGGGCTGCTCTGGCCTCTTGAGCTTTTGGGCTTGGCTAGATTTTGTTTGGGTTTGGACTGAAATACAGGCCTGTGACTTTTACGGCCGTCGATTATCAGCCCGAGTGTGTTTTCGGATGGTCAATAGGAAGTTTCCAGCTCTCTAGACCGTCCATTGTCTTTTACAAGTGGGCCCACGTGATATTTTACTGGACCCATTTTTGACAAAATGATATATATGGTAAAACCATTGAAGTTTACTTATTATCTATTGGAGCTACACTAAATTCCTTCAAATGTGTTAATTTCTAATTCTTTCCAACGTTTATTTGAAATATGTGAAGTGCATGGTATCTATATGTGGAGGCTTGAGTTCTTTATTAGTTCCAAGACAGGGAATTTAGTTTGTAGATGTGGGGCCCATGGTTGTTCTATCCAAGCCATTGCTTTAGCAGGCCCATCATGGATAGACCAATCCTCCAAAATCTCCCAAATTGAAAAATCCTAGCCATCAAATCTTTGGCCTTTCCTCCATTGAATGTAAGTTTGTTTGTGCATTTTTGTTTAAATATGTATTTCTTTCCCAACAACGGGAAGTCGACTAATTGAGAGGATATTCTGGGAGTGGTTGTGACCATTACATCAATGACTTACATCTACAAACCAAGTCCTGCCTAGGCTTGGCCTGAGCTCATTGGGGAGCGCATCTTGGCTGCGACCCGGAGCCAGCCATGTGGGTGAGACCCTAACCTTAGGGGCTCACCATTCATCTATTTTTCAGATTATTTTAGGCCATGGTCCCAAAACTGAATCAGTTACAAATTTTAGGTGGACCACACTACAGGAAACAGTGGTTATTAACCATTAAAAATCTTTTGTGGGCCACAAAAGTTTTGGATCAAGCTGATATTTATTTGTTTATTTTCCTTTCCTCCAGGTCTGTTTGACCTTATCAACAGGTTGGATGGTCAATAAACATTATGGCCGAACGCCGTAAGCCAAGATGTTTTTAATGGTGGGTGTTCAATGACCATTGTTTCCTGTGGTGTGGTCCAGATGAAATTTGTACCTGATTCATTTTTTGGGAACATAGTCTAAAATAAGCTGGAAAAACAGAAGGACGGCGTGGATATATAATGAATACATCAAGGTGGGCCCTACGGTCAGGGTCTTACCCACATGGCTGTTCGCTGGTTGACATAGATTGAGGCCCAATTAACAAACAGGCTTGAACTTTAGCCATGGGTACCGCGTATGGGCCTGACTGAGTCCAAAATAAAGTGGGCCATCATATGGATCTAAAACATGAGCCCAAGCTCATAATAAAGTGGGCCAGGCCGTACCTTAAGGCACCCAGTCTTTCTAGAGGATACGCAATTTTCAAACTAATAAGTGGGTCCAATGATTTAATAATTCAGACCATTGGTTTGTTGTCTCCCACTATAGATGGACTGTTCCTAAATAGTTCCATTAACATTACAATTTCAAAATTTCAATTTGTGGACCATAGATGGTTTAAAATATAAGAGATAACAAGAAGTCCACATTCAACTAGAAAAGGTCTTAATATTCTTGTTGGGATCTTCCAAGAGATCTTTTATGACATTATCCATCCACATCTCCAATATATATAATTCCTGCAGTTTTGGACAATTTTACCCCCACGATTAATTTTTTAAATAATTTTAAACTATGAGATTTTAAAAGCACATAGGAGGGATTTGAACATAAGATGGGTATGGAGATCATTTTTAAAATGCGCTTACTCAACTGAGGATATTTTTGTCATTTCAAAACGCCTCTATGAGAGGTTTGCTCAAATATATTGTAATAATATCAGGACTATATGAGTTGGATTACCTTTGAATAAGGATAACTGACAATGGAACTCTCCGCTTATTTATTTGACTGTTTGTTTTTGGGCAATGGATTTGAATGTCCAGGATTTTCCAATCTTGAAGATTTTTTCAGGAAACCATCATCATTGTATTTCGACCCATCAGCAGTTTCGATCACTGAACATGAGCTAGAATACAATGGACAAAGTCTTAACATATTGTATTATAATACATGGGATCTATTTCAGCAAACCTCCTCCATTATTCTCAACACCCATTTTTTGTATAACTCTCTTCCTCCCTTTTTCCATGTCAATGCAGAAGTTACGATACTAGTCTATATAAAGACATTAGATAAAAAAAACCGAAGCTAATAAAAAAAAGGGTAAATCATTGAAATACGTGGTCACCTCCGAAGGGGCGTTTAGTAGGTAAGTTACTTTAGATAAGCTACTAATGCCTTAAGTAACATATTTTGGTTTCTGCTTATTTAATAGATAAACCGGTTCGGTAAACAACATGCTTGTCAGCTAAAAAGTAGAAAAGCACGTATTGTTTTTAATATCATGTAAATATTTATCCTTAGGTTTGTTTGATCCGACTTCATATTCACCGTCCATCATGTGGGGCCACTTTTTTATATAGATTGTTCATCGTGTTGGCCCTACCTTTGATGTGGGTTGTCCATCATGAAGGGGCCACAATGGATGTCAGTCATTCATCATTAGAGGTCAACTTTTAATGTGCATCATCCATTATGTAGGGCCCACCTTTGATGTTAGTCATCCATCATGTGGGGCCCTCCATCAATGTTGTTGTCCATTATATGGAGCTCACCTTCAATATCCACCTCCCATCTTGTGAAATGTCCATCATGTGGGCTGACCATCTTGTAGGGCCCGCCTTGGATGTGGGTCACTCATCATTAGAGCTGGGCATCGGTCCAGATCGGATCGGATTGTATCCAACTCAACCGATCCGAAGTCTCAATGGCCTTACCCGGACTCGATCCGATCCGAGACCGAGTCTAGGTCGCCTGACTTAGACCGATCCGATGTATGGTTGACCTGACCCGAATCAAGTCCGACTTGGTCAGGGAAACCGAGTCGGATCGGGTTCGGTAGAATTCGAATCGTATAAATTTAATCTAACTATTTCATGTGGTGTGGCCTACTTCAATCTTTAATATACCGTCCTTTTGTGTTCAAGGCCTAAAATGATATTTTAAAATGGATGAACGGCTTAGATCAAATATATACATCAAGGTGGGCCCCACATGGCTCTGAAAGAACTCTCCCTACCATATTCACGCTTTTACTGGAAACATGTTGACGACGTGCATTGCACGAAAGGGGGCAGTGAGTGCTTTTCACGCAAGGACCTGTTGTAATGACGTTAGCAAGATATGTGGGGTCTAATCATGGGGTATGTGTTATATCCAAACCGTCCATCTATTTGACGAGATCGTAATAAGGCTTGTGACAAAAAATAAGACAGATTTAACTATCAAGTGGACCACATGAAATGTTTAACTGTGAAAATCATTCTCTACTACTATTTGTGGTGTGGTCCAGGTGATCTTTGGATATTATTCATTTTTTGAATAATGCTCTACAATGATCTCTAAAAATATATGAATGGTGTAGATATAATAAATACATCACTGTGTGGCCATATAACTTGATCTCCTTTGAACCGTTCGTACAACTCGAAGCTCGAGGAGCACCCACGTCAGTCTCGTCTTCGCACGCCACAACCAGCTGGCCTAGGCTACAGCCTACGGCATAGCTGGTGCTTGGTACTGGGACACGGACTGCATACTGAGTAACTCAGCACGCTAAGCAAGCATATTGAGTAAACTCTGTGGGGTCCACCATGATTTACTTATTTTATCCACTCCGTCCATCCATTTTAAAAGATAATTTGAGGGCCCTATACCAAAAAGAAAGTATATCCAAATGTCAAGTGGGCCTCACCACTGGAAATAGTGTGAATTGAAATTATACCGTTGAAAATTTCTTAGGGGCTACAGAAGTTTTGGGTCAATTTGTTATTTGTGTTATCCTTTCATCCATGCCTTTGTGATCTTATGAACAGGTTATATGACAAATAAACATCACTGTGGGGCCTACCAAGGTTTCAACTGTGGAAGTCATTATTCCTACTGTTTCTTGTGGTGTGGTCTACTTGAGCTTTGTGCATTCTTCAATTTTCGGCTCAACCACTAAAATTAGCCGAAAAAACAGATGTACGATATGGATAACTCACACATTCATGGTAGGCCCAACTGAGTTTACTCAGTGCCATAAAAGCTTACTGAGTACGCAATCCGATTTCGTGTTACTGACGCTGACGGAAATGGATTGGCTACTCCCTGTGTTCGTGATCTATGGGCCCCACCATGATGTATGTATTTCATCGATGTCGTTCATCAATTTTTACAGATCATTTTAAGGCTTGATAAAAAAATATTAGAGAAATAAAAATCTCAGGTGGACCACACTACAGGAAAACAATAATGATTGGATATCCATTTAGATCGGGTTTCAGATCGGATCGGTTCGAATTGACCACGATCCGAGCCTGATCCGAAAATCATTCGGATCTGAAATACCTAACCCAATCTACACCGATCCAGACCGTCGGTTCGATTAGGATCGGGTCGGATTAGGTCTGATTGGGTCAGATCCACAGGATCATATCAATTTTGCCCAGCTCTACTCATCATTATCTACTCATCATTAGGGCCAACCTTTGATGCAGACCGTCCATCGTGTGAGCCCACCTCAATTTAGGTCTCCATCATGTGGGGCCCACCTAAACGTGGGTCATTCATCCTGTGGGGCTCACCTTCATTATCAATTGCTCATCCAATGAAACCCACCTTTGATGTGGATTGTCCATCATATGGGCCCCACCTTCAATGTGGTTTGCCCATCATGCGGGGCTCACCTTGGATGTAGGTCATTCATCATTAAGGGTTGGCCTTTGATGTGGACCGTCCATCATGTGGGGCCCAACTCGATGTGGGCCATCCATCATGTGGGACCTCACTTCAATGTCCATTTCCCATCATGTGGAGCCCACCTTTGATGTAGACAACCCATCATATAGGCCCCACCTTTGAAGTGGGTCATCCATTATACATATCGGCCCACTTTGGATGTGGGCTATTTATCATTAGAGACTTACTTTTGATATGGACAATCCATTATGTGAGCTCACATTAATATGGGGTAATCCATTATGTGGGGCCCACCTTTGACGTGGATTATGCATCATGTGTTAAAACCCAAACTAAAATAAGTCCTTGTGTAAGATCGCCTCTGGTGGGAGTATACATAGGTTATTGTGTATGACTGCATTGGTTCTTAGTTAGCCTATAAAAAACCTTATAAGTCTCCAAAAAAGCCACCGACACAGCTGCGTCCATGTAAGTTATTAGTTAGCCAATAGAAAACCTTTGTAAGTTTCTGTGGGAGACACCGATATGGGTGCATACATGTAAGTCCTTGTGTAAGACTGCCACAAACACAAGTGTGCACGTGTAAGTCCTTATGTAGGACCGCAAAGGTTTGTTGTGAACCTATTGAAAACCATTATCAAGGTTATTAGTGAACCTATAGAAAATCAATTAAGATATTGAAATTTAGAAAACTTGAGATTGAATTCATCATTTGGGAGTAAACTAGGGATTAAGCCAAACTATTATATATTATTGTGTTTATGATTATTGATATGTATACAATTCTATTATGCTTATGATTTGAATTGTTTATTTCTTATAAATGCAAGAATATATTGTATACTAGATATTTAATTTAGTTCAAACACATTTGATATTTCACATCTCATATCATGGACTAGTTACATAATTAATTGTATCTTTGTGCTCTATGAACATGGACCTAATTCGCCTTGTAAATTAAATTGTGATAATTGATAAATACTTTAATCATTTCTATTCACCCCCTCCTAAGACTTAGACATAATTCTAAGCTCCGCAAGCTTATACGTATTGTGGTACTGTGTTAAATAATTGACCAAATTTCAGTGTAGAACGAAATATGCTTCAATGCTTTTGAAGCAATATAAGTTATAATGCTCATAGTTGCATTAGTGTTGGGTTTGTGTCCAAAAAATTCAATGTTTAGTTGCTCATTGACATATTTTATATGAATTTATCATTTATGTAATTAGTTATATGTGTTAAACATGACTATTGATTATGCTTGTCATCCTTAGGCGTTTTGAGATTGCACACAATAACCTATGGCCGTAGAGAATTATAATCCAAGGGTCTCAGTGCCTTGGCCATGACCACATAGGTACTTGAATATACTTATATTATTCAGCTTGGTCATTTTATGTGAGGGGATTAACTTAATATCAGGATGAACAATCTCTATCATCATGTCAAATACGGTGTTAGTGCACATTCACCCTACCCCACATAAGTGTGTAAATGTGTCATTCATAATTCTTTGTATGTGGTCTTTGATCACTCATAATGGAAGGGTTACTTGCAAGTAACTAGCCTTTGAAGCTCATCACGTATAGAGTAGAAGATACTTGTAGTTGCTTTAGTTTTGTTAAATCATATTGACCTAAAGATGTATAAATTAAAAGATCTTAATTGATATTACTTTATCTCACCTTATGAGGATACTTAAAAGCTACTAAAAGTTAGTATATGACTTGGTAGTTTCATTAATGTCTTCAAAGTCTACACGATTTAACACGGGATTCGCTTGATATTTTTGGAACATTAATATGTGGGCTGATCTTATGGTTTAGATCATCCATCAAGTGTTTTAAAAGTTTACCATCACTTCTATAGTTTCCCTTTAGTTAACCATAGCTTTTCAATTGTTAACTTTGAATTATAACCATTAATTTATTTTTAACCCAACTTGATAAACATCCAATGGCTAAGATTTGTTGATCTCTTCATTGGGTGATATAAGATTCCTCGAGAATTGTAACCATAGATAGTGAAGGGATTTGGACTGTTGGGATGCATGAATTAAGAAACTAAACAATTTTTTTTTATAATAGAATTAATACATATAAAATTTTAGGGTGGTAGAGCACTATGTTAGGTATTCTCTTGAAACCCTAAACTCCTCCTTACTGAATATCCTATCTACAAGGAAAAAAAATGAGGAGCCCTGGAACCCCGAACCCCCATGGATATTCCTTGTGTGAGAGAGCGATAAAAGAGAGGAAATGTGGGACATCCTCACATCCCTTCTCTCATACACATGTTCATGCCTAGCTTGGAGTTTACCTTTGGATGGATCTATTAACATTAGCTCTTATTGGAAGTTTTGATATAGTTTTCTATCCCCCTATACTTATGATATATTGGGAAGAGACTCCCTACATTAAGAGTTGAGAAATCTGTAACGACAAATCAAGTAGTTTTACTATATGATGGTATAATCATGTGATGAATAGTTTGAATTTTTTTGTGAAACATGTTACAATCATGATGGTGATGCATAAGGCTAAGTAAAATTAGGTTTTTAAGGTTTATTTTTTTAATTGTATTTCTACTAAAATTTGTTAATAAAGACACCTGGTCTTATTTATCACTTAAACTGTTCATTAAGATTAGCCTTTATAGGTTATCATGCAATTATGACACATTTTGACTAATACTAACTAATTCGATTAATGACTTTTAATATATACAATTAGGATTATTTACATAAGAATCAATCTAATCAACAATTTGATATATCTATTTGTTAGGAATTATTATGGATTGTTTATGCTTTTAAAGATTCATTTTTTTAGTATTAGATTTTTATGGAAACACATTGTTAGATGGTTTAGATTGTACTTGAAATGAATTATTTCAGATGTATAATTTTTTTCATTGGTTGTCGTGCTTCTCTTTCAAAATAGGAGGTCTCTCGCCAATCTATCTCATATTACGGGAGAGTAAAAATCCTCATTAGTGGGTTAAGGTAGGGTTAACGTGACACCAACAGTTCACACCAAGTGGACCACACACTTACATATTGCCGTAGAGATGAAATGGAGAGATAATGATCTCTCTCTTATACATACTTCTCTCTCTATCTCTCTCTGTGATGCTTAAATGATGGAGTTATGCCTTAGATAAAAATATTTAATTACTCTTAGACATAATTATATGTTGTCATAGTTATGTATTGATCTTTTATAATTCAAATGGCTTTGATATTGTGTGTAAACATGTTTATTATATTTATGGATTTGCGATGTTTTATCTCTTAATCATTAGAAGGCGTTTAACACATGGGATTAAGAGGGTTTTGGTGGGAGTGGGATTTCCGAATCCCGGGTTTGAAAGAAAGCCTTGTTTGGGAAGACATGAATTGCATGTTTGAAGGGATTACTTGGGTCCAACGTCTAGGCGAGGGATTTACAGTATCCCACATTAATAATTGAGTTAGTCTCGAGTCACTTCCATCTTACCACAACTAGATTTTGGGAAGAGTAATAGTCCCGTGGAACTACAAGGCTTATAAGGTGTGGTGAATCGCGAGACTTCCTACAAAAGTGACGTGACCAATTTTTGTGGTGGCTACCATGATGTATGTTATATACCCAGACCGCTATCCTTTTTGAGAGATCATTTTAAGGAATGATCCAAAGAATGAGTCAGATCCAAGGCTTAAGTGGACCCCACAACAGAGAACGGTGGAAAGAGTGACAGACAACCATTGATCCCTTATAAGAGCCACAATCATTTTCGATGAAGCTGATACTTGTGTTTTCCCTTTTTTTTCATGTCTGCATTAACACATGAACATACTAGATCACAAAGGTACCTGGTGGTAATCCTCAGGTGGGTTTCAATGATGGGCATCCCTCTCCACACTATTTTCTGTCGTGGGGTCCACTCCAGCTTTGGATCTGAATGATTCTTTAGATAATGCCCTAAAATGATCTCATGTCAAATGAATGGACGGTGTGGATACAAGACCACTTACGATGGGCCCATAGAAATAGTTGACGTCTATTGCCCAATGAGAATACGTACGCATTGGTTGGTTACAACCGGGACAAGCATTGCTCAAAATGTCTTCTGTGCAGTGCGGTTCAACATTTGCACTCGTAGAGATTATTTAGTAACTCTCCTGTAATGTATTTTACTTGTAGCTACGGTCTCTTGAAGATATCGAGTTCTGTATGTGATTTATATAATATAGTATGACTAATATGAAAGCCAATGGTACCTGATTTAGTTCAGGCTTGTGCCTATTGACGAGATCACTCGGTCCTTATTTGTTGATGTGTTACACTATAATATGGACCAATCATATGCGTAGGTGTGGATTTGTATCGACGATGTCCAACATAACAGAATCCATAACATGTGTTTTGTAGGAATCCAGCCGTTAAGAAAGATCCATGTACTATCTTAGGACATCAATTGTAAGGCTCTAATGGACCATAACCCGAAGAGACTGATCAAGAGGCCCTTCACAAAAGTATACAAATTCAGGTGGCATAAAATTTTATATGAATGTTGTGCAAACCCTTCACAAGTCCAGCGGCTGTAGCCCATGAGCCAAACACACCTCCTTGGATTTTGGTAATGCATCACTTTACCAACCAGATACGATCGGCATCCAAACAGGGGTGAGAGCTGATCCTTCCATAATCCAAGGCCAAACCACCATCCAAATAGAACATCACACTGATTCCGTAACATGGGTTTTGTGTGAACGGGTCATCCAAACAGATCGCCTTCGAAGTCAACCTTTAATGAATTCCAAGACAATCCTTAGCATACCACAATCTAATCAATTAAATTACATTATACATACACATACTCATGATCTAATCCTTCCAGTATATAGGTTATCCACCATTAATCTAAATTCCATTCTTACAAAACATTGGGATCATTATATTAGAGCCATTAGATCATCATCGAGTCAGATCAAAACAGTTTGAACGGTTAAAAAATCAACGACTAAAAACCTTTGAAAAATAATTTAAAACCTTTAAGTGATTGACCCAATGGATAAAATTACTTGATGAGTTCTTGATATAATCAAATATAGTCATAAACAAATTTTTAAGTAAACTCAATGGATCTCATGTTGTCCTAAGTAAAATTTAATGGGCCTTGATGGACATACACATCATCACCCAATTTTAGTGACTTTTTGAAAACTTTGTAAAATAAGTTAGATAAAGAAAGTAAGTCAAGATCTTAACCATTTTACTTCCTCAGGACTAATGATTAATCATCTTTCACATACCTTTAAGACTTGTTAATATTGATTGTAATTTAGGTTAATACACCCTCGGACAATTGACTTGAACTCAATCCTTTAACGCAAATGTTTAAATGTCTAATATAATGATCCTACATCTATCATACACTTACACTCTATGTAGGGTAAGGTAGAAGGCATAGCCAATTTCAAGTCGGCTCTAAATGGTGAGACTTTCCATCTTGACTGTTAGGATCTGTGGAGCTTGATCATCAAAGTGTTATTTCTATCCAACCATCACTTTCCCTAGGTCGAGCTCTGCGTTGAGCTCGGTGGGGGTTACAAGGGTGCAACGCCCCATTGCTTTGGGGTTCAGGAGAATAGCCTGCGGCCTAAAGAGTAATTTCGTAATTTCACATGGAATTTTATATAACTCCAGTGCGTTTGAAGTAATATATATTATGTCATGAGAGAGAGAGAGTTGTCATTGTATTTAGAGTTGTTTCTTCTTCTTTTTTTTGCCTGTTAGCATATTGAATTGGCATAAATCTATGATGTACCGAAAGTGAACCATGTAAATATGTGTTGTGGTTTGCATTTTTTTTCTTTGCTTTCTTTTTATTCTGATGTTGTTGTGTGTGGTCAAGAAGTGATCTTTCTCCCAACACTAACTTAAGTTTGTCTCACACAGCATGACCATATATCTCATAATATGATGTTTATAGACATGTCTTAAGCATCTTGCTAAGTCATAGCTTAATAAAATATTTGTTGGGGATTTGTGCTACGGAATCACACAGATCTAGATCTAGGATAACAATCCAATGGCACCAATCAAACATGAGAGAACACAGATTTAACGTGGAAAACCCTATCGAGAAAAAACCACGGCACAAAGCGACATAATTCCACTATGAAAATAGAAATTATAAAAGAAAGGACTTACCCGATTTGAACAACCTCGAATCTCACCATTGCTACACTCTTTAGAAACCATAAAACCCTTTTAAAAACTCTTAGAAACCCTTTAGGAAGCCTTAGCATACCCTAGAATAGCCCTAAGGACCCCTATTTATAGTTTAGGAAACTTCTCTTCCACACCTTTACGAAACCGCCTTAAATTTACGTAGTCCACGCAAAATCCGCGCACTATCTGTGTAACCCTCGACTAGTCGAAGGAGGGCCTCGACCGGTCGAGTGGACCCTCGACTAGTCAAGCCAATCCCTCGACTGGTCGAGCAGCACGGAGCAACAAAAGACATAACTCGCTGAACTTCGAGTCGAGTGAGCCTCGACCGGTCGAGTGGACCCTCAACCGGTCAAGCCAGCCACTCGACTGGTCGAGTAGCGCGGTAATGCCAAGATTTGAGACATTCGATTTATACTGATCTCTACCATGTTTTCAATCTTCAACCGTGTAGCTTCTTGACCTATTCTCTTATCTCCGCATCACATCATAGCTTTCGTGCAAACTCCGTCCTTCTTTTCCGCCATCGCTAAGCCTAGATAAGTTACATAGAACTTGAACTTCTTTGTAGGAATGACCTTAGTGATTATGTCTTCCGGATTCACAAGGGTGTGAATCTCCTCCAGAGTTACGCCTCCTTCCTCAAGCACCTGTTGGATAATGTGGACATCTAACTAATTGCTCCACTCGCTAATACAAACGAGTAACCTGAAGTCGACTTTTTAAAATCCACACTGCCTGTATAATCTGAATCCACATACCCTTCCAACTTTGTTCCTGACTTCTCAAAAGTAAAGACGTAGTCTTCTTACCATCTCACCACTACCCAATATTGCTTGCCGAAGTATTTGCTCACAACACTAATTGCCTATGAAATAACTGGTCTAATCCAGACCGTAGCATGCACTGCCAACTGCATTCGAATAAGGCTCATGAGATATATCCTACTTTTTCTCATCCGTTTTGGGACATGTCCTGAGGAAAACTTTGAGAAGAGACGCATAGGGAATGCTCTCTAGCTTTGCCTGGTCTATCATATCCTTGATCAATACCTACCTAAGGTATTCTTCCTGACATAATCAAAACCTACTCCTCTTCCAGTCTCAATGCTGAGAACCATCTTTGCAGCCCCCGATCCTTCATCCTAAATGTCTCACTTAACCAATTCTTCAGTACATTGATTTCAGACATGACATAATTGGCGATCTACATGACATCAACATACAATACTTGACCCACCATGAAGGAATCAAACCACTGCCTAGGCGATAGGTCGTACCACGACCTCCCACAAACTCTTCTTCTCAGCCCCTTTAACTATGAACCGCTCTGGTTGCTTTATGTAGATCTGCTCTTCCAAATTTCCTTACAGAAGTGCAGACTCCACACCTATCCTTCCAGCTCAAGATCACATTGGTCAACCAGCGTCAATCACGGATCTAATAAACACCTGCTATACCGTCGGTGCAAATATCTCTAAGAAGCTGATCCCTTCTCTCTGAGCATAACCCTTCGCTACCAACCTCGCTCTGTATATATGTTGTAACCTCCTGAAGATTCACTTGCATTTAATCGCTTCTCAGCCCACTAGAAGCTCCACCAGCTCTCATGTGTCGATCTGGTACAATGAGTCCATCACATCGTCCATAGTCACCTTCCACTTCTCAGCACCAAACTCACCTAGAGCCGTCTGAATAGAAGATGAATCCCCTGTGATATTAGAGTCGTCCATGTATCTCGCCAATATCTTGTGATTGTGTCGCGTGATTCTTCTCACAGGTGGCTGCTCCACCTGCTTTGTATCTTCGTCTGCGCATCTCATTCTTCCTGTCTTACCCGCTCATGTGGTCATGCCCAACATGCCACTCAAGTGCAGAGGTGGAATCTATTACAACTATTACAGCTCCACCTTTTGAAGTGCTCTCAATCAACCTGTACATGTTACCGAGTCGTTGCGCTTTCATGATTACCTGTGCCCCCTTAAATACTTTAAGACCATCATCAATACCTATGAACTTACAACCCATTGTCTCAAGTACACTAAGAGAAATCAGATTCTTCTTCAAATAAGGAACGTGCTTGACATCAGTCAAAGTATGCTCCACCCTATCAAACATCTTGATGAGCACTTTACCAACAACAACAACATTACAGGCAATGTCATTGCCCATAAATACTTGTCCACCATCGCACTCCCTGTACTGGTGAACCAATTTCGATGAGGAGTCATGTGAAAAGATGCTCCTGTGTCTAGCATCTACTCGACCTTACGATCATCATATGGCCGTCTGAGCGTAGACACAAACAAAACATCATCATCACATCCACTCAATCCATCTAACGTGGGAGTATTGGCCTCCTTATATGAAGCCTCATAATCTTCTCTCTTAGACTTAAGATTTGTACAATCCTTCTTCACATGTCCTTCTATCCTACAATTCCAGCACTTTACCTTTCTTTTGCTCTTGCCATTGGATTTGGATTTAGAACTTGAAGAACCCGTACCTTGTTCAAAATTCCTACCCCTTGTAAACAGTGTATCAGAAGATATCCCCATGTCACTGTTAAGCTTTCTCATAACCTTCCCTTGAAGGGCTGAGATAATGGTGTCGACACTCAGGATTTTATTCGTGGTGCACATTATGTCCTTGAATGACTCATACGACGTCGGAAGAGAATTCAGCAGCATACATGCCTGTTCTTCATCTTTCATCACTTCCTCCATATCCAGCAATTTGCAAACCAATTTATTAAAGTTGTTGATATGAGCCTCCAGATCTCCACCCTCTATCATCTTGAAGTTATACAACTGCCACTTCAAGTGTACGCGATTTTCAGGGGATTTTTTCGCATAGACATCCTCTAACTTTGCCCATAACTTAGCTTCAGTTTTCTCCCTCATGACATTGTAGAGAACCTCATCCGTGAGACATAAACAGATCGATGATAAAACCTTCTTATCAAGAGTGTTCCAATCATCATCAGTCATAGTAGACTTTCGCTCCTCAAGAGCACCATCTTCGCCTTGCTTGATTAAGGAACTAATCATCTTGATCTTTTATAACTTAAAATTATTTTTTCTTGAGTTTTTCTCAATCTCATACCTAATGCTTGCCATTATTACTAATCCCTCAGATTCAGATCTGTGCCCCAACGATTGCTCTGATACCACTTATTGGGGATTTGTGCTACGGAATCACACAAATCTAGATCTAGGATAGCAATCCAATGGAACAAAGCAAACACAAGAGAACACAAATTTAACGTAGAAAACCCTATCGGGAAAAAACTACTGCACAAAGCGACAGAATTCTACTATGAAAATAGAAAT
>JASAUF010000092.1:2952500-3202500 GCA_030180095.1 Magnolia changhungtana | reverse complement strand
GGCCCACCTGAGTTTTTCATGCACTTGAAACTTGGTCTGAACCCTCATTCAAGTGGGACACGCATAATGGATGGGCTGGATTTGTAAACCACATCTCGGTGGGCCCTCAAAACTGGTTATGAATGTTTTAATGGTGCACGGCCCTTCTGCACTTCTGTATGTGGTATGGCCCACAAAAGTCATGGATTGACTTGATTTTTGAGACCGAGGCCGACGATGGAATGGTGCATCTGCCTGATGGGGTAGATGTTCGAAACGCATCACGATGGGGCCCACACAGCTCGACCTTACGTGACAGACTCGTGAGGTCGAGTGCATATATATATATATATATATATATATATATATATATGGAAAAGGTACAATGAGCTCCACCGTATACGGACGTCCCATGAGGTCCAGCTGTGTGGCCCCACCGTGATGCCTTTCGAACATCTACCCCATCAATCAGATGCACCATTCCATCATGGGCCTGGACAGATGAAAATCAAGTCAATCCGTGACTTTTGTGGACCACACCACATACAAAAGTTGAGAGGGGCCGTGCACCATTAAAACATTCATAACCATTTGTTGGGCCCTTTCGAGATTTGGTTTGTAAATCCAGACCATCCATTATGTGTGTCCCACTTGGATGAGGGTTCATACCAAGTTTCACCTGCATCCAAATTGTAGGTGGGTCCCACTAGTGCTTTTATATGTTTTTGGCATGTATACTTATGGTTTTAGATGGTATGGCCCACCTGAGTTCCGTATACGGCTGATTTTGGGCCGTCCAGGCCCACGATGGAATGGTGCATCTGGTGGACGGTGTTGATGTTCGAAAGGAATCACGGTGGGGCCCACACAGCTCAACGTCATGGACAATCGTAATACGCTCGAGCTCATTATATATATATATATATATATATATATATATATATATATATATATATATATATATGACAAATAAGCATCAATACCGGCCTAGGAAGGTTTCAACGGTGGACATCATTATACCCACAATTTTCTATGGTGTGGTCCACTTGAGCTTTTGATGTGCTTCAATTCCAGGCTCACGCGCTAAACTGAGCTAATAAAACAGATAGACGGCGTGGATAAGACCCACACATCACAGTAGGCCCCACAGAGTTCACTCAGTACATTGTAGCGGTCTGAGTTACTCAGTCCGTAATTGGGTTCCGACATCACTACAGTGAAGATTCTACGAACTACAGTCTCGGTTACTCATGCACCGTCTCTGCCCTTTTCTCCTCGAATAAAGACAACGGAAGCGTGCGCAGTTTAAGTGGTTGCGCAAGCCACGCGTAATATAGACAAAGACCATTCGGCGTTGCCGCGACAATCCGGACACGTCGGCAGGAAGCCCAGTTACCAGATCGGCCTCTCAATTTTGAAGTTTCAACGACCAAAGTCAGCAACTCCGGCCGCAGCCCTGTATGGAATTTGAATCGTCCATTTTTGAAATAGCTAATTTCAAACGCACATCTTCAAGCGCTGAATGAAGATACTCCATGCATGCCTATATCAACTACTTATTCAAGATCTGAACCGTTCATCATTTACTTAGATCTTTTTATATGTATTATTTTAAAAATCTTATCTGGCCCAGTTAAAATTGAGTTGAGTATCATACGCTTGAAGATAGAGCGTGTGGAACTAGTATTATCTAGCTCGTGTTTGGTTCTGGCAGCTAAGAAGCTGTCTTTAATCGTACTGTACCTGGAGAGAAAAAGCTTTGATACTCTGCAGACTTTGACGGTTGATACACGGCATTGCCATACAGGTACCTAAATTAAATGGACGCGGATTGCGCGGTGATCCGAGGACTACGGATATTCCGGGTGACGGACTCTGTGAGGCCTTCCAATGATGTACGCTTTTTATCCAGGCCGTTCATCCGTTTTGTCCCTTCATTTTAGGGCACGAGCCTAAAATTGAAGCATATCCAACGCTGAAGTGCATCACATCATGGGAAATAATGGAGATGATCATATCCACCGATGAAACCTTCCTACAGTCATTTGCCATCCAACCTGTTCATCAGGTGATACAGACCTAGGTAAGGTAAAAACACAAATATCAGCCTAGATCTAAGACTTATCAATGGTCCCCACTAAGTATCCGAGAGTAGTTATTCAATCATCACTATTTCTTGTGGTGTTGTCCACAAAAGTATTCAAGACTTATCAATGGTCCCCAATAAGTAGTCAAGAGTAGGTATTCAATCCTCACTGTTTCTTGTGGTGTTGTCCACATCAGCCTTATATCTACTTTGTTTTTTAGCTCATATCTTAAAATGACCTATAAATATGGATGGACAGCACGGATAAAACAGGCATATGAAGGAGGTATTGGTCAAATAAATGACTACGTACACTGACCTACTTTATTTTTGAGCTCATCATCTCATTTAAATATATCAAAAAGTGCCCAATGTAAACAAATGACTACACTAACTTTATTTATTTATTCTTTTTACATGCGCACGCCATCGTGGACTTTCACCACCTATGGGTAGGGGTGTACACAAACCGGGCTAGCCCGGTTAAGCTTCTTTAATCGTACTCAACCCGGCCGACCTGAACTCTGAGTTCGGTTGATCAGGGCATTGCCATACAGGTACCTAAATTCGGGCGCGGAGGCTACGGATATTCCGGGTGAGGACTCTGTGAGAGCCTTCCAATGATGTACTCTAGGCCGAAAGTGAGTTTTGTCCCTTCATTTCGGATACCTAAAATCCGAAGCATTCGACCCGACTCACATCATGGTCCGAAGATCGACTCATATCCCCGACTCGACTACAGACCGGCCATCCAACCCCGTATGGTGTATACTATATTTAATTTGTATAAAATATTTTATTTTATGCTTTGTCAAATGTATGTAAATGTGTTTTCACTAATTAGATTTTTTGTGGAGTCTATATTCAACTATCTAAACCGTTGATCGAGGGCCTTGTAATGGGATCCGGATTACTGCTAAAGCCCTTCCCATGAACTTACTTTTGTAAGGTTCGAAACCGGCCATATCGGGTTTGAAAATGCCCAAAATATCGAAGGTTCAGCACGGGCCCGAACTATGTCTTGCCGGCTTGTCCAAATAAATGAAGATGTTGGCTGATGACGAGCCCTGTCATCTCGGGCCTTGTGTGGTCATGGCCCAATGACACGGACCTGGATGGGCTGAGGCCAGTTCGACTCGACCCGACCCATGTACACCCCTACCTATGGGTACTCGAACCCTTAACCCGGGGTTGAAACTCCTGAGAGTAAGGACCCTGACTACACTAACCTAATTTAATGACCGGTTAATCAATAAATATATAATCAACGGCCCAAATGCCATGGAAGTACTTGTCAAACAAATGTTAACTTATTGTAAGTTATGATAAAGTCACCACTCAAAATGAAAAAGAAAAGAAATTAAAAATAATAATAATAATAATAAACTGTTTAGTTGGCTAGGATTGATAATAAGGGCCTCGTTTGGATGCCATCAAATAATTTACTTTTTCTACTTTGTTATATTTTTCTACCTATAGCGGTAGATAATAACTTAGTTGAGAATGTAAATCTTATTTATGATCAATTATAAGTGGCTTTTTTTATTATTTAAAGTTACTTAATTACTTTATTTTAATAAATATAAATCAAGATAAGCTACTTAAACATAAATAATTTGTTAAGTAACTTATGATTCAAACGCCCCTAAATGAGGGGTTGGGAAACTGGGTGGGACCCACTATAATGTCTTTTAGAAATCCACCCGTCCGTCCATTTAGCAAGCTCATTTTAGGACGTGTGACAAAAAATGAGCTGAAAATACTTCGAGTCTTTGATTTGACTTATTTTTTTCACATATCTTAAAATAAACTTGCAAAATAAAAGGACAGGATGGATTTCTAGTAAACATCACGGTGGGCCCCAACCAACATGCAATAAATGATCCAATGCTACTACATGACTTTATATAGCAGTTGGTTTCACAAATTATTAAATCAGGTGTCAGGTGATTTTTCATTACTTAATTGTCCTATTAATAACCTAAGAGTATTTATTTCAATTGTTTATGCAAAAATCATAATGCCCTCCTCCAACCTTTACTTGCACAAGAAGGAGACAAAGGAGATCCTGGCTATAGCCGGGAACCCTCTTATGCCAAAGTCAGGACTAGGATTGCTTAGAAGGGTCTTTAGGGGGAGTTTTTTGCGTACCTTTCACCTTGAAAATCTCCTATATTTATAGGAAGGGGAAGATCCCATCGTGCCAGGATTCTTTTCCTGATATCTTGGAGATTTGGCGTCAACCCATTTTAGGACTCCAGCCGATCCCGAGATCTTCAAGATCGAGGATCTTTTTACTAGATTTTCGGGAAGGTGTTTTATTTTACACCGTTTCTACCTTGCTCGGATCGGGTCGGGCCGACTCTACTGGTGAATGAGTCTCGGCTGGCTATAAAAGGTAGAGTTGCTTACCTTCTGTCGGATGAGATGAAATTGATTCGTAATTAGTATACTTCTTTTAATCTGATTGCCAACTCTGTAACTAACCTAAAGTTAGGTCAGTTTCATGGTCGGTCAGGCGGCTTATGAGCTTTGGGCCTTAATCGGCCTCTTTGGATGTTGCTGCTTCATTTATCGAGTCAACTTTATGCATCTCATAGATTCTGTCTTATGGCTCTGGACTTTGTAAGTTTCGGTCGGGATTCGTTCCTTATAATCCGAGATAAGTCTCTCCTTTAGGCATTAGTATGCTTCCTCGGTCGGGCTCGTTGCCTTCGAATCCCAGGCAGTGTCAATAGAGTTGGTCCATTCCATAGCCGAGTCTCTAGACTCATTTTATTTTTTCACCAACATTAAGCCCCCTTACTCCTTACATCAACTTTGTTAACGCTTAGGAGTAGAGAATTGTTGAGTCGGCTTGAGCTGGGACCGACTTTATGATGGAGCATTTAATGCTTGCAGGTGTCCTATATCGTCCGGAACACGCGTTGGTTCATTGATCGAGGTTGCATGAGCGGTAAGCCGCCAGAACGTCTTTTCGGCCTATGAGAGCCAGACACGCTTCGTGACGGCGCTTGCGTCATCCGAAGTATGCCACGCGTCGAGCGAGAGAGTCGAAGCAAGCGTCGACTCAACTCCCCCTTAAATGCCCTTGCCACGTGGTGGGGCTATAAAAGGAGGAGCGGGACGCACTCCTCCCATTTTCGCGCGCACGTTTTTCCTCTCATTTTTCGTTTTCGCCGTCTTCGTCGCTTTCTGCCATTTCCGTCTTCCATTTTCAACCTCTGCTTCCACGTTTCACCATGTTTTCAACCATTCTTGTTGCCTCCGGTGAGTTTTTTTAACTCTCTCCCTCTCTTTTGCTTTCAATTGTAGTGGCGATGCAAGATTCCCTGAGCCCCCGGGAGGGAGCTTCCGGTGACGAAGGTGAATCGAGGCGTTTCTGGGACGTTTCGGAATCACCATCGCTGCTGGCGGAGATAGCTGCAAATGTCAATACAGCTTTCCAGCATTCTGAAAGGGTGGCTGGAACTTCAGCGGAACGCCTTGTTTCGGCGGGTCCATCTTGCGAAGGGGCGTCATTGGCGACTGCCCCTGACAGGCTCAATCCTCCTGGAGAGGAAACAGAGGAAGAGGGTGAGGTGACCGAAGGAGTCAGTGAATCGGTCTCTGCCCGGAGATTGGCAAAGGTTGCTGAGTCGGCGATCGAGGGAGAGGAGGTTGAGGACGAGCAGAAGGGTCCCGTTCCTTCGGTCTTAACCAAGGTAGAACTGGACAAGATTAGGGCCGGGTACCATGTCCTGGACTCGGTCATTTTTCGCCTTCCTCTTCTGAGTGAGTTACCCGACCACCCTCCTGCTGAGATGGTCGCGATTTTTCAAATCGATTTGCAGTGCGGCTTGTGTCTGCCCCTTCAGGGGATAGCTCGGGATTTGCTTTCCCAACTCCAGATAGCGCCCGAACAGATAGTTCCGAACGGGTGGAGGAACTTGTTCGGATGTGTTATGCTGTGGACTGAGATGGAGTAGTCCCCACTGACCGTCAACAAGTTCCTCTATCTGTTCCAAGTACGAGCGAATCCGCAGCAGCCCGGCTGATACTTTCTGTGTGCTTGGTGAAATAAGGGCGGGCCTTTGATAATCGACCCTCCTACTTCTAATAAGCATTGGAGAGATAGATGGTTCTGGGCGTGTGGTCGCTGAGACTGCCGAGCCAGGGCCCATCGAATCCCGTGTTCCTCGGGTGTTCTCCCAAGTAGGTGACTCGGCTCCCTTTATTTTATCTTCTCATCCTTCTACATCTTTGAGTCTAACTTGTGTGTTTTACAGATATCCCCGAGCGAAGGCCGAACCTCGAAGTCGGCACTTTAGCTCGGATTAAAAATCTAAAGGCACTGAGTTCAGAGCAACGGTCTTGGAAGAGGCTTCTCCAACTAGAACGCCTTTTTGAATCGGGTTTGGACTCGGCCTTGACAGGTACTTTCTGGCTGCCATTCTTTATTCCCTTTGATTCTTGTCTGACTTGTCTCGTTTTCGATGAAGAGATGGCTGAGGCTCAGCCTTTCCTTCGTCCATCTTCCAAAATGAAGGCCCCTCCAAGGTCAGAGCCTTGGTCTCCAAAGAGACCGAAGACAGTCTCGAGGGTTAAGGGGCAAGCCGCCTCGTCCATCCCAACCATGATAGTTCCCAACTCAGAGGGAAGGGACGGAAGTGGCGGATGCGATGGCTCCCGAGTCCCAAGGGGCTCCTGAGCCAGGACCTGTTGCCGAGCTGATTCCAGAGCAGAGGGAGGAGCAAAGAAGGAGAGAGCCCTCAGGAGGAGAGACGACTCAATAGCAAACATCGGTCTTCCAACGAGCCGTAAAGGACATGGTCCCTTGGGCGATTTTCCATGGGAGCGAAAAGGACTTCGCTGCCCTCTTCGAAGCTCCCCCGAGGCGGACTCTCTCCCATATGGCGAAGATGCTCCTCGGGGTAAGAGTTGAACTTTGTGCTCGCTTTGTTGGTTTCCTCAAACTTGGTCTGATCTTATGTTTTTCTTTTGCAGTTTGCCCCTTGCGCACTCAGGGCTTGCTCGGATATGAGCGATGCTCAGAAACGGGCTGGGGAGGTAGAAGCATAACTCGTTGCTGCTATGACTCAGCTCGACATAATGACTGATGACTCAGGAGTTGCCAGGAAGGCTGCTGAGGAAGCCAAGGCCAAGATTTCTCATTTAGCCTCGCAATTGCAAGAGGCCTAGGAGGAGATTCGGCAGAATTGCCAAGCCCTTGCTTCCTCCGAAGGGAAGTTGTCTCGGCTTAAGACCGAGACTAATGTTGTCATCCTGCAAGCCAAGGTCCAGGCTGTAGAGGCCTTTTTCGAGTCCTGAGAGTACTTGGAGGAGCAAGATCGCTTGTATCAGGATGGTCAAATCAAGTGTATGGACCTGATGAAGCAGTCCTTCCCCGACCTTGATCTTTCGGGATTTGACGAAAGTAGCTCTGGGTTTGACGGTCTGGAGGCCGAGGCAGCTGGGTCTGCTGGTGCGGCGGCGACTGATCTTGAGGTTGCTCTAAGGCTACTCCTGAGGCGGCGCCAGGGGTTGCTCCGAGTGGCTGCGGCAGCTGAACCCGAGCCACCTCCTGAGTTAGCTCCTGGTGAACCCTGAAGCTAATTTTGGATTGCAGAGCGTGTCAGGCACTTCAAGCACACCAAGCTTCAGGCACTTAAGCATATCAAGTGTTAAGCCAGGTTCGAGACATCGCGTGTCTTGGCTGACTCTTTTCCGTATTTGTCCTTGTCGCTTTGTCAATGTAATTCCAAAGTAGGAACTAATGTAATCCGATGTAAAACTTGCACTGATGAATATAATCAAAATTTTCATTCATTTGACTCAGTTTACATGTTTTCCATTGTTTGCTCGTCTGATAAATGAATGCAATTAATTACTCAACAGCCGACCTAGGGATAGTAGATTTTTAGATGCTTGACATTCCAAGGATGGGGGAGTAATTGCCCAGTTAGATCTTCTAACCGATACGTTCCAGGTTGGATGGTGCTCGAGACAACATAGGGTCCTTCCCAATCGGGTTCTAGTGTGCCTGCACCAACCTCCTTTGTGTTTAGGAACGTTTTTCGGAGAACCATGTCCCCTGCTCAGAATCGTCTAACCTTGACTCGGGCATTGCAGAACCGAGCTACCTATTGTTGCCGAGCTATCATCTGTAACCGAGCCCTTTCCCTTTGTTCTTCCAAGAAGTCGAGTTCGAGAGCTAGCAGCTCTTCATTATCTTGTTCGTTAAATGTTGAGGGTCAAATATTGCATATTAGACCCTATTTAGCACCTGGATTTACGAGCATAATATAGTTTAACGGTCGGTTTTAATCATGTTTGTGATGCAGGTTGTATTTGAGAGCATGTGACTAAAAAGAATGTTCAGATCGTGGATTTAACGCTCTGATATCACCAAGATAAGGGACAGACCCCAGGGGGGCCAAGATTGACAGATTTACACGTTAGAAATTCAAGGAAATCAGGCCGTTCACGTTAAAGAGGCCCGAAAATCAGCCAGAATGCAAGATTGCGGAGTTCCCACCATCTGATTGGCTCTTAATTTCATACATCACCTGAGGACCACAATTTAACCGTACATAGTGAATTTCAACTCCTGGATCAGTGTGAAAGTGACACAATGAACAGATCAGCCATAAAACTCTGATTCTGGGCCTACCTAATCTCTGGATATGCCTCAGCCTTGGACTCAATGCCTTATATGAGATTAAAAAAAATGGATGGATGGAGCAGATTTTGTAAAAATATCACTGTGGACCCCATCTGAGTCAGGCCGTGCATGGTGCACAAATACACTAGAAGTGCATGGCAACTATGCCTTCTTCCAAAACGGGCTGGTCCCGTGACCGAGTAAAAAATGGCAGTTGCCGTTTTTCTGCTTACGCACACAGGTGCGCAGAGATTTTTGCGGAAGCGGGTGGGCCACCATCATGGCCCACATGATTGATCCACGCCGTCCATCTTGTAGAGGGGCTCGCGAAGATTGAACCCATGTATATATTGTACATCAATATAAGCACACGTGCCGGCTACAGCGGTCACAAGAAATCTGTTTTGCTTCGTCCAAACCGGTTGCAGCTTGATTTCTTCTGTGGGTCACACCGAGTCTGAGTCAAAACCATCCCTTCCCATTCGAAATTTCGAGGAGAAGTCAATGAATGGTTTGGATTTATTAACTGACGCTGATCATGAGTCCCACCATCAGCGCAACGCATGTGCACCTTGTTTACAGATTGTTCGAAACTCGGAAGCTGCGGGTGGTTTTGCGTCCATGGCCAGGATCAGTTCAATGATCCTGACTGTTGAAATTTGTCCCAAGGATGGGCCGACCAAGTCCAAGAGACTTGAATGGATCAGATTATGCACTTGGATCCGAAAACCTCTTTCAGATGCATTCGAGACTCTTCCTGCGCAGAGAGAGTGTGGAAGCTTCAACGCCTCTTCTACCGATTCCGCGGCTGACTCCATCACGGACTCTCCAGCGTCCGCACCTCTCCAGATCTCAGCCGACCTCCACTGTTTCCCGTTTCCTGCTGCTATAAGAAAGAAAGGAAGTGATGAACCGACGAACGGCTAGAGAGAGAGAGACAGGGAGAGAGGCAGAGAGAGAATTTTTTTATTTACGTTGTTGCTGTTTTCTTCCCTTTATTGTTGAGAGATCCAATCATCCATGTTGAGCTAAACCTCTTAGCTAGGGCTAAAAGGTGAAGCTTGTAGCGTGATGGGATGAGTTGATGCTTGTGCCTTTTGTCTAAACTGAATGGATTTTGATTTGATTTTATTAAGGGAATGTTTTCAGTCTTTAATGGTCTGTTGTGACTGAAATTACAATGGGTCTGCAATGGCTTTGAGTATGTTCTTTTCCTCTTTATGTTTATGACATCAGGGAGCCCTGTTGTTCACCATCGTCTCCTGGGCATGGTGGGATGTCGGTACCCTTCCTAACCTTCATGGCATGTTGATTGGTTGGTAATTAGATTAATTCTGTTGTTTGCTTGTCTCCTGGGCATAGTTTGGTGATGGAATCCATTCTAATTCATATACCTTTCATCTTTTCAAAACTACATCAAAGGAAGTTCAGTTAATTTTCATGAATCAAGTGTAGTTCTCCCTGATCTCTACAAGTGGATCCTCTGAATCCCTAGTTTCCCTTCTCTGATTTTTCCTAAGTTTTAGATTAATATTTCATCATTATTCTTCAAATTATAATTGATTTAGATTTCATCTCATTCTAGTTCTATTTCTACTTAGTTTCAGACAACGTACAGGTTTCAGTCCCTGTGGATTCGACCTCGGTCTTACCGAGTTATTACTACATCACAACCCTATACTTGGGGAGTGAACAAGTTTTTGGCGCCGTTGCCGGGGACTGACGGCTACGATTTTCTGAAATTAATTGGATTTAGAATTAGTTAAGATTAGGATTTTACTAATTTTAATTTTGTTTTCTATTTGATTCATAGAACTAACATATTTCTTATTCTGTAGGTTGTTAGGATAGAACTTCTAATTTGGTAAACTCTTTCTAATTTTCTAGATTTTCTAACTCTTTAGATTTGGTTTACTTCTGAAACTAACTTATTTTGTTTTGTTTTACAGGTCTTTAGCTTAAGGACTCCAATTTGGTAATCTCCTTCCAACCCTCTTTTCTTTCTCGATTTATATTTTCTTTCTTAGGATTAGATTTAGAATTTGACTGAGGGCTGCGAGTGTTTCATGCCCAAGTGGGCCCGTGACGACACTCGACGTCTCTTGACTGAAGGAGGGTTAGTTAAGGGGTTGACTGTCCATCGCAGGATTAGACACCGCTCGAATTCCCCTGAGTTAATTGAGGTTATGGCTGAAAATCAACCTCAAGCACTACCTCAACAGATGGATGAGGAAGTATATGATGAGAATGAGGTGCTTCAAGCACCCCGCCTCGTACCTTACGAGATTATTTACAACCGGCGGGGTGAGCATGCCCTCATGCATGATTTTTCCCGAAAACACAGGACATATGGACATCAAGCCGAGTTATCCAACTCCTTCCTAAATTCCATGGGCTTGAATCGAAAGTCCATACTTACATTTGAAAGAGTTCGATGAGATTATAGCCAACTTATACTTTCCCAATGTATCCGAGGATACAATCAGGCTGAAACTCTTTCCTTTTTCCTTGAAAGAGAAGGCTAAGACGTGGTTACATTCACTGCGTCCTAGATCCATTGGCACATGGAAGGATTTGCGAGAGGAATTCATAAAGAAATTTTTCCCACACCATAAAACAATTACCCTCGAAAGGCAATCATGAACTTCGCCCAAAAGGAAGATGAAACATTCTACCAATGTTGGGAAAGGTTCAAGGATCTTGTCAGTTCATGCCCACAACATGGTTTTGAAATGTGGCGCATTACAAATTTTTTCTATGATGGACTGACATCTTCCATGCGCCAACTGGTCCAGACAATGTGTAATGGTGAATTCATGAATAAAGAGGTCGACGAGGTATGGGATTACCTCGATAGACTTGCCGAGAATGCACAATCATGGGACCATTACCCAAAATCAAACACCACGCCTAGGCCAACTCAATCTAAGGAGAAAGGTAGAGTATATCTCCTGAAAGAAGAGGACGATGTAAATTTTAAAGTGACTAATCTCACTCGAAGAGTCGAGGCCATGGAAGGAAAGAAGGATAAGGTTAATGAAATTGTTTGCGGCATCTGTGATTGCAACATTCACACAACTGAAAATTGTCCTACCATATCTGCCTTTCGAGGAGTGTTGAATGAACAAGCCAATGCCGTAAATAACTATCAAAGACCTTTCAATGGATCTACCTCCAATACATACAATCCTGGTTGGAGAAATCATCCAAATTTTAGTTGGAGGAATGGACAACTGCTACCCCTCAAAGTTTCTTTAATCAAAATCAAAATCGGGAAACCTCAAGAAGAACCGGTTCAAAATCCCATACAAGAGCTAACTCAGGCAGTGCGTGGACTTACAGACTTTATGCAGAAAATAGATTCACGTATGACGGTTATAGAAAAGAGGATGCTTCCTGCACAACCGCTCCCCAATCCTAAACCGCAATACGAGATAAATGATCCCAGCTCTTCAATCAAATGGGACACGCTAAATCCATCACCACTCTTAGGAGTGGGAAGATCATTGATAAAACCCTTCCGGTTAGGCCCGAAAAGCCTCAAGAACCAGAAGAGGACAATAATGATGGATCTCGTGATGTCCCACAAAATTTAGAACCGGAACTTCTAGAGAAGCCAGTTGCTCCGTTCCCCCAATGGTTGGTTGCACCAAAACGTCTTTCTAACTCTCAGGATATTCTGGAGGTGTTGAAACAAGTGAAAGTCAACATTCCTCTACTTGATGTCGTAAAACAGGTTCCTCTATATGCAAAATTTCTGAAAGACCTATGCACGACCAAAAGACGGCAAAGCATTCAAAAGAAGATCTTCTTGACTGAGAAAGTGAGTGCCATCCTGAAGCAAGACGTGCCGCAGAAATTCAAGGATCCCGTGCCCAACCATATCATGTGTAATCGGGAACCATCGAATTGATCACACACTTCTTGACTTGGGAGCGAGCGTTAATCTGATCCCCTACTCGGTATACAAACAGTTAGGATTGGGTGAGTTAAAACCTACCCTAACTACACTACAACTTGCCGATCGAACTGTTCGTGTACCAAGAGGGATTATTGAGGATGTGTTAGTCCAAGTCGATAGATTTTACTACCCTGTAGATTTTATCATCCTGGACACCGAACCCATCAACAACATGAGCACTCAGATTCCCGTCATTCTTGGTCGCCCATTCCTTGCCACGTCAAATGCAATCATCAATTGCAGGAATGGTGTCATGACTATGTCTTTTGGAAATTTGACATTGGAGTCAAACATCTTTTTCAATAACGGCAGCAACGCAGAGGATGATGACGATGTCCACGACATTAACATGATCGATACTTTCGTGGAAGATAGGACACCCCTTACCTTATCCTCTGATCCTCTAGAGACGTGCTTGGCCCACTCCCATAAGTTTGATGATGATATGATTAGGGAGACGTGTGCCTTGCTTGATCTTGCACCCAGACTTGAAGTTAACCGGTGGAGGCCACAATTTGAAGAATTGCCACAAACTGATGTAGTGCCTCTACCGTCTAACCTCAAGGCACCGAAGCTTGACCTAAAACCTTTGCCCTCTGATTTGAAATATGCCTATTTAGGTCAAGATGAGACATACCCAGTGGTGATCTCTCTGCCCACTGGAGAAAGAACAGGAGAGTATGCTCATATCTACTCTCATTGAGCATAAAAGAGCCCTAGGATGGACGATAGCGGACCTCAAAGGAATCTATCCCTCGATTTGTACTCACCACATATATCTTGAGGAAAATGCAAGACCGCTCAAGAACCACAACGTAGACTAAATCCAAACATGAAGGAAGTGGTTAAGGCCGAGGTTCTTAAACTATTGGATGTGGGTATCATATACCCTATATCCGATAGTCAATGGGTGAGTCCAACTCGGGTGGTTCCTAAGAAGTCCTGAATCACCATCGTAGCCAATGCTAATAATGAACTCGTGCCAACCGGAATCACTACTTGGTTGGAGAATGTGCATTGACTACAAAGTTGAATACCGTCACAAGGAAGGATCACTTTCCTCCGCCTTCATCAATCAAATCTTGGAAAGGCTAGTGGTCATTCCTATTATCTTGTTTTCTTGACGGTATTCGGCTACAATCGATTGAAATTGCCCCCGAGGACCAGAAAGACCACATTTACATGTCCCTATGGCACCTTTGCTTATCGAAGGATGTCATTTGGATTATGTAATGCCCCTACCACCTTTCAGCGATGTATGTTGAGTATCTTTTCTGATATGGTGGGGCAATATCTTGAGGTCTTCATGGACGATTTCTCTGTCTATGGCTCATCTTTCAGCAAGTGCTTGGAAAGTCTTAAATGTGTGCTGAAAAGATGTGAAGAAAAGAATCTGGTACTTAATTGAGAGAAGCGCCATTTCATGGTTCATAAGGGGATTGTCCTTGGACATATCATCTCGTCCAAGGGAATCAAGGTAGATAAGGCAAAAATCGATCTTATCTCTAACCTACCTCCACCCAAGAACATCAGAGACGTGCGATCCTTCTTAGGTCACGCAGGATTTTACAGGCGATTTATAAAGGACTTTAGTCTCCTCTCTCGTCCTTTATGTAATCTTCTTCAAAAGGATGTTCCATACGAGTGGACTGAGCAATGCCAGGAAGCTTTCACCAAGCTTAAAGGCATGTTAACCACTGCACCTATCATGCAGCCACTCGACTGGAGCCTTCCTTTTGAGCTTATGTGCGACGCCTCTGATTATGCTCTTGGAGCGGTTCTAGGCCAGAGAAAAGATAAAAGGCCCTACGTCATCCATTACGCGAGTAGGACTTTAAATCCTGCCCAAGTGAACTACTCGACTACAGAAAAGGAACTCTTAGCCGTGGTGTTCGCCTTGGACAAATTTAGGTCCTACCTGATCGGATCCAAGATCATTATCTATACAGATCATGCGGCACTGAAGTATCTTCTTTCCAAGAATGATTCTAAGCCCCGCCTGATACGATGGATCCTTCTACTCCAAGAATTTGATTTAGAAATTAAAGATAAAAAGGGAGTAGAAAATGTAGTGGCCGATCACCTTTCTCGCCTTAATACCTCTGATTCCCTTGAGGCGACCCATATCAATGACATGTTCCCTGATGAACAACTGTTCAGAGTCTCCCATTCACCTTGGTTCGCTGATATTGCTAATTATCTTGCTACAGGTTCCATACCGACACATTGGACTGCGCAAGATAAGAAGAAATTTTTCACCGAGGTGCGCAACTTCTTCTGGGATGATCCTTACTTGTTTAAATATTGCCCAGACCAAATTTTGAGGAGATGTGTGCCAGACGATGAGCATCAGAGTGTCATCTCCTTCTGTCACTCACAGGCCTGTGGTGGTCACTTTTCTGCAAAAAAGACCACGGCCAAGATTCTGCAGTGTGGCTTCTATTGGCCCACTATGTTCAGGGACACTCATGAGTTTTGTAAAGCTTGTGAGCGCTGTCAGAAATTGGGAGCATTGTCCCGTCGAAATATGATGCCCTTGAATCCCATTCTTATCATAGAGGCATTTGATTGCTGGGGCATCGATTTCATGGGACCATTCCCCCAATCTTATGGAAACTTATATATTTTGCTTGCCGTAAACTATGTCACTAAATGGGTCGAAGCGATTCCGTGTCGGAATAATGACCATCGCACGGTCATTAAATTCCTAAAAGAGAACATCCTTTCCCGATTTGGAACGCCTCGAGCTATTATTAGTGATGGGGGCTCACACTTTTGTAATAGGCCATTCGAGAGTTTAATGAAGAAATATGGTATCTCTCATAAGGTGAGCACCCCATACCACCCACAGACAAGTGGGCAAGCTGAGATTTCTAATAGGGAAATCAAACACATTTTGGAGAAAACGGTTAACCCTGATCGTAAGGATTGGTCAATCCGATTGACCGATGCCTTATGGGCGTACCGTACTGCTTTTAAAACCCCTATTGGAATGTCTCCCTTTAGACTTGTCTATGGGAAGGCTTGCCACTTACCTGTGGAGTTGGAACATAGAGCCTACTAGGCGATCAAAAATCTAAATTTCAATCTGAACAACGCTGGCTCGCTACGCAAACTTCAGTTGAATGAACTTGAAGAAATCCGGAACGACGCATACGAGAACTCGAGAATTTACAAGGACAGGATGAAGGCGTTTCATGACCAACATATTCTACGAAAATCATTCACGCCAGGCCAGAAAGTCCTTTTGTATAATTCTCGATTACATCTCTTTCCTGGTAAGCTTCGATCTCGTTGGACCGGCCCTTACATTGTTGTTCTTGCATATCCTCATGGGGCCGTCGAGATAAGAGATCCCGACAATGGCAAGGAGTTTAAAGTAAATGGACATCGCTTAAAGCCATTTGTCGAGAAATTTGATTCAGAGGACATGTCCATGCCTCTGACTGATCCTGTTTACCAGGACTGATCTCCTAGTCTGATGGAGGTATAGGTAGGTTTATCGCTTTCATAGGATTAGGGTAGTTGCTTTGGTCTGGCTGAAGACGGTAAACTTAGCGCTCCTGGGAGGCAACCCAGCTTTTCAATTCATTTCATTTTGCTAGTTCAATGTTTGTGGGTAACATTACTGCAAACCCTCACGAGACTACAACTCGTCCGCTAGGGGCAACCTAGGGGTTTAAAGGCTTGTTGCATACGCTAAATGCAATCGAGAGCACCTGCGAAAGTGGTATAGGTAGGATTTTATTTCTTGTTATTTTTGTGTTGCTTTCTCTCTCGTGCTCACCCGCTCTCATGCTGCGATCTCTTGGAAAGTCTCTCATGATTCATCATTCAGGTACTATCTTCCCATCACTTTTTTTTACTTTCGTTGTCCCATGTGCATTCCATGCTCACATCTTTTACATTGAGGACAATGTAGATTTTTGGTTGGGGGTTGATGGGAGATTAGGTAACCTAATCAGTGTTTTCTTTGTCTTGAGCAAAAATTGTGAAAATTTTTAAATTTTTTTTTTCTGGAAATTCTTGTGAATTTGAAGTGATTTTGACGACCATCTTGGATTTATAATGTTAAGATACGTATTGTTGGTAATTCATGACTTTTGGATTCATTGTTATCGTAGATTTCACGCTTAAGTTTGAATTGTTAATCCATGATTAGAAGTTGTAAACATTGATTGAGTCATGATTTCACATACCACATCTCACTTACACATTGAGATTTCATTTGAAATTGAATGATTAACTTGGTAATCAATCGAGCATGAAAGAAACCACCTTAAAAGATTTGGCCATCAGGGTATAAAAAGAGAATTACACCATGGGTTTGCTCCCTATAGGTGTGGATTTGATTTTCTATGATTAACAGTTAGACAAAGTTGGGCGACTATTTTCACCATAGGTTTACTCCCTATAAGTGAAAATTTGATTCCCTTAGTCTTAAAAAAAATAAAAAATAAAAAATAAAAAAAAATCAAAAAAATTAAAAATCAAAGGCTGAAAGAAAGAAAAAGAATGATCTATGAGGGACCTTTTAGTTTAGGTTTTGGTTGTCCTGGATACTCTTGTTAATTACCAACGTTATCATGAAATAGAGAATTGAATATTAATGTTGAAAGTCAGGATTACACTCTACAACCATGAAACTCAATGTTTAAAATTATTCTAGTTTATGGAGTAATATCTGAACTTGATTATGAAATTCACCGTGCATGAGAGGCCAGGAGAAATTGATAATCAACATTCATGAATCCTAAGATTTCTCATATCTGGATTGTTTTTCAAAATATCACTTGAGCTTCACAAGAATTATCTCGTAATTCTCAACTTAATTTTCGCATATTTTGCTCGGGACTAGCAAAATGCTGGTTGGGGGTTGTGTTGAGGGTCAAATATTGCATATTAGACCCTATTTAGCACCTGGATTTACGAGCATGATATAGTTTAACGGTCGGTTTTAATCATGTTTGTGATGCAGGTTGTATTTGAGAGCATGTGACTAAAAAGAATGTTCAGATCGTGGATTTAACGCTCTGATATCACCAAGATAAGGGACAGACCCCAGGGGGGCCAAGATTGACAGATTTACACGTTAGAAATTCGAGGAAATCAGGTCGTTCACGTTAAAGAGGCCCGAAAATCAGCCAGAATGCAAGATTGCAGAGTTCCCACCATCTGATTGGCTCTTAATTTCATACATCACCTGAGGACCACAATTTAACCGTACATAGTGAATTTCAACTCCTGGATCAGTGTGAAAGTGACACAATGAACAGATCAGCCATAAAACTCTGATTCTGGGCCTACCTAATCTCTGGATATGCCTCAGCCTTGGACTCAATGCCTTATATGAGATAAAAAAAATGGATGGATGGAGCAGATTTTGTAAAAATATCACTGTGGACCCCATCTGAGTCAGGCCGTGCATGGTGCACAAATACACTAGAAGTGCATGGCAACTATGCCTTCTTCCAAAACGGGCTGGTCCCGTGACCGAGTAAAAAACGGCAGTTGCCGTTTTTCTGCTTACGCACACAGGTGCGCAGAGATTTTTGCGGAAGCGGGTGGGCCACCATCATGGCCCACATGATTGATCCACGCCATCCATCTTGTAGAGGGGCTCGCGAAGATTGAACCCATGTATATTTTGTACATCAATATAAGCACACGTGCGGCCTACAGCGGTCACAAGAAATCTGTTCTGCTTCGTCCAAACCGGTTGCAGCTTGATTTCTTCTGTGGGTCACACCGAGTCTGAGTCAAAACCATCCCTTCCCATTCGAAATTTCGAGGAGAAGTCAATGGATGGTTTGGATTTATCAACTGACGCTGATCATGACTCCCACCATCAGCGCAACGCATGTGCACCCTGTTTACAGATTGTTCGAAACTCGGAAGCTGCGGGTGGTTTTGCGTCCATGGCCAGGATCAGTTCAATGATCCTGACTGTTGAAATTTGTCCCAAGGATGGGCCGACCAAGTCCAAGAGACTTGAATGGATCAGATTATGCACTTGGATCCGAAAACCTCTTTCAGATGCATTCGGGACTCTTCCTGCGCAGAGAGAGTGCGGAAGCTTCAACGCCTCTTCTACCGATTCCGCGGCTGACTCCATCACGGACTCTCCAGCGTCCGCACCTCTCCAGATCTCAGCCGACCTCCACTGTTTCCCGTTTCCTGCTGCTATAAGAAAGAAAGGAAGTGGTGAACCGACGAACGGCTAGAGAGAGAGAGACAGGGAGAGAGGCAGAGAGAGAATTTTTTTATTTACGTTGTTGCTGTTTTCTTCCCTTTATTGTTGAGAGATCCAGTCATCCATGTTGAGCTAAACCTCTTAGCTAGGGCTAAGAGGTGAAGCTTGTAGCGTGATGGGATGAGTTGATGCTTGTGCCTTTTGTCTAAACTGAATAGATTTTGATTTGATTTTATTAAGGGAATGTTTTCAGTCTTTAATGGTCTGTTGTGACTGAAATTACAATGGGTCTGCAATGGCTTTGAGCATGTTCTTTTCCTCTTTATGTTTATGACGTCAGGGAGCCCTGTTGTTCACCATCGTCTCCTGGGCATGGTGGGATGTCGGTACCCTTCCTAACCTTCATGGCATGTTGATTGGTTGGTAATTAGATTAATTCTGTTGTTTGCTTCTCTCCTGGGCATAGTTTGGTGATGGAATCCATTCTAATTCATATACCTTTCATCTTTTCAAAACTACATCAAAGGAAGTTCAGTTGATTTTCATGAATCAAGTGTAGTTCCCCCTGATCTCTACAAGTGGATCCTCTGAATCCCTAGTTTCCCTTCTCTGATTTTTCCTAAGTTTTAGATTAATATTTCATCATTATTCTTCAAATTATAATTGATTTAGATTTCATCTCATTCTAGTTCTATTTCTACTTAGTTTCAGACAACGTACAGGTTTCAGTCCCTGTGGATTCGACCTCGGTCTTACCGAGTTATTACTACATCACAACCCTATACTTGGGGAGTGAACATTAAATGAACTGACTCAAGCAGAAGGTAGTCCGATCTCGACTGGAGTGATGACTTTCGATCCATATGCAAGAGAGAAAGGAGTCTCTCCCGTGGCCGCTCGAGTTGTAGTTCAATATGCCCATAGTATTTTAGGAAGTTATTCTGCCCACGCTCCCCTAGCTTGGTCAAGTTTGGTTCGGAGGTGCTGTTTGATGATCTTGTTGACTCCCTCAACTGTCCATTCGTCTGAGGATGATGGGGAGACGAGTAGACATTCCTTATTCCGAGATTGTTGCACATCTCTCGGTACTGCCTGTTGTTAAACTGCTTCCCGTTGTCGATAACAATGGTCCAAGGTATCCCGAATCAGCAGATGATATTTTTCCAAACAAAATCTATGAACTTTTGTTCGGTTATCCTAGCTAATGGCTTAGCTTCCGCTCACTTAGTGAAGTAATCCATTGCAACAACGACAAACTTGGTCCGGCCTTTCCCCAACGGGAGCGGTCCGATGATGTCGATTCCCCACTACGCGAAGGGCTAGTGACCAGCCATAGGGGTCAGTTCCTCGAGTGGCTGTCTCAGGATGACCGCGAATCGCTTGCATTTGTGGCAACTCTGGACGAGCTTGCGAGCGTCGTGTTGAATGGTCGGCCAATAATACCCTTATCGTAAGACCTTATGTGTGAGTGATCATCCTCCCGAGTGATTTTTGCAAATCCCTTCGTGGATCTCCTGCAGTACATAGTTAGCCTCATCATGTCTTAGGCAGCGTAACAAAGGAGCGAAGGATCCTTTCTTATATAGTACCCCGTTGAGTATGGTGTACCGAGAGGCTCGGATTTTCAATTGCCGAGCCTCGGCGCGATCTTCAGGCAACTTTCCTTTATCGAGATATTGGATGATCAGGTCAAGCCAAGCAGGTTCCAAATCGATCGAGTGTACGATTGAGCTAGGCGGGTCGTCGATGCTTGGCTCGGCGACGTACTCGATTAGAACAGATCTAGGTATATCCTTCTCGTCGGCAGATGCAAGTTTTACCAATAGGTCGTCTTTAGCATTTTCTGTTCGAGGGATCCGAGTGACAGTACATCGTTGAAAACCGTTGATCAATTCTTTGGTTTTCTTCATGTAAACTTTCAGCTGCTCTTTACGTGTTTGATACACGCTGGTAACCTGATTGACGACCAACTACGAGTCATTGAATACGTTTAGATGAGTAACACCTAGACTGGTTGCAGTCAAAATCGAGCAACAGAGCTTCGTATTCTGTTGTATTGTTCGAGGCTTAAAATCTAAGTCTTAAGGCATATTACATGTGAGTTTGGTCGGGAGTTTCCAAGATGACTCCTTCCCCGCTTGCCTTAGAGTTGGATGAGTCGTCGAAATAAAGTTGTTAAGGGGTCGGGTTGGGCAATGACTCGGGAGTTGCAATCATTGGTGGACCGACGGATTCACGTACGAGCTTAGTAGGTGGATTGGTTTGCGGAGTAACTTCATCTATGAAGTCGGCCACAGCCTGTCCTTTAATGGATACCATTGGCTTGTATTAGATGTCGAATTCATTGAGCTCAATTGCCTACTTCGTTAGGCGGCCGGAAGCCTCCGGTTTCTAAAGAACCTAACGCAGTGGGAGGTCAATTATGACGATGATGGTGTGCGCTTGAAAGCACTAACACTAGGGCCACTTTTCTTCAGGGGCGGATATCGAGTTTCTGCCTGTAGCAGTGCTTTGCTGACGTAATACACTGACAATTGCTTCCCCTTATGCTCGCGTATCAAAGCCGAGCTAACGGCTGCGTCGAAAACCGCCAGATACAGTAGCAAGGCTTCTCTAGGCTCGGGTTTTGATAGGAGAGGAGGAGATTCGAGATATGATTTCAACTGCTGGAACGCTGCTTCACACTCTTTTGTCCAATTCACCGCTTGTCGTCCCTTCAATTGTTTGAAGAATGGGAGGCATTTATCGGTAGCTTGAGAAAGGAAACGGTTGAGTGCAGCTACTCGTCTAGTCAATCTTTGTATATCTTTAATCATTTTCGGAGATTCCATGTCAAGCAACGCCTTGACCTTCTCTGGATTTATCTCAATCCCTCGCTGGCTGATTAGGAACACGAGGAGTTTACTCGAGCTTACTCCAAAGGCGCATTTACTCGGGTTCAACTTCATCTGATATTTACGAAGGATAAGGAACATTTCTTCTAGGTCGATAATATGGTCGGCCTCACGTATACTTTTGATGAGCATATCGTCAATGTATACTTCCATAGTCCGGCCAATCTGCCAAATAAACATTTTGTTTACTAACCGCTAGTAGGTTGCTCCTGCATTCTTTAGGCCAAATGACATCACACGGTAATAATAGAGGCCTTTATCAATGGCAAAGGTAGTCTTAGATTTATCTGATTGATGCATTACACTCTGATTGTATTCAGAATAAGCATCCATAAAACTAAGAAGATCGTGTCCTACCGTGCTATCCACCAACTGATCGATCCTTGGAAGAGGAAAGTTGTCCTTTGGGCAGACTTTGTTTAAGTCGGTATAATTAATACAAACTCGCTACTTCCCGTTGGGTTTCTTAACGAGTACGACATTAGCTACCCATTCCGGATAGTATATATCCTCGATGAATTAACCTTGAAAAGCTTGCTAACCTCTTCTTCAATGATGACATACCTTTCGGGGTCGAGTGGTCGTCGCTTCTGTCAAATCGGTCGATGGGTCGAATTGATGTTGAGGCGATGAGTCATCACCGAGGGATCGATCCCAAGCATATCTTCATGGCTCCATGTAAACACGTCGACGTATCGTCGGAGTAGGGATACCAACTTATCTTTCCAAGACGACTGCAGAGACGAGCCAATTCGAACCGTTTTGGATTCGTCCGTCCCAACCAAAGGTATTGGAATTAAGTCCTCTACCGGTTGGCCTCGTTCGTGGGTCTCGGCCCAAGGGTCCAATGACTCGATCGTGGTTACCTCGGTTGGACCTTTCACAGCCGTCGCATAGTAGCACCTTGCAACCTGTTGGTTAACTTTAACGACTCCTACTCCCGACTCAGTCAGGAATTTCATGGAGAGATGGTACGTCGACACTATAACTTGGAGAAGATATAGAGAGGGTCGACCGAGGATGGCGTTGTAGACTGAAGGTTGGTCGACTATAAAAAAGTCGACCATTACCGTCGCTTGATGCGGAGAATTTCCGACAGTGAGTGGCAGAGAGATGACTCATTTAGGGAGGGTTTGTCCACCAGAGAATCTAATCAATAGGGTGTGAACTAGTTGTAATGCCGACCGTTCGATGCCATTTTGTCAAATGCTTGAGTAAATAGTACATCTGCGGACGATCTTGTATCAACGAGAGTACGGAACACCTTGCGGTTTTCTATAGTGAGGGCGACGACTAATGCGTCATCATGTGGATGATGAATACCCCGAGCGTCTTCATCGGTAAACGATATGTAGTACTTCTATTTTTTCCTCTCTTTCGAAGGCCGAGCTAAAATCAGGATCTCGGACTCAGGTCGACTGATGCTTTTTACATGATTTTTTCGAGCATTGTTTGAGTCTCCCCCGCCTCGGGGACCACTGACAATAGTTCAGATTTCTTCCGTGGGTCGGTTGTCACCCGAGCATTCTTCCGTTGTCCCAGTTCTTTCGACATGTTCTCTAAGACGACATTCTCGGATGAGTCTCTTGATTCTTCTTTCAAGTGATAGCAATCACTCGTATTGTGCCCCATGATCGCGATGATAACAGTAGTATTTATTCTTACTTCGTCGGTTCGGATTGCTTCAAAGTCTATTTGCCCAGTTGACGAACCCTTCGCCCTTGATTTTCATCAATACCTGCTCCTATGGCTTATTGAGCGGGGTGTACATTGAGAATTTGTGGTCAGGCCGCTTACTCGACCTACGTTTATCGCGAGACCGATCGTCTTTACGCTTCTTTCCATTAGCCGAGTCAACTTCTTTTTTTTGCTGACTCTTTGGCTGGAGTTTTCGCGTTTTGAGCGGCCTCACGTGGGATTCGGGTTTCATCGGCATCCGCATACTTATCCGACCGAGCCATGAATTCTGCCAGAGTAGTAGGCGGGTTCTTGTCTAAGGATGAGAGAAACGACTTATCTCTTATGCCTTGCATGATCGAGTTAAGAGTTGTCTCGTCTGAATGTTTCCGGACTTGGAGCAACTCGAAATTAAAGTGTTTGATATAATCCTTTAGTAGCTCTCCTTCTTTCTGAACTATGTTGTTCAAATGCGCAGATGGCTTTAATTTTTTCTTCACACCAATGAAATTGGTGAGGAAGGCATCGCTAAGCTCTGTAAAGGAGCTAATGGATTTTAGCTTTAATTGTTTAAACCAAAGCTGAGCTACGTCGGCCAAAGTGAGGGAGAAGGCTCGACACATCACGACATTCGAGGCATCATGCAATTCCATATACGTTCGAACCGAAAGGACTCGATATGCTCGGTTGGATCGGCTTTGCCGGTGAAAGGCGTAATCTGAGGTAGGTGGAATCGTTTCGGTACCGAGCTTGCATAATTTCCTCTGTAAACGGGGATGCCTTCACCTCGGGTCTTGTCTGACCCAGATTACGGTTTTGCCTCATGTTTGCAATCTCTTCCTGCACTTCCCTCTGGAAATCCTAAAAGTCAGCTTTCCAAGGTTCGTCGCTATCAGTCGTACTCTCGACTGGGGCTTACTGCCTATTCTTCGATCTATTTCATGTCGAAAATCAGTGGTAGATAGCGGGGCGGGCACGGAATGAGAGGGTGCGGAGTCTGCTGGAACCCTGGTGTTGGCTTTACTGAGGAATAGATTGTGGACCAACGGGCTGAGGGTCGGCAAATTGTCGTGGGGCATTTGCCCAACCGTATCATGTTGAGGCAAAACTTGCTGGCAATGGATCTGTTCCAGCATTTGCTTCATGTAGTTCATATCGGTCCTAAGTTCCTAGACCTTCTTGTCTAACCGTCCGTTTCCTCGATTCCGTTGAGTGTTCCTGGTCGAAACGGAGGTTGTCGGACAGGCCGCGGAACCTTGTCGATTATCAGGTCGGTTCTAGGCCCCTTGGGCTCCGTTCGTACCCGACGGGCCTTCTGTCGTCGGTGGTCCAATGACAGCGACCTCATTGGGCTCGTTCTGGATGGTTCTCCTCGTTCTTGCCATTGGAGGTTTCATTGAAGCCTTTCGATAGAGCTAAGAAGACGACTTTTCATATCGCTTCCCACAGACGGCATCAAACTGTTGATGCAAAAATCTGGTACGCCCTCCTTCGACCTTCACCCACACAAGAAGGAGACAAAGCAGATCCTAGCTATAGCCGGGAACCCTCCAATGCCAAAGTCAGGACTAGGATCACTTAGAATGGTCTTTAGGGGAGGTTTTTTGCGTACCTTTCCCCTTGGAAATCTCCTATATTTATAGAAAGGAGAGGATCCCATCGTGCTAGGATTCTTTTCCTGATATCTTGGAGATTCGACGTCGATCTATTTTAGGACTCCAGCCGATTCCGAGATCTTCAGGATAGGAGATATTTTTACTAGATTTTCGGAAAGGTGTTTTATTTTACACCGTTTCTACCTTGCTCGAATCGGGCCGAGCCGACTCTACTGGCGAATAAGTCTCGGCTGGCTATAAAGGGTAGAGTTGCTTGCCTTCTGTCGGATGAGATGAAACTGATTTGTAATCAGTAAAGTTCTTTTAATCTGATTACCAACTCTGTAACTCACCTAAAGTTTGGTCAGTTTTATGGTCGGTCAGGCGGCTTCTGAGCTTTGGGCCTTAATCGGCCTCTTTGGATGTTGCTACCTCGTTTATCGAGTCAACTTTATGCATCTCATAGATTCTGCCTTATGGCTCTGGACTTTATAAGTCTCGATCGGGATTCATTACTTATAATCCTCTCCTGTGGGCATTGGTATGCTTGCCTCAATCGGGCTCGTTGCCTCGGGATCCCCGGCGGTGTCAGTAGAGTTGGTCCATTCCATAGCCGAGTCTCTAGACTCGTTCTATTTTTTACCCAACAATAATGATGGTAATTTTTCATGACTTAAATACTATATTTTCATCAAAATACATCGTTGTTACTATTTAATTTCAAGAATTTCCTAAGAATGAAATAGTACAATAGTTACAAATTCGCATGGGTACAAGTGCATTTAATCCATCATTCCTGCTTTTGGTTTTAGCCGTCGTGAAATTGTCCACGATTTCCATGTTAGGTTTTGGGACGAGGACACAGTTTCTTTCTAAGGACACCGACATGTACGGATGCATCAAGATCTTTATATTTGTTTTATATCGACCTCTTTCTAAGGACACCGACATGTATGGATGCGTCAACATCTTTATATTTGTTTTATATCGACCTCGGTCATTCACCGTGTCAGCTCATTTTAAAGCATGAACTATAAAAAGGAATATATATATATATATATATATATATATATATATATATATATATATATATATATATATATATAATAATAATTCAAATTCATAACTCAAGTTAACCACACTATATAAAATATTATGAATAAGGTCATTTAAACATAGATGAAGGGAAAAATAAATCAAATATCAGCTTGATCCAAAACTTTAGTAGATTTGATTAACTTTTTAATAGTTGGTGTTTAATCACCATTGTTTATTATAGACTAGAATCTATTTCATTTCCAGGTTTGTGCGTTAAAATGGGTGGGAATTGGGTACACAGCTAGAGAAAAACTGTCCTGTTGGAAAATCTGTGGAGCCTACGGTAATGTATGTGTTTTGTTCACACTCTCCATCTATTTTAAAAAATCATTTTAGGTGATGAGCTTATTAAGATAGATTAAATGCTCAAGTGAACCGCACCATGAGAAACAGTGGAAATTGAATTCCTATAATTGAAAAGAAAGATTTATATATATATATATATATATATATATATATATATATATATATATATATATATATATATATATATATATATATATGTTTTTCCTTATATTTAGGTCTTTATGACCTTATCAATAGGTTGGATGGAAAATAAGCATCATGGTGGGCTCTAGAAAGGTTTCAATGGCGATTGTCATTGTCGCCACTACTTTCTATGACGTGGTCTACTCACACCTTCAATATACCTCCTTTTTGGGCTCATGTTCTAAAGTGATCTTTCAAAATGACTGGATAGCTTGGATAAAACATGACGCAGGGAAGGATGTGAGGTCAAGCTCTGTTTTCCTCAAGGCGATAACTCTTTCCGTATCCACGGAACTTTCTATGAACTCATTATCCTCGAATCCATGAGGAAAAAAATAAGAAAAATAAAAAATAAATTTTATAAAATTTGAAATTGATTAATGAATAAAATAAACTTGTTCACAATGGTAATAAGCAATGAGCGTGATTTCAGAATCAAACAACAACTAAAATTTCTTGAATTTGTAACTTACTATAAATAGTAAACTTACTATTTATAAACCGTTGTGATGTCTATCAATGCACAAGATTTTCAGCTAAAAATAGTAAGCTATAAATAGTAAACTTACTATTTATAGGCAATCGGGATGTCTACTAGTGTATAAGATTTTTGGCCAAAAATAGTAAGTGTCCTATTTGGTTTCACCATTCTCCTAATTATTCCAAGCACTTCTCGTGAGAAGTGCTTGGAATAATTAGGAGAATGGTCTGGATAGGATGGTCACTCTTTGTAGCCATGAATAATCCACGATGGTCTCCACTAGATAGGTGGTTAGATTTATTGATCGGACCTGTTTCACCATGAGTGGATGGATAGATTGTCTATTCCTAGCTATTGTTCTTGAAGGCTGATCGGATGGATGGTAAGGATCAATCGATTAGGCTGTCCATTTGTCTAATTGATGCAGTTTTAGGGCCATTTATGGTGGGGGCCCACAAGCTGAAGAGCCTTGGGTCACCGACATAAGTCATGGGCTGGATCTTCGGAAGAGATTTTCCGTGTGAACGCATGGAAAAATCGCGCCACCCTTCTTTTCCACGTGTTTGTTTTTTACCTCTGTCGCGACTCAGCATCTGGCGTGTGTCGCCACCGACTGAGCTCACATTCTGAGGTTGTACGGTGGTTTTGGACTGTCTTTATGAATTCAACGAAAATGGTAATATACCCATGATCAAACTTCAACTAATGATCTGAACCCTTGATTTTTAGAGTTGAATGCAAGCCATTGAAAATTTTCTTTTTGGTGTTCTAAATTCATCAACAGGTGATGGATGATCACGATCAGCTGTTCAAAATAATTCCCTTGAAGTAGCTCGTACCTAACACAAGACAACATGGATGGCTTCGATCACAGTACTACTCAGTGTGTGGGCCCCTGTGGGAGTCGACAGAAGCTGGAACCTCAGTCGCGACAGAGGACAAAAGGAACTCGTTTACGCCTGAGCCGCAATAATTGAGGAGGATTATAATACACGCAGGTGTATTTTTGTACATTACGCATGGGTTCCAAATTCTAAAAAATGGATAATTATTCGATAATCTAGACCGTTGATCGTTTCTATCCCACTTTGGATGGAGCAATACTGATATTGTAAGACCCTACTGACCAATTTCCTTTTCGGTTGAATGTGGAGCATTTGTTGCATTTCTCCTGTTTACCATCTGTGTGCCAGGAGAGTGGGTCGTTTGGCACCGTGGATTGGAGGGGATTTCCCCTGGTTGTTTGGCAACATAAAGTAACTGGGGTTATAAATCCAGGGGTTTCCAATCCCTCTTTGAAGGGGTTTGCAATCTACGAAGCTTGGATTACACTTAAAATCATTTTAATAGTTGCTTGTGTAACATATGTGTCCCACAGACTATCATTTTATTGGGCACATGGCCCATCGGCGATGATCAACACCCTCCAAATATTGTCTATGTAAATTAGCACCGTGCAAACATTGTCCAGCACCATCCAAACATTGTCTATGTAAATCAACAATTAAAAATCATTAGTTAGTTACTTAGACGTGATTTTGTGCTCGTGGCTCATTCAAGAGTTGGAATTTCATCATTTTTGGACAAATCATGTATTTTAGCGGACTTATCACAACCATTGTATCAAAAATTATGTATCTCACTAATTATAGATATTAAAATTAAATTAATAATTAAATCCGAATCCTTATAAATATACTACTGATGAATACTTTTGGATTAAAGTTGATTTATACTCAAGCTGATTGGCTCCGAATCCAGGGGTTACAGATCCACGCTCCCAAAGCGGAGCTGTTCAGCTGAGGAGATTTTGAATGCGTAGTCAATGCACGGTGGGACAAAGAAAAAGATAAATCTAAATCATGGGCCCCACTTTTCAGTACTGAAAACGAGAAAAACTTCGGAACTCTGGTAGAGTGTGATGGATGATACGCAGGCACAAAAAGTTACTTAGAAATTGCACATGTGGCATGCGATTAAGTCATATTAAACCGTCCAAATTAAGTTTCCTAGATTGGATGTATGGTGACAAAAAAATTACGCCTACCTGATAATCTCTGACTAACGGTTTGATAAATATTTATTGGACGATTTAAAATGGAAAAAAAACCAGTGGTCCTAGTTCAGCGAGAAAGTGTCCACAAATCAGAGGTTAGAATTTTCCAACCGATTTTATTTTGGAATTATGACTTAGAAACAGTTGGTTCCATACTGTAGTCGGTCTAGATTGAGTCATTGTGGCACTACGTGTGCAATTTCTGAGTGCGCATGCGTATCAAGCTTCATACACTGTCTGAGTAGGAAATAGCTTACCTTTGGAAAAAGAGGGCACATCGTGTAAAGATGCGGGCCATGCACTCCGGATTTTGCGTCGTATAGACCCAACGTACTACCCACCTTTTTTCATGGTACTTGAAAAAAACTTTAAGCACCATAGTAGACCCCTATTTTTGTGGATAAATTCAAAAAGATAAAAATATCCTTACTTTTTTCAGCTACTTTACCGTAATAAGTAGGACTATTTTCGTTAAAAAACCAACGTCTATATCATAAAAATCGCCTTTGGTTAGATAAGTTGTCGAGGCGATGTTTAAAAAATAGGCGTTGTATGGACTCGTCTCCAGTACTAATTTTTTCCGAACTCTTCTACAGTACTAATTTTTTCCATGCATTCTCTAATGGTAATTTTTTAGTATAGACCCGACGTACCACCCACCTTTTTTATGGGTAATTTTTTAGCATAGATCCGACGTATCACTCACCTTTTTTCATTCTACCCAAAAAAAAACTTAAATCACTAAACTAGACTTCTATTCATACAGACGAATATAGAAAGCTGAAAATACCCTTACTTTTTCTAGTTGCTTTACCCTAACCGCTATAGATATTTTCATTAAAAACTCTACTTCCATACTTTAAAAATTTACTTTAATAAGATAAATTTTCAAGCGGCGAAAAAAAAATACATAATATAAAAGAGTCTACAATACAAATTTTTTCTTTTTTCATTTGATTCGAAAAAAAACTTAAATCACCAAACTAAACCTCCATTCGTACTAACTAACCCTAAAAACAAAAATACTCTACTTTTTCTAGCTGCTTTACCTTGAAAGCCTAGTATTTTCATCAAAAATTTTATTATCATACTTAAAAATCTAATTTGGTGAGATAAATTTTCGGGCGTTAAAAAAAAAGGCATAGTACGGAAGAATATACTGTGCTAATTTTTTCTTCTTTAATTAGGACCGGAATTGTCTACCACACCTGTTTTGAGAGACAAGTAACACACCTTACCTCTGTGGGGCCCGCCATGTTGTACATATGAAATCCATTCCGTTCATCAGGTGTCATAGAATTATTTAACCGTACATACAAAACATCACCCGGATATAAAGCTCCTATGACCCAGTATCTAAGCTCACTCAGTATGGCCCGTATGAGTGTTGGATCAGGCTATTTTTGTATTCCCCTTCATACTTGTGAACCACACATGATGAACGGATCTGCTGAAAGATAGACACCGTGGTGGTCCCACACACGAACCTATCGTTTGCAACACACACTCATTGTTCCCTGTGCTCTGTCCCACATGAGTTGTTTACCTGGCTGATTTTTTCTCCAGCCGTCTATCACTGAGGGTCGTACATGATGGACGGAGTGGATGTAAATATCAAAATGGAGCCCACGAAGGTTTGAACAGTAGGCATTTCTTTCCCAAGATTTTCCTCTGATGTGGTCTACTTGATTTTTAGTTCCATCTCATTTTTGGTCTTATGTACTAAAATAAGACAGAAAAAGGGATGGACGGGGTGGATTTCTTACAAACATCACAGTAGGCATCAACTCGCTTCCCAGCACAGAAACTTATTGCCAAAGGCTTTGGCAAGATATCCGCGTCCGGTAATCTCTCACCAATAGATCCCCAGATCCCACTCCTCGTTCAAATACAAACCGCGCCTTTGACAATGGAGTTCGTTTTGCCTCCGTCGGGTCGCAGGATCCACTGTGTGCCGACTCCCACTGGGGCCCACATGATGATTTTTCCGACGATCAGAACCGTCCATGTTGTGGAATGCAAGACTTAGGGGTCAGTTTAGTAAACTAACTCTGAAATGATTGTTTCGACCATCATTATCTATATATGAATTAAAGTAATTAAAAGTAGATTCAGTGGCCCAAATTAAACTGCAAAAATCTAATGATGTGATAATCAATAAAGCATGATTACAGAAATATAGCTTCTTTATGGTATTACGTAGAAAATATAGGGCTTAAATAATCGAAAACTATAGAAAGTGGGCCTCTATGGGGACGTCACTTGCCTGTGCCCAGTAGCATGTTCATGTCGTCAAAAGCTATGTGGAGCCCACAGAGATGTCCTTGATAAATCCACACCGTTCATCATTTTCTAAAGAGAAAAATAAGACTGTTAAAAAAAAAATTTTAGCAGATCCAAATCTAAGGTAGAGCACAGCACACGAAACAGAGGAGATTAAATGCCTTCCATTGAAAACTTTGAAGGGGCTAAAGAATTTCTGTGTCAGGATGATATTTGTACCTACAGTTTATCTGAGATTTAGCACTATTAACGGTTTCGATGGCATATAAACATCATGATCGGCTCCGGAGAGGTTTAAAAGGTGGAGGTTTCCGTTCTAACTGTTTCATGTGGTCCACCCCAGTTTTGGATCTGCCTTATTTTTTTCCTCCTGTCTGGTTGTGGTTCTGAAAAACTGACGGGCAGAGTGGGTTTATCACGCGCATCTCTGTGGGTCGCACATAGCTTCTGACCACGGGAACTTCCTCTGGCGGAGGCGCCGATTGGGTACTAGTACTACCCGGTCAGGACTTAGCTAGAGAAGGACGGTCCTTGCTGTTGCTCCGTGGGCCCCACCATGGTGTATGTGTTTTATCCATGCCGAACACCCATTTTGATAGATTAGGGCATTAGGCGGTGTGTACCACACCACACGAAGCACCGGTGACAATGATGCCCACTGCTGAAACCTTCGTAGGGCCCACCCGTATGTTTATTTTCTATCCAACCTGTTCATAAGGTCCAAAATACTTAGATGAAGGGTAAACATAAATATCAGCTTGATCCAAAACTCTATCTCCACGGGAGGTTTTTAACGGTAGACATTCAATCCCCACTGTTTCCTATGATGTGGTCCACTGAAGCTTTCTATCTGTCTCCCCTGAATCCTCTTGCCCTAAAATGATATGTCAAAATAGATGGACGCGGTGGATTAAAAATATACATCAAAGTAGGCCCCACAATTAGAGGTGTACACCAACCGGGCTAGCTCGATTAGCTCTATTGGACTCAGCTCGAAGCTGAGTTTGAGTTGAGTCGAGCTGATTTATTGAGCTCGAAAATGAGATTGAGCGGCCCCAACTTGACTCGACTCGGATCAAACCCCAACTTGAATTGAACTAGGATCGAACCAGTTTGGTGACTCAGTTACTTTGATATTGATGTTGCTTACCAATATTTGATGAAATGACTCAAAGAAGTTTGGCTGGTGGCAAGGAAGGTATGCATATGAAACTAATACCATTTTTTTTTTTTTTTTTTTTATGTTGCTTAGAAGGTGTCTGATAAAATATGTGTAAAACTATTGTTGTTATCTCAAATACAATGAGATTTTGAAGGTGCAGTCTAACTATATGTGAAAATATTGTAATAGCGAACTTGACTCGATCTAGGCTGAGCTGCTGACCGAACTGAGCCGAGCTGACAAATTAGGCTCGAGGACCGAGTTGAGCCGAGTTCGAGCTAAGGTCGACTAATGGCCAAGCCGAGGTCGACTAGTGGCCGAGCCGAATCGAGCTGAGGCGAGCTTCACCTGATTCGACTCGATGTACACCCCTACCCACAATTAGTGTCCGTCTCTAGGTAGGTACCAACAGGGGTAGTACCCAGTCCTCTCGCCTAAATCCACTCCCCCAAGCGCGTTCTAGTGGCGACAAACGGTAGATTCTTAGTCGCGACGGATAAAACCATCTCTTCCCTTGTACACCTATTTCTCTCCCTATCCCACCTGTATGTTATGTTCCCTTCAACTTTCCCTCCCTTTCTTTCAAATTTCTCTCCAAACCACTCTGTTATTCTCTCTCTACCATTATAGCATGATAACAATCTCTTTTTCTTTCCTATTATTCAAATTCCTCTCTCTCTCTCTCTCTCTCTCTCTCTCTCTCTCCTCTTTATTCTATTGAAAGGATGATAAATGCATCTTCCCTCCATTGATTTCAACTTCTCTCTCCCAACATTTCTCAAATGAAGATCTCCTCCTCTTCTCCTTCTCATTCTCCTTCTTCTTCTTCTTCTTACACCAATGCCCTCTCCCAAAACTCCGACAATTCGCCCACACCCGGCTGCCTTCCAAAGATCCTACGCCGTCTCCTTTGTGGCAATAACCTCTATATCCAACCTCCCAATTTCCCTGAAGAAGCTGACAGATTTGATATTCTCCCTTCTGAAGATCAAAAGACTCAGTCCAAGATCAATGGTTCTTCTTCTTCTTTTGCAGCTTCGCCCAGCCTAGTAGCACGGCTAATGGGTCTCGAATCCATGCCTGAATTCCCTCGGACGGCTCCAGAATCGATCGCCAGGAGCCGGTCGGCGAATTGTCTCAACAGCTGGGCCGAGATCTTTCCAATCCATCGTGGGGTCCGGGCGTCCCTGTCGTTTCGTGAAGTTCCCACGTTCTTGCGGCAGGAGAACCAGGATTTCCTTCTCTTGAGCTTTGGATCGGCCGGTGGAGATGAATCTCTTGTTTTGGGGCCCAAGGGGTTGAAATCTGATGTGGGTTTTGGAGAATTGAAGGAGAGGAGGGCTGATCGACTGAAGGGAAAGCCAAAGGAGATCCGGAGAGAGAAGGGGAACGACCGCTGTAGAATTAAGGCGTCGGAAGTGAGGAAAAACGGTAATGATCGCTGCAGAAGTAAGGTGTCGGAGGTGAGGATGTGCGACAAGTGTTCGCAGAAAGCCAGAGATTGCAGTGAAATTAAGCGCGCGGCCAATCCTTGCAAGAAAGAGACTTCCAGAAAACAATGCTCTGTTCCGAGGGCTGAGATCTCCCGGACGCGTATCGACGGCAAGGAAATCTCAGTCTCCGATGGAGCGAAGCGTCTAAAGAAGAAGAAGAACAGGAATTCTGCTGCTAAGAAAGTGGAATCTGAATGCAGCTCTGAGAATTCAAGCCCAGTCTCTGTTCTTGATCGCGCCTTCGACGTTGACACTGAATTTCTTATGGATTCTGAAACTCTTACATCAGGTAATTTCATAGATCCTTAGAAGGGCCTCTCCTTGAACATGCCCCTCCCCTAAAATCTGGCTGCTTTAATGTCTGGGCCATACATTTACAAGAACGTTGGATGGTTATAGAAAAGATGACTAACGGTCTATATTCAGTCATACATGTGTGGCCCACCTGATCAGAGGACTGGCCTGATTTTTGTTCTAGGAATGGTCACCCACTTGTGTGGACCGATTGCTCTTTTCAATTCTATGCATCTTGGGTCAGCATTTCTCATTCTTTAAATTGAGTATTTCTCTGTTCTAATAAGATGTTTGCAACCAACAGAAGATCCAAGGCCAAGCCTGTCAAATTCAAGAAGGAAACTGTCGTCTGGACCTGAAAATTTCGAGTACCCATCTTCACATATTAGTTGTATTTCAATCTTGCATAACACCAAACTAAAATCACCTGATGATGAAGGTGACCTTCCACAAAAGATGAGCCACAATCGTCCCGGCTCTTTCGAATTGTGGCGAGAGATTTGCAAGTTGGCGGAAGAGGACGCGAAGAACTCAAATTGGGTCACAAGGAATGGATTGAAATCGGAGGAAATTGAAGAGATTGGGATTGAATTTGCAGTGCTCATCCTTGATTGTATTCTTCAGGAGGCCATAGACGAACTTGCGCAGCTTCCGCAGCTGCAATGATCGAATGGTGTGAAATTGTATAGAGAAATTTCCAAAATTTACTGCTTTTTCTCTTCCGTCTTCAAGATAAAATGATATCGACACAGTATCTAACAAAAGACTGTAATGTCTCGAAGTACAGTCGAAAAAAAGAAAGCATGACATGAGATGATTCTTGTAATGCTGAAATTAACACACTAATGCATGCCTATATTTCACCATTTCCAGTTACTGTTTCTTTAGAATTATGGTTTTTGAGCAAGCATTGCAAAGACTATGATTTTCATGCACTATAGATGGAAGATGGGCCATATATTCGATCGTCCATGGGATGTAGACTGTTGCTCGTATTTATATTAATCGCCCATGGTGGGCCACAATTTGGATGATCACATCTCAGTAGGGCGCTTCAGATGAACGATTGGAATTTGGTGCATCAATGCCACATGTGGTTTAAGATTTAAGATTTAACACCAGCTGATGTAGTTAGGGCTCTCTCTTTGCAAGGGTTTAGCTTATTGAAATTCAATCTAAGGCGGGCCCGTTTGGATGGGTGGATTTGAAGGGATTGAATGGTATTAGGGCGTGTTTGGACGGGCCCATCCCATGGGATTGGATTGTATTAGGGTGGATGGCAAGTAATGATGGCTGTGTTAGTGGATGGCTGGCAATCCCATGGGATTGCTATATCCAGGAAATTCACCACCCAGTATGTTTGGCTCGCCTGGCCAATCCCGGGATTACATCAGCTAATCTCGAGATTGCTCTGTCTAACCAAACATGTCCCAAGCAAAATAGATGGGATTAAGAGGGATTGGGTGGATTTCAAGGTAATGATGGTGATGTCAGTGGATTGCTGGCAATCCCATGGGATTGCTATATCCAACTTATGCCTGTTTGGCATGCCCGGCCAAATCCCGGGATTGCTCCTTCCAATCCATCCTAATACAACCTAATCTCATCCACCCTGCCCAGCCAAACAGGCCCTTAGGGTGGATGGCATGGATTTCAAGGTAATGATGGTGTTTGTCAGTGGATTGTCTTAAGATCCATGGGATTGCTATATCCCTGGATTGCTTTATCGAGTCTATTTGGCATGCCCGGCCAATCCCAGGATTAAACCTTCCCATCTCTTCCAATCCCTCGAACCAAACACCTCCCACGCAAATTTGAACGGATTAGGGTGGATTGGATGGGATTTAAAGGTAATGATGGTGTTGTCAGTGGATTGTCTTAAAATCCATGGGATTGCTATATCCCAGGATCAGATCACCTCGTTTGTTTGGCACGCCCGGCCAATCTTGGGATTTAACTTCCAATCCCTTTAAATACCGTCCAATCCCTTCCAATCCACTTGTCCAAACGGGATTTAAACAACTACACAAGACTAGAGCTGTACATGAGTCGAGTTGAGTCGAGTATCGCCCTACTCGTAATAGGCTCTTAAAGCCCGAGTGCTGCTCGTATTCGACTCTACTCGGCCAACAAGCAGGGCCCCCCTGCTCGTACTCTACTTGCCCGAGTACAAGCCGAGTACGAGTAGTAAACGAGTAGAGTCGAGTTCGAGTTTTTGAGTCGAGTCCGAGTACGAGCACACGAGTTGAGTACTGAGTGCGAGTTTTCGAGGCGAGTTTGAGTCCGAGTTTGAATTTGAGCCCAATTCGAGTAGGGTTATCGAGTAACGAGTTCGAGCTTTGAGCCAAGTTCGAGTTATAAATTGAGATTAATTTGAATTTCAATTCGATTGTCAATTGGAATTCAAAGTTAAACAAAACAATAAAATATATAAAATGCACATAATTACATTACATTGTTACATAATTATATTAACGTATTTATATAATTACATTACATTGTTCAAAATGACAATTTATAACTAATAACCTCCATAAGATGAGTGCCTTCCTGTTCCTATATTGTCATATGATCCATCGAAACTGCTATCTATTTTTTCATATACAAATTGATTTACTTCCTCTGAGTCAGAAGACAAAGAGATTTTTCCTTCGTACTCTTCTACACTTTCAACTAGATTTTTTTAACTTGCTTTATGTGAAGAATTGTATGTAGTACCCAATGTCCTATAAAATTCACCGAGACGAGTCAGGAATTTTAATTTGTTACTCTTTTTTTTCTTCTTGTTTGTCGTACTCGACGAGTAACTCGACCCTGTTTCAACATCGTGTTGTCTTTGACTCGAATATCGCTGAAGTCTAGAAACATCTTCCATACTGCGTTTTAAGGCAAGTTGGAATTGTTCTTCTTCAAAAGCTTTTAATTTGGCTTCCTCTTCTGCATCTTTTGTGGATGTCATTTGTGTACCAGATCCAGAAGCAGAAGGTTTAGATGGAGTGGAAGACTTTCTATTCGAATCTAACAGGGCTTGAAAAAGAATTTGGACATGTTTAGGGGCATTGGGGTATGGTTTTACATTACCACTTCGACATGACAAGTGTAGGCGAAAGCGATTAGTCTTGTGCACAAACTTTTCGCCACACAAACCACACTTAATCTTTATTTTTTCAGACCGTGGCGGTGATTCAACTAGGGAAGCATAGTTCCAAATGTTTGTCGATGACTCAGATGACGACATATCTACATTCAATTTTTAATTAAAAAAATCAGAATATTGATAAATAAATTGAACTTGATATAACAACAAAAGAAAGCAATATAAATGTATCAAAATTCAAAAATAAAAGCAAATGAATAGGCATATGTAAATAAATATCAAAGATTTAAAGTCTTCCAAACCACATTCCAAAAGAACCAACACTTACGTGTTTGTAGTTGCAGTGAAATAATATTACAGATCATTCAACATTCAGCCAAAAAAATTGAAAAACCGAAAATAATTACTGATCTGTAGGTAGAGACTCGTCACGAATCTCAATCTCCTCTTCTTCATCATTATCATTCATATCTACTCCCCATATCGGGCGCAACCAATCTTGCGTACAAATCAACGCTTCAACTGTGTTTGGCGAAAGTGAGCTTCGATACTTGCTCATAACCTTGCTCCCTGTGCTGAATGCGGATTCTGATGCCACTGTTGAAATTGGTATTGATAATATGTCCCGTGCCATCACAGATAATGTAGGGTATTTTGATTCACTAAACCTCGTCTTCCACTATTCTAACATATCAAATTCAGCTCGCACTACGATTGGCTCCTTGAGGTACATTTCTAACTTTGATTCCTTAGTATCAACTCTTATTCGTGCTTGTGCCAAATATGATATGTATTCATTTAGCACATCCGGATACAGTGAATATCCGCATCTCTACTTTCTTCAACACCCGCTGCAGGTAAAGTATTAACATACAATTTGTACAAATCTTCAAGGGCTTCATGAACCTTAGACATCTCTGCTGCCGATCTTTTAGTAGGATAAAGCTTTATAAAAATAAAGCTAACCAATCCCATATTATAACGGGGATCAAGAACAACTGCCAAGGACATCAACAGATGACAATCGTCCCAGTATTTATCGAACTTCGTCTTCATACCAATCAGTCATCCAATGAAATCTGGACCAGATCGCATTTTTCTGCAGAGCATCCTTAATCTTCCAAAGAGACGGAAGAAACAGATTCGCGGTTGGATACTAATTCATAGAAAAAATCTTTGTGCAATCATAGAAAACTTGGAAAAATGTGTGAACTTGTTGTGCTTTAGCCCAATCATCTATGCTCAGCAACCAAGAATACGTTCTGTCACGCGACGCGTATTCAGGAAATGCAAGCTGTAATTCCATTACCGCATCTAACATTTCACAGGTCGAGTTCTAACGTGTACAGACATCCAACTTCAACGTTTTTTTAGATGGCACATTCAAACGTTGGATGATGTCATTCCATACACTCAGTCTCGATGACGTATGTTCTCTATAGTGTCGTCGATTGCTTTCAGCCCTTCTTGTACAATCAAATTTACAATATGGGCACAACATCTAACCAGGAATATTTTTCCTTCAAAAAATAAATTTTTTGTAGCCCTGAACTGGTTACGTAAGCATGAAATGATACTGTCATTTGCTGAAGCATTGTCTAAAGTTATTGCTGAAATTTTCTTCTCAATGCCCCAACTTTCTAGACAACTGTAGATGCAATCTGAAATAAGTAAACCAGTATGTGGAGGAGGAAGGTGTTTGAAGTTCAAAATTCTCTTGCATAGTTTCCAATCCTTATCGACATAGTGAGCGGTTAATGAAATGTATCATTTTCTTTGATTGTACGCCGTCCATAAATTAGAAGTCAAAGCTATTCTGGTCACTGAATCCAAAACTTCTTTCAGTTTCATCTTCTCCTTTGCATACATCTTCATGCTTTCTCTTTGCACTGTGACGCGGGAGCCATTCTCAGCCCAAGGGTTAAGGAATTGACAGAAGCCCTAAACCCTTTACTTTCAATCATTCTGAAAGATTTTTCTTCCAAAATCACTAATCTAACAAACCACTCATTCAGCTTCTTCTTGTCAAACTTATGAGTGGACACTACGCTTTGGGAGTCGTCCCCTTTTGACCTCGTAAATGACAGCGTCTGTTGGCCGGGAGGAGGGAGTCTTGCTTTCTTAGGACACGTCTTTAAATGTCTAATTACATGTGTCGTAGATCCTCCTGAAATCTTGCTGAATAACCCTTTGCAGTGATTACACTTTATCTTCTGTACACCGTTAACTATCACATCTTCGAAATCATCCCACACTGCTGATCTCTTATTCTTCCCTTTGCATGCGGTTGACGTGTCTATGTCTCCCTCTACTATTAGAGGAGATGTGACCGATGCACCCATTCCAGGGGTATTTGGGCTTTCGTCTTGACTAGCCATCTATAAAATTAAGTTCTCGATATGTTAACTATTACCTAGGGTCTAGACGGGCATAATTACTTAACTGTCTAAATCAGTCACCCATTCAAAGTTAGATGGATTGTAATGCTTCATTTTTCAATTTAAATGTTACGCCGAAATTCCAGCAGCATCTCCTCTTATCTTTCCAAAATATATTAATCTTGTATTTAATTCCCATGTCAATCATCAACACAAAGTGTGGATATTTGACGACGGAAATAAATACATGAAATATATTCAGAGAGAAAAAAGAGAGACGTAACCAGAACAGGCATATGCATTTAAATTGGAATAAATGAAGATATTACAATCTATTTAACCCTGAACTGTCCAAAAATGGACAATTTGAGCAATTTCTATGCATCCAAGAACACACTGAATCTATGTCTGGAAACATAGAAATCCTCAAATGAGCAACTGATTATCCTATACTACAAGTCTACAACTAGAACAATACAAATAATTCATATCTATGCCAAATATTTAGGGAAAACATAAATATCAGGTTAATCCCAAAATTATATTAAACAAATTCTATATTAACACAAATATTAGGTTAACAAAAATATCAAGTTAACACAATATATTAACAACTGATATCAGGTTAACACAATATATTAACAAATATATTAACAAATATCAGGTTAACACAAATATATTAACAACTGATTAACAAATTCTATATTAACACAAATATGAAATATATTAACAACTGATTAACAAAATTATATTAAACAAATTCTATATTAACAACTGATTATCCACCGAATATTTAGGGAAAACACAAATATCAGGTTAATCCCAAAATTATGTTAAACAAATTCTATATTAACATATATTAAACAATTTCTAAAAATAAAAAATAAAAAATAAAAAATCCACACATTACCGGGCGAGCTGGGCAGGAACGACCGGCAACTGCGTGTAGGGCAGGGCGATGACGAGTGACAGCCTAGCAGAGACGATTTTAAACCGGACGACTGGCAGGGACGAACTCCGTCACCGGACAGGCCGCAGGGACGAGCGGCAGGGTCTAGCACCGCCGGACAGGGGACAGGGGCGAGTGTGAGAGAGAGAGGGAAGAAGAGGGACGGCTGGAGTCTGGACGAGCGTTGGAAGAGGGAGGGGAGAGAGAAAGGGTTGTCTTCAAATGGGCGGGAAGAAGGGTTTGGGCGCTCGCTGGTTGAAAATGACAGGTGGGTGGGGTAGGGTTTTTTGGGACAGGGGCAAGTGAGAGAGAGAGAGAGGGAAGAAGAGGGACGGCCGGAGTTCGGACGAGCGCCGGAAGAGGGAGAGAGAGAGAGAGGGTTTTTTTTTTTTTTTCAAACAAAGGGAAGAAGGGTTTGGGCGCTCGGCTGGTTGAAAATGACGGTGGGTGGGATAGGATTTTTTGGGCGCTCGGCTACTCGCTCTTTGAAAATGAAAAATGGGTGGGTGGGTAGGGTTTTTGGGGCATATATAGAGGAACAGTCGAGTACCTCTGACTGCTCTACTCGTTATGTAAGCAGTCGTGGAAACTGTTCGTGTATTCTCCTAACTCGGACGAGTTGAGTACGAGTCGAGTATTCCGAGTTGAGTCGAGCACGAGTTGAGTATTCCGAGTTGAGTCGAGCGAGTACTCGAGCCTTACTCTGCTTGTGTACAGCTCTATACAAGACTCAAAAGCACTAAATTCAGTCTAAATAGGAAACTAATAGTGGTAGAAATCCTACTTTAAAACAACTAACTAATTGAAAAGCTACAGTCGAAATCTTTGCTTTCTTTAGTTTGGCAAGACTACCTATAACAAACTGCAAATATCAGATAGATCAACATGAAAAAGATATGTAAATTACTTTTTTGAAGAAGTTCAGATAACCAAGAACGAAATTCTAACAATTCAATTGTAGGTGCATCCACCTTCAAGTTGGTTTTTGCTGTTCTTTCTTCTTGTCTATGTTCCAACCTTTCATGAATTGTAACTATTGCTTATTCTGCTCTTGTGCTTCAGTTTTGTAGATCGTATTCAGGATGCATTTGGATGCACAAGTTGACACAGGGGAGGACGTGAGGTCGAGCACCGTCTTCCTCAAAAGGATAAGTATTCCGAATCCACGGAACTTCTCTGGACTCCTCACAGAGACTTCTCGAATCCACGAGGGAAGAAAGCATAAAATAGAAATAAATTCTAATAAATTCAAAATTGATTAATGAATGAATAAAAACGAGTTCACAACCCTTTAAATAGGGGTACCAAGCAATGAGAAAGAAATCAGAATCAAACTACAACTAAAACTCCTAGAAATTGCAACTTACTATAAATAGTAAACTTACTATTTATAGACGGTCGTGATGTCTACTAGTGCGCAAGGTTTTCGGCCAAAAATAGTAAGTGTCCTATTTGGCTTCACCAAACCGTTCTCCTAATTATTCTAAACTCTTTTCACGTTGGGCGCAACTCCTAAAGCCCGACAGATGAATTATAATCAAACTAAAACTTACTATTTATAGTAAAAATGAAATTAAAACAGGGAAACGATTGTCGATCCAGTGGTTTTTCGCAATTCCGGGCGTCAAAACCCGGCATAGCAGGGTTGGTTGGCTAAAGTAGCTCGTTCTACCCCAAAATCATATATTTTACATCAGGTAACTCATTCCGGATTGTGAGATACGCCGGATTTAAGGTCCGATGGTCTAGATCACTTCTGTTGCCGACCAGGCCTTTTCTGATCCATCTTGGCCATGAAACTGTCCGCGACCCGCTCTACATCACAACAAGTGATTCGTGTTGCGAACCGCAACGTGTTCATGACATCCAATCCATTCATCATGTGCACCCAATAGTGTTCTCCTTGGCTCGTAAAAACCAGGTTGGTCGATGCAAAACTCAGATGGGCCACACCATTTAAAATCATGTCTAAAACCTTTAAATCATGTGTTGTGGCCCATCTGATTTTTGGAATGGCCTGATTTTTGGGGTGCCTATTCTTTCTGTTCCAACCATACATGAGTTTTATCAAATCTGTCTCATTTTGCAGTAATGCTCCAGTTCATAAACAGCATGTAGGCTTCTTCCCTTGTATGCAGAATTGAATTGAATTGGAAAGGATAGGTTAAACAAGAACCGACCAAATGCAATGATGTTCCTAGCATTTGTGGACAGGCACAGCCCTCTCATGGCAGTTACATTGCTTTCTAGGGCTGTCAACAGGCCGAGGTTTGTCCAAGCCCAGCCTGCAAAGTAAAACCGAGGCCCCGAGGTCGGTTTCACTCACTTTTGTGCAGGATCTGGCTGTTCATTAGGTGTTCCCCACCATCTATGTACAATGGCCAAAATAAAAATAAAAAAATCATGCCACTCCAATCATCAGTTCAACTAAACGTTACCAAGGAATGAAATATTTGGAGTACATAGTCCATATATATGGTCCAAATAAATTGAATTTAATTCCCAGTGCGGCCCTTGGGCCTAATATGTGAGCCCAAGCCCAGGAAAGCAGGCCAGGCCTGAAATCCCGAGGGCCGTCCCAGCCCATTAACAATCTTTTTGCTTCCAAGCCCCACTTGAAAGTAATGTAATTACAATTGGCAGCCAAAACTGTCAATAGAGATGCTAGGGAAGGTAATTAAGGGAATTGAGAAGGCACTCATCACTTCAAAACTTGAGATCTTGAAATTGAACCCAACTTATGGACTGTTTGGACACAGCCACGCAAAAGGGGGTTCCCTGTGTTTTGTTGGTTGACTTGCCAAAAACCAATTGGGTTTTTACTTTTTAGCGCTTATTTCGATGAGTAGGGGATCAGATGGGGGTTTGTGAAAGTACATCCAAATGCACAACAAGAACCGTGGTTTGGCTCAAAATGATGTTTAAGAGTCAAACACCCCTTTTGAAGGTGGGTCAAAACAGGCCCTTAAAAGAAGAAAACAGAAAAGAAAAAGATTAAAAAAAATAATAATAATAAAAAATCTTCTAGTGAAATGGATTGGAACATCGCAGATTAATGAAAAAACATCTGCAATCATGATATTTTAGCTAAAATCTTTTCCTTTTTTTAATGGAGGGATTTTTTTATTATTTTTTAAATTAAAATAAAAACAAAAGCTAATTAAATCCATTAAGGCAATGGATAATACGTAAATAGATGAGAAAACTACTTCTGGAGATACCGTCTTTCACAAGAGAATTCACAAAAGGATTAGCATCTTGATGAACATGGCTTAAATTAACTTCTTCCTTGCAAACATTTTCATTCAAACTGTTTCTGATCATAATCTTCTGGTTGTATGATGATTTTCACAGATCTTCAGTGATGATGCTCGATTTGGATGGACAAACTAATAACTGTTTTGTGCATGGGCCTGTTAGTGTAGTACATGTTGGGTGAGTCGATGCACCCGTCTTCGTTAGACATATATGCACCCAAGCAGATTGTAAGGCAGGGGGAGGTCATGTTCACCTTGCGACCCATCTGATGAGTGGACCGAACCTCGGATACTATACCTGGTTAGCACTTGTGCCACAAAGAAAGCCCTCATCTTATTGAGTGCCATTAGCATTGATAGATTAACACAAAATCTTCTGAGTTTGATGCATGGAAGACCATCCAAATGTGCCTTGGGTTGTTCTTACTTCCACGCTAGCTTAATATGGTTTTGTGGTCTTAAAATCTTGTATCAGAGATGATAAGGATAGCGGCAGGCAATGTATGGGCATACGGTAGGCTCGCCTTACACATGCACTTGTCCATTTGGTCCATTAGCTGGATAGGATTTAAGTGGTGCGTAACAAAAGAGTCACTACCATCTGCACATGTGCAAAGCAAGTATACAATATGAAAGACAACTGAAATGAATCTTGTCGTGCTCATCTAGTGGCATTGCCATTTAAGTAGTTCTATCGTCGTTCCTTTTCCTCTGCAACTGCCATATGAGTGGGACAACCGGGTCGGCATCAGGTGGGCCCTGGTATCTGGCAGAGCTTTCACACATTAGTCTGCACATGCAAGCTGAACATTGATCATTGGCAATTTCTTTTTAACAGCCTTTATTATTGTACACATGGCCCACCTGATGAGTTTTCCATCCTGATTTTTGGTCCAGTGTGGGTCCCACCTGATGAATGGTTCAGATGTCCCACGCATGTAGAAGTGGGTGTGGGCTTCACAAAACTCGGGTCTAATGAAACAGTGTCACATGGTCTTTAGCTCAATCTAGCAAATTTATAGATGGAACTTAGCTTCTGATGATCCAAAAAGTTCATCTGATAGTCTCCATTACAGATACATCATGCTGCTAAAATCTTTTCCACTGGATGATTTTCACTGCCCAGTTGTTCTGCACATGAACAATTTAGCCAGTAATCCACAATATAAAAATCATCGACAATGGTATGGCTAAGATTTGGCATGACCTGTTCCTAATGGCGGCCACTGGATGAATAGTCTAGATCATGGGAGGTGGACCCTACCTGTAGTGTAACTGGCCAAACTTAAACTGCTGTTTTAGACAGGCAAGCATCATCTATTTCTTTACAACTCGAAAAGAAACAAAACCAAATAACAAAGAATCAGAAGGCAATGAAAAAAATAAATTTTTTTTTTCTTGCACTAGTTCATCGACCCAACAATCATACTATTCGCTGCTGAAGACAACCTTTCTTCTGGAATAACAAATACATTACTTAGTCTACTAAAAGAGCAGCTTATATCGAAGACACCCTCTTATGCAGATGCCTACATGAAGAAGAGGGAGGCTCCCAAATTGTCTTTTTAAGCCCATATCTTTTCTGAAATTTCAAATCAAGAAAGAATGTGAAGAACCAAATAGCATTCCTAGCTTGAAAAAATTCCCACAAGTTAGGTTTGAAGGTGCAGCAGCAGACCCATGTTTCAACTAGCCCTTGCAGCTGTTCTCTTACTTGTTTTGTGAGACACCATACAATTGAGGGTCGGTCTGGTAGTACACAACATCGCCGGTATCGCTAACATAGTGGTCTTGTTTCATGCTTCTCAGTAGACTTCCAATTAAATGAAATGGTAGAGGGGCTGATTTCTTCGGCTCTCTATAGTACTTTCCAAGCACGGGCTTTGCTGCCTCCGTCTAAAACATTGGTAGAAAGCAACCATTATGGAAATTTCTAAATAGACAATTTATTAGAATTCAATCAGTAAGTAGCAGATTTGAAGAGCACTCACTGCTTCAATTAAGTGGTAGTGTGGTATTTGTGGGAAGAGGTGATGTATCACATGAGTCCCAATATCATGATGGACGTTGTTTATCCATCCGTAGTCACGGTCAAGTGTTGTCAGCCCTCCTCTTAGATAACTCCACTCCTGTAAGATACGAGCAACGGGAGAATTAGCAACCACATATTAAGAGGCAGCTTATAAAATTCCATGGAATTTCTAGAGCTACAATAGGCTAGAAGTTTTACTTGTTTTGAATCATCACTCATCCATTCGTGCCACAATATTAAATTCTTTTCCTTTTAATAACCCATAGCATAAGAGTGAAATGATTGAGATGATATACATGAAGAGATACATGGACAAACATACATGAATGTATGTATGTATATCATCATCATCACCATCGTCACCATCATCTCCTAGCCATTTGGGGTTGGGTTTATGAATCCTGTTTTGCCAATTGTAACTAACTCACTATTCTCAGTAAGTAAACTAACAAACCACATATCCCTTCTCACACCATAATCCGAGTCCTTTTAGGTCTTCCTCCTATGCTCTTTTTAGGCCCTTCAACTCTAATTAATGCTCCCCACCTTACTGGGGCCGTCTTCAGTGTTCATATCACATACCAAACCATCTCTATCTGCTCCCCATTATTTTGTATCTTATCAGGACTACTCCTATACTAGTTTGGGGTGGAAGCAAAATGCTGATCATTTGCCAGTTGTCTTGATAAACGCACTCAGCCGAATGTGCAAGATAAAGTCTTCGGCTGCTATTGAATGTTAACGAATTCATCTTAGGGCATGTTTGTTTTTCCAATTACCACAGTAAATGAAAGGAATTGGGCAATGATCACAATTTGCTTTACTTGTTAGGTGATGTCATCTACATTTGACCAAAATGATGGCATACTTTCATTGTTTGTTTTAGCTACTATATATTGTAAAGATTGAGATTTTATAATGCAAGGTTGTAATGATTACAAATGCATTTACTTCTCTCCTATTACACATGTATTTGACCCTTGATTTATGTGCCCTAATACTTGCTAAAACAAATATTGGGAAATAATAATGATGGTCCATTTACATTACTTTACCATGGAATTTGGAAAAACAAATGGGCCCTTAAGTAGAATGGACATTTTCTGAAATGGCCATTGTGCTTATTTCCAGTAAAGAAATGAATGCACTCTCCATTTTGGATCGTTTTGATGGAGAAAGTCTATTTCGCTCAATGTATGATGCATTTTCCACGTTATCTAAACAGAATGCCATTTAGAACGGATGTAGGTGTCATCAAATTGGGTTGGATGCCCATAGGAGTGTTTTTTCGAAGTTTTCTAATTCCGAGTTGAATACAAACTGGTTTTGTCAGCTATACAAAGAAGTTAATGAATACATAACATTTCCACAATGGCAAAATGAATCATACCTTCCCACGGTACCAAGGTAGTTTCTGCTCGTGCCCATGGTGATGCAAATACGTTACAAGATCCAACCACATAACAAAAATCTGCATTTAGCAGCAAATTCAAGAGACTGTTTACAATCAAACAGTCCTCAATGGTAGAAATTCATTGAAAAATATGAAGAAAAACAGAACCTACCCAATAAGGCACACCATAGAGTTTAAGCATCTGAAAAGGACCCATCACGCATGACAATCCCACAAGCAATGCCACCATCCCCATCCAGCACAATGTAGAGGTGATAATATCTTTCTTTTCATTGGGTACGAACAGGTCACTGTTTGGGTTGAAGTGAGAACCTTTCTTTCCGGGACTTCTCACCCACTGTAATAACGCAAACCAACAAGGAGTAACTGGGTTCAATACATGAGATTTGTACAAAGTACAAACAGAACATTCTAAGTCCATTGCTTGATGCATTCACCAACAAGCCGCATACTCACCAGATAGAAAGGATATGCAAACATGGGAAAAGGAACAGTAAACCGAAGCTTGCGAGAAACAGCATCCAAACTCCTGAAAACCTTCTCGGACAACTGCGTGAGAAGAAAAAAAATAAAAAATCAACAGATTATTTCAAAAACTGAGAAACAGTTTATTATGTATGGTGTGAAGAATGCAATCAGATGATCGAGATACAAACTGGGTGCCATGATTCATCATTCTCGACATGTCCGTGGTTCTGATGGTGAGTCCTGTGACTAATTCTCCTAAAGATCATCCGAACAATGTACAAGATTTAGAACTCGACAAACGAAGGTTCAATGGCTGAAACTGAAACAGACCAAATTCCATATTCTTCCGCTAGTTAAGAAGAGAATGGAAAGCAAAAGAAAAAGAGTTTGATTAGTGAGAGAGGAGATACCAGCCATGGTACGGTACAAGAATAGAGGAATGTAGGAGATGCCCGGCAACACTATTCAGCTTCGGGTTGTTTGAGAAGCTTCCATGCCCGCTACCCAATCATAAAGACCAAAAAACCCATTAATGCCATGCTTGGGAATTGTTAAGGGTGCATTCGAATGGACTATCGAATTGAATTATTAGTAAAGTGGAAATAATCCAAATTGTGATTAGCATTTACACGAATAAGGTGTGTTTGGATGCACCAAATATCATGATATTTTGCACTAAATTAAACTAACTAATCATGAAATATTTTCAAATTTCATGATATTTAGTGCAACCAAATGCATCCATAGTCTTTGCTCGAAATTTCAATAATGTTATTTTGAGTTGGATTAAAAAGAAATGAAGCTACAATGTGAGGCCACTTCTTCATCACGACTACTAACAAGTTGTTGCCCTGTGGGCAAGATATTACGTATCAGTAACTGTAGCCGTAACGGTCACCACCATTACCGATACGGATATCGGCTGTAACGGCCGATACCCACCGTAACGGTTAAAAATTTTCTTTTGCTTGAAAAATTTTGAAAAAATATTTAGAAAATCAAGAATAATGTAAATATTCCAAATATGTATTCATTTTTTGTTTTAAATATGTTTATGGTATTGTAACGGTCCACTCTTTGGTTACAATAACATTAACATATTTAAAACAAAAAATGAATACAATACCATTACAATGGTAAACTTTTGAAACATGATTATATTTGTATTCAAATATTCCAATGTTTACACATTACAATCAAAACATTAAAACTAAAATAATAAATTTGGAATATTTACATTATTCTTGATTTTCTAAATATTTTTTCAAAATTTTTCAAAAAAGAAAATTTTTAAATGGTGGTCGTGAGAAAAGAATCCGAGAATGGTGGTGATCACATTACCATCGATATAATACTTTATTGGAGGGCAACAACTTGTTAGTAGTCAATGAAGAAGTCACTCACATTGTATCTTTCTTTTGAATCCACAATTTTAATATTAAAAAGACTATGGATGTAAGGTTGTAAATATCATGAAATTTCTATTGTAAATGATAAAAAACTTCTTCCTAGTTTTCATAAGGTAATTTCGAGAAAAGTTTGTTGAAAAAGAAAAAATCAAAAAATAAAAAAGAAAAGTGGCCATTTTTTGACCGTTACGGGGGTAACGGTCGTTATGCCTCGTAACAGCCTTTACGACGACCGTAACGGCCAGTATGTTCCCAAAAAACCAACTGCCCTGTTTCACCCCCGTATCGTGTAACTGTAATAACCATTACCTATACGTATTAGCATTTACGGGCATATCGTAACGGATACAGAACACCTTGCTTGTGGGCAACCACTAGTGGGTGAGTCGCACAAAATTTTCCTCCTATTTATCATTTCTTATTTCTCTCCGAAATTTGAAGTTGAATTTCAAACAGTCAAGATTTAAATTCAATCTCATGTGGGCCCACCCATCCTGGCAGTCTTTCAGAAGCATCATTAACTTCTTTTCTTTCTTTCTTTTTTGAATAATTTCATCTTGATTGAACTGAATGTTCGCAATTCAGTTTGCTTGTGCATCTAACCACATCCTAAATGCGCATTGCGTGAAATGCCCACTTCACAGAATTTCCACTGTGCTCAGTTCTCATCATACAATAACTGAACTCAATGGAGATTTGAAGCCGATTTGAGAGAATACGGAAACCGCATATACCTTCCATTTTTATCAAACGACTGCAATTTGCCATTTCAGTGCGGCTCAAATGTGCTTTCACAAATAAGACCAGCAAAAACAAGAAGCAAGAAAACGAATCCAGAGCATTGAATGGAAAATGTGATTACCAGTCATGGCCAAGAACAAAGAGAGCCCAGAACATTGTGCCTTGTGCAGCCCAGTAGAGTGGCCAGACAATCCAACTGTTGAGATAGGCTGCAGCTGCAGCCAGCCCAAAAACAGCAACGACGTCACGGGCGACATAACTCATCGACCGCCAAGGGTCCTTGACCCAGCAATGCTTTGGAATTGCAGCACGGATATCGGCCAGATTGAACGGAGGAGGCGAAGCTGGATCGAATTCACTCTCTTCATCACCAGCATTAGTGACCCGCAAAGGAGCAGCCACATTCAATCGAAGAACTCTTTTTGAAGAAACACCATTTGGGTATTTGAAAGAAGGGATGAAACCCAAATCAGATCTTCGGAAATTAGAGCTATTGGGATAGGAAAGGCATCTTATTCTCGTACTCATTCTCGGAATTGAAGGGAGGGGCTTCAAACCGCATTCTGGAAAGACCCAACTCGCCATGGAGCCCCAAGAGCAGGAAAGATGGATTCTTTTTCCTTCTTTCCTTCTCTCTCTTCAAGAGGGAGAGAGAGAATGAGAAAGAGAGGAGCAGACGCAGCAGCAGCAGCAGCAGCCTCTGCATAAATAGAGGGTGAGGAGTAGATGATAAGCTGTTGTACTGCTTCCTTCAGAGCCACTCGTTGCTCTTATTTTGATTTGCAGGAAAGCCTTTCGCAGGAACTTCCTGCGCAAGAATGCTGGGTAGGCCACTGCGATATTTTTGAGAAATAAACTCCGTTCACCCGTTTTAGGAGATTATTTTAGGACACGTCGCTAAAAATGAGGTGGATCCAAAACTCAAGTGAGCCACAAGAGAGGAAACCATGGGAATTCGGTGAGCACCGTTGAAAAACTATTATGGATGAAAGTTTTGAATCAGGATATTTTTTCGGTTCTTTCACTTTATCCTATGGAGAGTGACCTTATAAACGGTTTGGATGGCCCATAAACATCATAATGGAGCCTGGGAAGGTTTCAACCGTATAAATTTCTTTCCCCAATTTTTCCTCTTGTGTAACTCAATTGAGTTTTGGATCCACCTCATTTTTGATTGGACGTCCTACAATGATCTATAAAAACGTATAAACAGAGTGGATTGAACAAAAACATCACGGTGGGCCCCACCCGGCATCCTTGCGCAGGATCTTCGTCTCGAAAGGCTTTCGGAGGAAATCCGCGTCTGGTTTTGAATTATTTTGGTCACGGATTTCTTGCGAAAGCCTTTCGAAGGAAGTTCCTGCACGCTGGGAACCCAGGTGGAGCCCACCATGATGTCTGTATCGAATCCACCCTGTCCATCCGTTTTGTGAGCTCATTTTAGGATGGGAGACGAAAATTGAGCAGGATCCATCACTTAAGTGCGCCGTACTAAAGGAATAGGTGATTAGGGAAATTTCTACCGTTGAAGCCTCCTTGAGTTCGACAGTTATGTTTACATGCCATCCATACCATTAATAACGTCATTCTTACTGGGATGAACTAAAACACAAATATTATCATAATTCAAAACTTCTATGGCCCCACAAATATTTTAACTGTCGACATTCAATTCTCATGTTTTCAGCCCACTTGAGAATTCGGTAGGATTCATTTTTGGCCTCATGTCCTAAAATGAACTTACAAAATGGATGGACGGAAAGGATTTCTCACAATCATTACAGTAGGCCCCACCTGGGTTCCAGCGCAAGAACTTCCTGCGAAAGCAGGAAATCCGCGTCCTGGATAGGAATCCTATGTGGCCCACCTTGATAGTTCTGTGACATCCACTCCATCCAATAGCTGGACCACATCATTTTAATAACTTGGCCGAAAATCATACTCATCCAAAACTTAGATTCTCATTTTAGATTTATCATGCATCAAAAGTCAACCTTATTTAATCATCTGCCTATCAGATTTGGTAGGGTGCCGATAGGTCGAGTAGCCCACCCAGTCTGGTGGGCTTACATAGGCCCGGCTTCGGCCTGACACACATGGCCCAATTAATTTCGGGTCGAATATGGGCTTTAAGTTCTTTTAGGCCAACGGACTTATTGGTTTTTTTTTTTTAAAAGAAGGAAATTTTATTGGTAGGAAAAAACAAGAAGAAATAAAGCTAGCTAAACAAACTGTCGAAGAAAACAGAAAAAATATAAAAAGAAAGTAAACCAAAAACATCAAGCTATTCCACATTAGCTTAAATCCCAACTAAAAGAAGAGTTAAGGAGTCTAATATCTGAATATCACTAATATCTTTGAAAACATCCCCGCAACTGACATAGTATTATTATGGAAGCAATGGTTATTTCTTTCAGTTCAAATAATCCAGAGAATAGCCATTAGAAGAATTCTGTGCTTCTGTTTGTAGAAAAATCCTTAGAACCCGCATGCCAAGACCAGAACATATCATTTGTAGACTGCGACGTTACCCAAGTATGGGATTTGAATCCTTCGTTAGGCAATTTATATGTCTTCAATATTGGTTGTTAGTTTTGTTAAGATAAGATGCTCATTTCTTTGTTTGTGGGTCACTTGGTTAATGGATAGATTAAGAATGTTCAAGTGAAAGAATATATTTATATTTCTCATTTCAACACTGAGGTCTTTGGTATAGGGCTGAAAGTTGGGCAGGTTCAACCCAACCGACCTGTGACCGACCCGAAATTGGGTTGAGCTTGGGCAGAATGTATCGGGTTCGATCTCGGGCTTGGGCTCTACAAACACCAACTCGATAAAACTTGGGTCGGACTCGGGTTGAGGTCTCGGGTTGCCCAACCCGACCCAACCTGAACTCGATCGATATGTAAGTAACTTATAAATTATAATTGAGTGTGGATCATCTGTGTTGAAGGCACAAGAAATTCTAACGCCGTTGGGTTTCATTGGTTCACATCATTTCCAATGACTCAAGCTAACAAGATATGCCGGATTTCTCTCTCTCAAATAAATTGAGTACTACACAATATGACCTTTAAAAGCGTAGTTTTATATTTTAGCTTGTTTGTTTAGAAAAAGCCAAGTTCTTTACGATAAATAAATACATATAATTAATAAAATCATAGGTACAAAAAAGAACAAGAAAAAAAGACAGGTATTGAAAAATCAACCCGACCAAGCCCACTTGGGCTGGGCTTGGGTTGAGAATCCCTTACCTGAGGTTGGGTTGGGTTGGGTTGGGTTAGGGTTGAGGTAAGCACCAACCCGACCAAACCTGCTCGACTTTCAGCCCTACTTTGGTATCGATTTCGTAGTGGGGGTGACTAAAATAAAATAAAAATGGGAAAAAGGTATTTCATCAATTTTCGGACCCAAGTCGGGTGGGTCAAACCAGGGCCCAACCAAAAATTTTGGCCTGGGGCTTGGGCTAGGCTCGGTTATTGGGTCTTAAATCCCGGGCAGGCCTAGCTTGGCCCAGCCCATTGCCAATTGTACATATTTGTGGGCATTTATTGGACAATTGAAAAATGAAACTATCCAATGGTCCTATCTCAACAAACAAGGGTCCATGAATCAAGAGGCATTTATTGGACAATTAAAAAAAATGAAACTATCCAATGGTCCAATGGTCCTATCTCAACAAACAAGGGTCCACGAATCAAGAGGCATTTATTGGACAATTAAAAAAATGAAACTATCCAATGGTCCAATGGTCCTATCTCAACAAACAAGGGTCCATGAATCAAGAGGCTGGAATAATCAAACAATTTAATTTTAGGATTGTGACTTCCCCAATTTAGTCCATTAATTATGTGTTAATCTAGGCATGTATGGAATTTCTGAGTGTCTACAGATCGTCCATCAGAATCATTTAATCCAGATTTTCGGATGGCTCTCTGAATTTAAAATTTTTATTTAAAAAATTTACAAGACCCAGCAACGTTAGCTAGCTGCCTTGTCGACTCAGAGGGCCGAGTTCCAAGTCACCAAGTTTCTGAACTATGGCTTTTTAGACTTTTAAAGCCCTGGGTCCAGATGGATTTCACATGATCTTCCTCAAAAAAAATCATAGGTTAGTAAGTAGTTGAATTTGTGAGCTGGATTGAATTTATATCTTGGACCATTTTTAGATGTGTTAAATCAAACTTTAAATTCATACTCTTTTTACTTGTCGGCAAAGGAAGGGTCCAAAAATGTCCATTTCAGTTATGGGTGGAAAGTCCAAAAGAGCATTTCATTGTCCAAGGCACGCCTCTTCTCTCCAATTTGCTAGTGGATTTGGGTACAAGAACATGCCCTGGGGCTTGTTTGGATGCACCCTCCTAAGCGGCTTTGGGGGTGGAAACGCCGTTTTGATCCAAACTTGTGCATTTGGATGCACTTTGCAAGCCCCCTCCACATCTCCTCCTAGATAAAATAGGTTCTAAAATATTGTTTGGGCAAAAAAACTAATCCGATTAGTTTTTGCCGAGTTGACCCAAAAAGAAAGCTTGAAATCTCCTTTTCAGAAACCCCTTTTTGAAGAAGTGTATCCAAACATGCCTTAAACGAAGTCCAAACACCAATGGGTATGTGCTCCCACCTCCTTGGATGGGGCATGGAACTATAACTTGGCTAGTTGTGCAGGTGCATGAATAATTAGATTTGAATCCTTTCCTCTTGGAGCCTAGGATATAGGCCCTCTAGAAAGGCCTTAAGCTAATCACAACTTTTGTTCAGCTCAACCCAAACCTGATTGATCCAACCTGAGTTTTGATTGGATAGTCAAGGTCTGGGTTCGGGTTGAAAAACACCAACCCAATATGATTTTGGGTTGGGTTCGGGTCAACCAAATTCAGGTCAGGTTGGGCTGAGTTGGGAATAATCACATGTATTTGGGTCAGGTTAAGTATAGAAGACTTCATGTTGGGCACCTTGGGTTGTAATTTGAGTCAGGTCAGGTTTGGGCAGGTTGGGTTAAGCACAGAGGCCTTTGAATTGGCCACCTTGGGTTGGAATTTGAGTCAGGTTGGGTTGAGCATAGAGGACTTTAGATTGGGCACCTTGGGTTGTAATTCGAGTCAGGTCGGGTTTGGGCAAGTTCGGTTGAGCATAGAGGCCTACGAATTGGGCACCTTGGGTTGGAATTCAAGTTAGGATGGATTACACCTAGATCCATAGCTCAAGTGGTAGACTGAGTGAAAGATACCTCGTTTCAACATTGAGGTCTTGGCATCGATTCCCTAGTGGCGGTGGCTAACAGTGAAGTGTGATCTACCAGTGGGTGTACTAACAAGCTTTTAAAAAAAAAAAAAAAAAAAAGTCAGGTTGGATTGAGCATAAAGGACTTTAGACTGGGCACCTTGGGTTGGAATTCGAGTCAGGTTGGGTTTGGGCAGGTTGGGTTGAGCACATAAGCCTTTGAATTGGGCACCTTGGGTTGGAATTCGAGTTAGGTTGGGCTGAGCATAGAGGACTTTAGATTGGGCGCCTTGGGTTGGAATTCAGTCAAGTTGGGTTGAGCAAAGAGGACTTTGGATTGGGCACCTTGGGTTTGAATTTGAGTTGAATTAGGTTTTAGGTATTGCCCTCTTGGGGTTGGGTTGGGCTCAGGTTGACCCTTGACCTAACCCACCCAACTTGCACCCCTTGTATTTATAGTTTGTCGATCCTTGACCCTTCTTGTGATTGCTACAAAATCACTAATTTCTAATTCTAGGTCGAAGGGGGACATCCACATGTTTTTGAGGAAGGTAATATTGGTGGCAAAATTGAGAATTGAGATCCCCTAGAGGCTATGGTACCCCAACTAGTGGCATGCCACTTGTGTAGGAAATTGGTACGATAAAAATGTTAGGCCACTATAAATATCATAGTTCTCAAAAATCATGCTCATCCACTCACTAGGTGGGCCACAACTGTATTCAGGGTTGTCACTATCAATTGTCCGTTGATTTCAATAGTGATCTTCATGGTGTGGCCCACCTGATGAGCAAAATTATAATTTATTTTTTTTTCCTTTTTTTTTTGTGCTAAGTGATCTTCATGATGGGGCTTTAGTTTTCATGGCAGGAAAAATTACAAGGTATTACAAAAAAAAAAAAAGAGAGAGAGAGAGAGAGAGAGAGAGAGAGAGAGAGAGAGAGAGAGAGAGAGAGAGATGGGCAGCACTAGGGTAACTAACCTTAGGTACCACTATGGTTTTACTTTCACAGATCGATAGCCACATGGATGTAACTTTCTTGAGATCCACTTCATCTAAGACTGAGGTACACCATCTCATTCTAACCATTGAACCCAAAAGTCATGACCATTCAAATCTCAAGGAGACCATGCCATAAGAAATAGTTGGGATGGAATGCCACCATTAATTTTCTGTAGGACCCACCATGGTGTCCACACGCCATCAAAAATTCATTTTTTTTTTTTTAATGCACGCATTCACACCCCACATCAAATTCTCACCTGATGTGTCTCGTTTGGATGAAAGAATTATCCAAAAATCACTGTATTGCAAAATGCATGCGGGCCATATCACATGAATTCAAAGTTTAGGGGCTGTTTGGTATGTCGGCTTAGGAGGGATTAAGTGGGATGGAATTGCATTTGATTTCATTCAAATTTCATGGGAAGTTTGGAGACAGGAATGAATGGGATTAGGTGGAATGGAATTGCATTTGGTCAAGATTTTTTAAATCCACTACATTTGTGAGCCCACATTGATGCATGTGTTTTATCTAAGCGATCTATCTATATTCATCCTTCACACGTGACATTTGAGTTGTATATGTGTGCAAGTAACCGACATTGGTTATGAATTTGGTCTTTGATTACAAATCTATCGTCCACCAAACAAGGTTTTGATTAATATAGTGGTTTTGCCCGAGGAAGAATCTAATCCCAAACATTGGGATTCAATGGTCACAATATCATGGTATTTCCAGACGTACAATCATTGTGCAATAATAGTGTTAATCCCATCAATTTCATACCATTTAATCTCATAGACTAAATATTCGATCATCTTAACTTTTGGGTGAATGACAAAAGAAAAAAAAAAAAAAAAACATAATGGACGGTGTGGACATCTTCCAAATCAAGAAGGCCTTAGAAGTTCGTGACAACGCTTAAAAAGACATAGGTAGAGATAGTAAGAAATGATCGTAATGACCTATAATGGAAGATATAGGGCACGAACACTATATAAACTGTGACATGCAGCAGCAGCAGCAGCAGCTTTTCCACCATTCCATAAGACATTCGAGCTATGCCAAAGGTGGGCCACACCATGTAGATGATCTTAGGCAGATATCAAGCTAATCGGCTCAATAGATAGCCTACACCCTTGAAATCAATGGGCAGATGATAGTTTTAACTTAGTTCACATATGTGGCCACTTAACAAGAGTGGTCTGACTTTCATGGCTGGTAAACCTTATGGTTTGGCTCATATCTTACATGGGTTGGATACTGGGATGTTCCACACATGTGACATGTTAGTGGGCCTAAAAAGACAGGGCTGTATATTAAAGTCAGGGATCGCAACGGGCAGGGCGACCCGCTAGACCGGGCTTGAACTAGCTAGATCTGTGATCCAGGCTTGGGCCTGGCATGTATGGCCAAATTAATTTTTTGGCCATGTTGAGGCTGGGTCAAGTCATTTTAGCATGTATGGCTCATCAATTTCCAGGCCTGGCTTGGGCTCAAGTCATTTTAGCCCCGGGTTGTATTGCCCAATACATGTCTGGGCCTGGTTTGGGCTATATATACATGTTATTTAAACCCGACCCAACTTCATGCCCTGATCAATTTTCAGGCCAGGCTTAGGCTCATGTCATTTTAAACCGAGTTGTGTGGCCCAATAAATGTTTGGTCAGGGCTTGGGCTCTATCTGTATATGTTATTTTAGCCTAACCTGACTTCATTTGTATATGTCTTATATCGTCTTATACGGTACAGGTATACAATTCTAATATTTGATTAAGCAACCCATTCATCTCAATGCAGACTGTTGATTTTGTTGCATCCATGTGTGGCCCACTTGATCAATGACAGTCAAGTGGGAAATAGGGATTTTATTAAATTTTGGGCTGGGTTGGATCAAGCCCAACTATTTTTTTTGGGCTTCTGTAGGGCTGGGGCCTTGGGCCTTAAGGGTCGAGCGGGCCAAACCATGGCCATTGCTGCCTCCAATTGAAGGTTCACATGTAGCAGTGTATGTGATAATTTGTCTTCACACCTTGTTATGGACAGGCCTAGGGTGCAACTATTTGCATCTAACACGAAGAAAGACTGATCATTGATCTGATTGCTACATTTGGATTAGCCTACTCTTGGGGTCTTATGTTGTGGAAAACAAGTGTCACACATTTCATCCAAGCAACAAAAAATTATAAAGATAGATTTAAAATAAAGATCTAAATGCTAAATCAAAAGGTAAAAGATAAGAGGCACAGAGATTTACGTGTCTGCAATATGCCTACTCCATGAGGCAACAATATGGAACTTTTCTCTTCACTAATAGCAATAGAAAACAAGAAGGAAAAAAAAAATAAAAAATGCTTTCCTCTCTCTTACACTTTTTTCACTACATAAAAAACCTCTCACCAAGAAATTCCCTTAACGATGGCTTTACTCTCTACCCGTGTTCTCCTTTTGTAGACTACACGCGAAGAGAGCACACGTACCAAAAACCTAATGAAACTAGGCTTCACTTATGTGTGTATGTGTAGTGTGTACATACATACATGTGTATGTGTGTGTACATACATATACGTATACATTCAATCAAGAGAGAGAGAGAGAGGTGGCATTTTATATTTAAAAATGCCAGTCTCTGTTGCCTCAACATTCCCCCGCTTAAAGGCTAATTTCTTTAATACTACAAAAACAACTTATATTAATAGTAGTCCAAATATCACCAATTACTAGGTAACATCAAGCACAAGAGAAGTCTTGTACTAAATAAATTTCTTTCTTATAACATATTTCATCAGCATATCAGCTACATTATTGTTAGTTTGAATCTTTATTAAGGACAATACATCTTAAGAGATAACGTCTCAAATATAACAACACTGCACATTTATGTGTTTAGACATCACATTGTAGACTTGATTCTTACCCAAATACAAAGCACTTTGGCTATTACAATAGACACAAATCTTTTTTCTTTTTTTCTTTTTTTTCTTTTTTTTGTTTCAAACCAAGTTCACCAACCAAGCATTTAACTATAAAGCTTCTTTCACAACGTTTATAGCGGTCATGAACTCTACCTCAGTGATGGATAGAGTAGCAATCGATTTCCAACTAATCAGACCACCTGCAAGAGTAAAAGATATAGCCCACGGTGGACCTCTTATCCAATTATACTGCAAAATCGGCATTCACATATCCAATGATATTCTTTTTTATTTTTTTATTTTTTATCATTGTTACTAACACTAACATAGCACTTTGAATGTTCTTCAAGTAGTGTGGATCCATTTCATAGCCTGCTAATGTACCTTTCTTAAATTTTCCATATACCTGCTGACGACACTAATTACTATGAAATTTTCGACCTGTGTATGCATAATGTGCATAATGGCATACGTTATGCTAACAACCGCGTTAAAGTTACTTGTAATCCCTCTCATCATTTGAACTCAGTGACTGAGCTGCCAAAAGATTGAAATGAACAGTAAGAGGAATAACCCTTAGAATTCTCCATGCCAAATATAATCAAAACTCTCTCAATGTACTTCCTATGTGACAAACACAACTTGCCCACCTTTCTATTTTTGCCTATTTCCATATCAAGAATTTTCTTTGTAGCGCTTAGATCACTTATCTCAAATTTACTATTATATTAAGACTTAAACAAATTGATTTCAGATATATCTTTTATAGCTATCAACATATAATCAACATATATCACCAAGTACATAATAAAATTACCAAAGAGCTTATTAAAATAAAATTACCAATCGACATCTCTCACATCTGTGTTGACGTTGGAATTCACTCCACTCTTTCAAATTCCATCAAAATCAAATGCAAAGGAAAGATTATCGTTCAACCCGTGGGAATATGTTTGGAAGTCATCCGCTTGTAAAGAATGTGCTACTTTTAACCACTCCGAGAATGGATGCCGCGACAAGGCTTCTTCAAAAGCTAACGAGGCTCCTACCAACCCACGACCTCCTTATAACCTTGGGGGTTCCTCTAAGCAAGTATAGGTCAACAAACAAATCAAGGAACTTCCCACCACAATTGAGAAAAATACAAGTGCCCACATTAAGGTCCGGAGTGATTCGGGTGAAAGGCCCTCGTCACCTATTATATATAGGACTAATTCTAAAATATGAAAGGAGTAAGACTCTCCTTATAATAGACCACGAGCAAAGACCTTTAGTTCCCATCCTCTGGCTAGTACAAGTAGGGGTGTACATTAGCTGGCTTCAGCTCGACTCGGCTCGATCGTCACTGGCTGACCTCAGCTCGGCTCGGTCCTCGAGCACGATTGCTTAACGATTCGGCTCAATTCAGGCTCGGGCGGCTTGGGCCGAGTTTGAGCCAAGATCGAGCCGAGTTCGCCATTGAGGCATTTCCACCAACACCTGAACTGCAACTTCAAAATCCCACTGTTTTACAAACAAAGGCAATGGTTTTATAGGTGTTTTATCAAACACCTTCTAAGCAACATGAAACCAAGAAAAACAAAGAATAAAAAGAGAAAAATGGTATTTGTTTCATGTACTCCATTACCAACCATCTCTATCTCAACAAACCCAACATCTGAAATGGTGGAGCTAAGGTGGGCTTTCCTTCCTTTCTCCTTTTCTGCTAGTGGGCCTCAGCTTTGGTGTGACATAGGTTGCAGAGAACAAATCTGATGGAAATTGAGAAACAAGGCAGAGAAATGGCTGCAGAGGATAAAGGTCAAGAGGCAGTTGAAGCCATTGGTGAGCAACATCAATGGTAAAGTAACCGAGTCACCGAATTGGTTCGATCCGAGTTCAACTTGAGCTGGATTTGATCTGAGTCGAGTTGAGCTGGGGCCTGCTCGAACTCGGCTCGAACTCATTTTCGAGCTCAAAAAATCAGCTTGACTCAGCTCGAACTCAGCTTCGAATCGAGCTTTTTCGAATCGAGTCGAGCGAGCTAACCGAGCTAGCTCGGTTCGTGTACACCCCAAGTACAAGCAATCATAATAACTTTGGTGTCCAATTTGACTTAGATGCGAATATGAATTTATATAATCTCTAACTATCAGAGCTCATAAATCAAGTATGGCTAGACTATAGGCAAACCCCACCTCTCACATCACAAAATAAATTGGTTATTAGATGAAGATCCTGACTTGGAATATAAGAAGCCTTAATAGGCCTTTAATGGAGAGATTAGGGACGTTATTAATAATCTTATATCCTTATAGTGTGCATTATTAAGACTCGTATTAGGAAAACCAACCTATAGGCCTCTTGCAATTCCTTCCTATCTCAAGGACCTATGACTCTAATGCGGAATACTGCTCTAATTGTAGAATCCTACTAGCTTGGAATAGATCAATTCAAGTATGTATATCTCATAATATTGATCAACTAATGCATTGTTATGTTAGAACTAATGATTATTCAGGTCAGATTATATTCACGGGCATCTATGCCTTTAACTTTTCTGGTCAAAGAGATTGCCTTTAGAAAGACATTTCTCAACTAGGAATGCGTATGCTCTCCCCGTGGATCCTCATGTGTGACTTCAACTGCATAAGATTTATTTAAGAGAAATGTGGAGGTGTAGATCTAAAGTCAAGGTATATTGAATATTTCAACAAACGTCTTACATTTGTTGGTCTTGAAGACCCCACCCTCTTGGGTAATATCTGTTGGCTTTACAAAGCCTTAGAACCGAACACACCACAATTGTTGGCTTTACAAAGCCTTAGAACCGTACACACTACAAAGATAACAAAAAACTTTTGTATTAAATTATTTTGCTATTTTCTTTTCACTTAGCTTGCATTGAACGTACAACACCCCAACTGTTTATATAGTAACTTGCTACCCTGTGAAATACCTAATATGCCCTCATTAACTACATTTATTCTACCAGTTTCAAACGTTTGGAAATCCACCAGCCACAACACGTGCAAAATGTGGAAATTCCAATAACCACAACACGTGACGTTTCAAATGCCATGAAAGCTTCTAGTGGTTGCTGGAATATCTCAACCGTCCATTTGGTTTGGACGTTACAACACTCCCCTTCAAACCAAAATCGATTTTATTCTAAGCATTGACCTTAGTCGTCTGAATGTATTAGCCGGTAATGCCTTGGTGAATATGTCCGCGACTTGTTCAGTGGTGTGACAGTATTCCAATTTCACCACTTTCTGCTTCACTTGATCTCTGAGAAAATGGTATCGAGTATCGATGTGCTTGCTCCTTCTATGCTACACCGAATTTTTTGAGAGCTCGATTGCTGACTTGTTATCCACATATATAACTATGGATCCTTCCTGCGGATGCTTCAGCTCTTTTAGCATGTTTCTCAACCAAATCGCCTCACAAACCGTGGATGATACTGTCATGTACTTTGCTTCACATGTGGATAAAGCAACAACACCTTGCTTCTTTGAGTTCTATGTGAAAGCAGTCAATCCAAGATAGAATACATAGCCAGTGGTGCTCTTTCTTTCATCTTGGTCACCTCCCCAATCACTGTCTGAGTATCCATACAGTATTGTTTCATCTTCGTATGGATAGAAAAGACCGAATTCCATTGTTCCTTTGACGTACCTGATGATTCTTTTTGCGGCTAGCCAGTGTGATTCTTTTAGTGATTCCATGTACCTACTTAGAAGCCCAACACTGTAGACAATATCCGGCCTTGTGATTGTGAGGTACCTTAGGCTTCCAATCAGACTCTTGAACATAGTCGAGTCAATGCTTCTTCCTTCTCTGTCCTTTGTCAGTTTTAAGTCCGTTGCTATAGGCGTGTTTACGGCATTGCAATCGGTCATCTTGAACTTTTCAAGCAATTCTTGGCATACTTCTTCTGAGATATATAGATGCCACCATATTGTTGCTTCACTTCAATGCCTAGAAAAAAGGACATCAGACCTCCATCGGTCATCTCGAACTCCTTAAACATGGCCTTCTTGAATTCGTTAAACATCGGTCAGCTGTTTCCTGTAAACAACAAATCATCAACATTCAGGCATGCTATAAGCATATCGCCATGAGCATTCTTCTTGATGTAAACTGCATGCTCATATGGACATTGAGTGAGGCCGTTCTCTTGAAGATAGTTGCCAATACATGCATTCCAAGCATGTGGAGCTTGCTTCAACCCATAGATGGCTTTCTTTAGTTGATACACCTTGTGTTCCTCCCCTTGAACAACAAAACCTTCAGGCTGGTCAACATATACCTTTTCTTCTAGAATTTCATTCAGGAATGCAGATTTCACATCTAGTTGGTAGATCATTTAACTGTGATGGGCTGCAAGGGAGATAATCATCCTCACAGTGTCAAGGCGAGTAACAGGAGCGAAGACTTCTTCATAGTCCACCCCGTACTTCTGTTTGTAGCCCTTTGCTACGAGCCTTGCCTTGTAGCGATCGATCTCACCATCAACATTTCGCTTGATCTTGTACACCCATTTGACGTTAAAAGCTCTTTGGCTTTGAGGAAGTAAAGTTAGATCGCATGGATGGTTTTTCTCAATGGCCTGGATCTCCTCTTCTATAGCCGTCCTCCAGCATTCTTCTTCCACAGCCTCCTCAAATGTAAGAGGCTCGTGGTCCGCATACAAGCAGAACAAATTTACTTCCTCAGTTTCGGCGTAGATATTGTTGAGGCTCCTCATTTTGATAGGAGTCAAGGGTGAAGGAGAACTAGATGATGACGTGCTGGTTGAATTTTGATTTGATGGAATACTTCCAGAGAGATGGAACATATCGCCGGACTTTTGCGTACAGACGTTTCAGCGGAAGAGGGTGTTGCAGGTGTCTGCTCCTGGTTCTCATTCTTCTTTTCTTCATGTTCTTCAACCGTGACTTGATTTTCGTTGGCCGAATCTTCCTCGTTCTATTTTCAGGCTTCTTCCTCGCAGAATACTACATCTCTACTCACCACCACTTTATTGGTTAGTGGGTTGTAGAGTTTATACGTTTTCGATACTTCACTGTAGCCGATGAAGATGCACTTCTCGCCACGATTATCCAGCTTTTTCCTTCTTGCTTCTGGAACTTAATCATAGGCGACACACCCAAAGATCCTTAGGTACGCCACACTTGGCTTGTATCCACTCCATGCTTCCTGTGGTGTCTTGAATCTGGCACTCTTGGTCGGACACCTATTGAGCAGATAGCAGTACATGCAACTGCCTCTGCGCAGAAATTCTTCGGTAGACTTTTCTCCTTTAGTATGGTCCTTGTCATGTCGAGAATGGTACGGTTTTTTCATTCTGCAATTCCATTCTACTATGGCTGTAAGCTGCAGTATGCTGTTACTTGATTCCTTGATCCCTGCAATACTCTCGAAAGGCATTTAAGGTGTACTCTCCACCTCTGTCGGACCTAAGAGTTTTGATTTTAAGACTACTTTCTTTTTCAACAAGTGTCTTAAAATTTTAAAAAATAGTAAAATCAACAGACTTCTCTTTGATTACATACACCCACAATTTTCTACTGAAATCGTCAATAAAGGTAATAAAGTATTTATTACCTCCAAGAGAGATTGGCTCTAATGGTCCACAAATGTCAGTGTGAACCAAATGCAACGGTTCTCTTGCTCTTCGAGATACTCCACTCAGAAAGGAGTTCCATTGCTGTTTCCCAAGTGTGCACACTTCACATACTTGTTCTAGAGCTTTAATGGTAGGCAAGCCATGCACCATGCTTGATGACAACAGAAGTTTCAGGCCACTGAAATTTAGATGGCTAAAGCGAAGATGCCATGTCCAAGAATCATTCTTTGGTTTTTCATAAAAACACTTCTCGAGCATTGTGTTATATGGAGTGGAAACATACGATTCTTCGCCATCTAGACTTTCGTAATCAAATGACCATGCATATCTCTTATGGAAAGAGAAGAATTCTCCATGTGTATAACATATCCTTTTTCGAGGAGTTGTCCAAGACTCAATATATTACTTTTCATGTTGGGCATGTAGTACACATTGGAGATGTAGTTTGGAACACCATTCGTCTGAAAGATTTTGATTTTGCCTTTATCTTTCACCGGTGTCTTTGACGAGTCGTCGAATGTCATATCACCATGAACTCCTTCTGTGAGTTCTTCAAATAGGCTTTTGTTCCCGCACATGTGATTACTTGCACCTGTGTCGAGATACCATACATCCGGTTGGTCACAACCTTTCTCTTATGTAAAGAACACTGTAGAGTCTTCCTGGTCATGACTCGATGCTTCAGCATAGTTGGATCGTTCATCGTGATCCACTGGCTTGCTCCAACAATCCGAGACATAATGGCCAAATTTGTTACAATTCCGGCATTGAATATTTCTCATATTTCCGCGACCGCAGACGGATCAGCCACTATCATTCCATCTTCCACAGAAATTGGTAAATTTCTGTTGATTTTGTGGATAGTTCAGATGATATGCACGTGCTCTTCCTCTTGCATTAGTGTTGGTGTCGCGACCTCCACGATTTATATGACCACTACTTTGGTCATTTAGAATCAGCTTAGATTCTAAAGCATGTTCCAACGTCGATGCGTTATTTTTTTGCATTCGTTACTCATGCACTTGCAACGATCCCATCAACTCTTCGACGGACAAGTTTTCCAAGTCATTCGATTCTTCAAGGGTCACAACCACATGCTCGAATTTGTTTGTGAGAGATCGGGGTATTTTTTTCTACGACCCGAATATCTTCAAACTTTTCGCCATTTCTTTTTAAATTGTTAACTATCACTAGCAATTTTGAAAAGTAGTCTGAAATGGACTCACCTTCCTTCATATGTATAGCTTCGAACTCGACTCTAAGGGTCTGGAGTCAAACCCTCCTGACACGATCAACACCTTTAAATATGGTGCTGAGAGTCTCCCATGCTTGCTTACATGTCGTAGCTTCGGCGATTTGTTCAAAGGTGGAGTCATCCAACCCTTGATATATAAAAAAATAAAGCCTTCTTGTCCTTTTTCCTTTGATCTTTGAGAGCCGTCTTTTATTCGGCAGAATAGGAGGCTTCTTGCTCTATTATGGGTTCTACATACCCATCACTGACGATATCCCATAGATCCTGAGATCCGAATAAAGCCTTCATCTGGATGCACCAATTTTCATAGTTATCCTTAGATAACTTTGGAATCTGTGGCTGGATCGAGGACGTCATCACTTATTCACACCACGGATCAACGTCTTTTTCTTGACGTAACAGTGGCAACACCTTGATCACACGATCTGAACCTTCAAACTATACCTGGTCTCACAGGATCGTCTCTCTTTGATACCAGTTTGTTGGCTTTACAAAACCTTAGAACTGAACACGCCACAATTGTTGGCTTTACAAAGCCTTAAAATCGTACACACCACAAAGATAACAAAAAACTTTTGTATTAAATTATTTTGCTATTTTCTTTTCACTTTACTTGCATTTAACGTATAGCACCCCAACTATTTATATAGTAACTTGCTACCCCGTGAAATACCTAATATGCCCTCATTAACTACATTTATTCTATCCGTTTCAAACGTTTGGAAATCCACCAGCCACAACACGTGCAAATTGTGGAAATTCCAATAACCACAACACATGGTGTTTCAAATGCCATGAAAGCTTCTAGAGGTTGCTGGAATATCTCAACCGTCCATTTGGTTTGGACGTTACATTAGTAAGGGGTCTCAGAGGACTGAATGTAGATTGCATGGGCTTCTTGCAAATCTAGGCTTTATTAGCCTCTTTAAGTCCTACTAGGCATCTTACTTATTCGTAGGCCTCTCCGGTCAAGCTTATATGCTCTTGGACTTCACAACTTTTATTCCTAGTTTTAAATCGCCCTTCCGTTTTTTAAATCATTGGTATAAGATGAATGTCTTTTTTTTTTTTTTTTTTTTTTTTTAAAATGTTGTGGAGAGAGCATAAGGGCCTAATTCTTCTTCTGATGTTAAGCTTTAAAAAATAAAATTGTGCTTAAAAGCTAGCTAGCAAATAATCCTATATTAAGTGACCAACTTTAAAAAGCGAAAGATGACATCAAGCTTGTTCAGTTATTAATCTAATTATATTCATCTTTAACCAATATTGAAAAAGAAAAAGCAACCAAAGAGAGGTTGGACATTCTATAAAACATGAGATCTATATCCTAAGGCAAAAAGCTAAAAATTTTAAGATGAACCTCAGCGATACCAACTCTAAATATTTTTAAGCCTCTAACAAGAGTAAGAGGCTTAATCTAAAATCTAAAAATGTAACGATAAAGACGGCATCCCTATTAAAAGTCAGGATGATATAAAGGATATAATTGTAAATCATTTCAAGAATATTTTCAATGGTAGTTAGGAGGGTTTATCCTAGGTCGACATGCAACTCATTGATAACATGATAAAATTATCTCAGGAGCAAAATGTTGACCCTTATAAATCAATCTCCATCTCTGAATTGAGATTATTATTAAATTAATGAATCTAAATAAAACGATCCCCCATCCATTTTTAGAAAGTCTATTGGCCGATCATTGGTAAGGATATCTGTAATGTTGTAATTAATTTCTTCCAATTATTGAAAATTCTCAAGCAACTTATAAATACTATGCTTATCACTGTTTTCAAAGACAAAAACTTTTTAGTCTCCAGACAATCTGAGACCAATCTCCCTAACTACTGAGATATATAAAATTATATCTAGAATCATGATAAACCGAATGAATGTGGTTATGCCTGGAATTATCGGTCATTCTCAATCCACCTTTATTCCTAACCGCTACATTTCTAATAACATTTTTCTTAGCTATAATCTTGTCTATGGCATTCATCTTGATCAAGGTCTGCCTAGAATGTGTTAAGATTGATCTTAAGAAGGTTTTTGACTTTGTCTGTTGGGATCTTGTGATCACACTACAAGAAAGCGGAGAATATCCGACACATTTTTACCGGAGGCCCTCACCAACTGCCGGATGCTCGGACGACTTAAAAGGAAAAGCCCTATCTCTCTGTCTCTCTTTACCTCTCCCTCTCCCTCTTCGCCATCTCGTCTCTCCCTCTCCCGTCATCGATCTGTCTCCCCCATACTCTCTCGATCTTTCTCCCTTCCTCTCCCTCCCTCTCTCGATCTCCCTCTCCTCCATCTCCTCCCTCCCTCTCGATCTCTCTTTCCCTCATTTTCTTCGACTTGTTGTTCCTTCTTCGATCTCTCTTCAACAATCGAAGGAAGTAGAAGAAAGAAGAGAAAATCGAAGGTACTCTCTCTCGATCTCTCTCCCTTCATCTCTGTCTCTCTCACTTCTCCTTTCGGTTATCAAAATTTGAGCAGCAGCCATCGCAGCGGCAGCCATATCCGCTGCTGTCCATGGCCGCCGACATCTGCATGTTAGTTGTTTGAAGAAATGCTTCAACCAAATTTATTTCAGGTTTGCAGCATTCCCTCTAAAATTTTTCTGTATTTCAAGCATTCATTTAAACGATCATGATGTGCTCCATTACATTTTGAAGTTTAAATCATATGGCTACTGAATCTTCATGGCAACTGAATCTGCTTCCTACCCCTATTCATCCTGCTCGATGAGGTAGTAGCTTCCTCTGTCCTACCTTTTCTGTCGTAATTTACAGATGAAATCATATGCTGGATGTCCCTGGCCATTCTACCTTTCAATTGTGATTCAAATTCACACTTTCACATCTCTTTTCTTTAGCTTTTGGAAGCAATCCAACATATCCCTTTCACTGCTGTCAAATACTGCCCTCGGGATTTTGCACTGGGCCACCCTTTGGTGACATTGTTGACCAGGAAATTGCAATGCTTTTCATATTTTAGTTCCATAGCTATATATTCGAATTTCCAGCAGCTTTTTGAAAAGTAAGCTGGTGACAACTTCTATACTTCACAGGCTTTCATCTACCTTATATTTTTATTTGATGGCTTAAACATGTAATAGATGCGTCCACAATGTGCCTGTTCTTGTTTGAAATTTTAGTATGTACATGTGTACCTTGTATTTTTTTCGATCAACATTCCTTTTATCTATGCTTATTTGCATATTCTTGCATGCAATAGTTTGAGAAAGAAGGTTTATGTGCATGTGTATATTGATTTTCTTCTTCTTTTTTCTTCTTTTTTCACATGCCCCTGTATTGTAATCTCCTCCTGATGGCTACATTTACTTGGCATCATTGTGGCTCCTACTTCACCTCCGTTATGTATTTGGAGCATTGGTGTGAAGATCATTTTAACAGCCTGACATTGGGAGACCCTGATTTTTCCCATATTGAAACTGTTAGTATTGAAATAACTGCTATGCTTTTCCCCTTTTCACATTACTTCTGGTCTTGACCTTTTATATGCTTTAAGTGTTAGGGAAATTATAGGGAACAAATTTTTGACTGATTGAAGTATGGGGGAAATTTTTCATTACTTACAATGTTAAATTATATTGATCGATTTTTTCAAGTTCATGATCTGACTCACCAACTTACATGCAATTTTTCCAGCTGCCACCCCACATTGAATTACTAGTTGCAGCGGTCACACAAATCAATGAACCTGACAGCATAAATGGGATCATCCAATCACATAAGGTGAATTGTTTTATCATAGTTGCATGAATTTTGTTTTGTTTTTGTACTGCAATCTTCAGGCGTAGGAATTGAGCCAGTACTGTTATAGGATGAAGCTTTATTTGGCATGTACTTGCTAAGAAGAGGGAATGTTTATCAAGAAGTATGAAGCTGCTTGGCGAGCTGGAAATTGTGACTTCTCCTTACTTTCCATGGATGCTAATTCTTCGCACTCCAGACAGCATGTTCATAATAGTCGCTTTAATGAAAACTTGCACAGGTATCACCCTTTAAACATTTATTTATTGATTTATTTATTAGTGATAAGATGCTACAACTTCTAGTTGCAACTTGCAACTGTCTAAATAAAACACTGTTATGTTTAACTGGCGAACCCCTTACAAGCTGATCCTTTTAATTTGAAGTTTTGCATTTTCTTTTGTAACTGTGTGTGTGTGTGTGTGAATAGATAGATACACACACACAATGAATTTTGGTATAAAATTCATTTGTATAACCTTGTTATTATTATTATTATTATTATTTTTTTTTTTTTTTTTTTTTTTTTGCTTTTTTAACATTAGTTGTTTGAGGACCTTGCAAGAGAGAGATAGCAATGAATTTCATATGAAGCTTACAGACGCAAAGCAGGTGATAGTAATGGGTTTGTTCATCTTTTTTGTCTCAAGGTTTTCTTGGCGATAATATGTTACAATATTTAGTTATCTTGCCTTTCTCATTGGAATGGATCAATCTCGACCGTCCATTTGGCCAGGGGTCACCATGAAAAAAAAAAAAAGAGAGAGATTCTTACTTTTTGAGAGAGAGAGAGAGAGAGAGAGAGAGAGAGAGAGAGAGAGAGATTCTTACTTTTTGATAGATACACCCTTTTTTTCCACTTTTATGTTGTTGTATTCCAAAAAGTGGATAGAAAGGGGTTGTCGATTAGATGACCTCGGCTTACAGGATCCAAAAAAATAACTTAGAAGAGAGATGATCTAGTACGGTAGAATGGATCAATCTGTGCTGTCCATTCCGTCTGACATGGCCAATCATATAATGAGGGTTAAATCAGCAATTTGAACTATCTATCAAGTAATCCCAACCATCTAGTCCATGGTATGGTATTTGAAGATTTGCAAGGAAGTAAAGGAAAGGAGGCTGCAGCTCTTCAAGGATTATTTTCTTGAGAGGAAGTAAGGTTTTTTTTTTTTTGGATTTTTAGAAAATTTTTGTTGGTTTTTTAAAGGTTGAAATTACCAAAATGTCCTCCATTATTTTTTCTTTAAGAAGTGGAGTTGAGAATTATTGCCCACGTGGTATGTTTATGAAATCCAAACCGTCCAATATGTATAGCTCTTGTAGATCCAATCATAAAGTGGGCGCCCATTGTCGGAAAACATTATATACTACTTGAAAACATCTGTGTAGCCTATCTAATGGTTTGATCGGATTTATTTATTTATTTATTATTATTTTAAAATGTTTATGTAGCCTAGTGGAAATGCTGCCTGTGGAAACATCACGTGTAGCCTATCTAATGTTTTGATTGGTTATAAATTTGAAAAGAAAAAGATGGTATGAAATACTTACATGTGAGTTAAAATGCTGCTTATTAGGTGTAACCACTGTGGGACGACTTTAGACCTTTTTCCCCATATAAATTGTTTACAACTTGGGGTTTTACAAACATCCAAACCAACCCATTATAGGTGGGCCACACTTTAGTAGAGAATATTGACCATTGGCCTTCTGACTTAAGGTGCCTATAAACAAAGTAGGCGTGTGACATCCAACCTGTCCGACATATGAATCCAAGATTCGATGAATGAAAATTCTAGCAGATCCTAACAAAAAGTGGCCACGCCATAGGAAATAATGTTTGGAATGTGATGTAATGCTCAAAAACATCCAAAATCATATGAAGCCCATTTGATGATTTGATTGACCAAATATTTTTGTTCGAGTGATCACCATGGCGGGGTCATTTGTTAGTGATGTTACTATGCAGGACCTTGAAGAACAATCAGTGAAGAGGTCGATCCCTTCAACCCTTTCACATATGCCAAATCTCAAAACTCTGTAAGGTTTTTGTCACTTGTATTTGAGTTGCTTATTCTATTTTGTGGTTAATGCTTTTTAATATCTACTTGAAGTGTATACTTTAATATGGTTGAATTTGATCTTAGACCAAAGGTGTATGGTGCATATTATGGTTCATGGCTCAATTCTGTTGAATTTCTACATCATCATGTCTTCTTGTGCATGAGTGTATATGTTTAAACATTACATCACACAGTTACAGAGTGCGGGATATGCTCACATGGTTTACACGCTTGGCACATTAATGTAGCTGGTCCATATATATATGCAGTGATATCCGCACCATTTTCCATTCTGCTTTTGCTTAGATTCAATTTTCTTCTCTTCTTGTAGCAGCAATGCAATATCCTCTACCTTGGAGGACAATCTACCTTAAATCGGCAGAGAGTGTACAAAACCATATGGGAAGATCTCCAAGCAGGGTTGAAGAGTATCCTATTGAAGTAACAGAAAGAGGATAAAAGACATAGTGGAGAGATGTAAATAGACCCCGACAGACCACAAGGATCATTTGACTTTCCCCAACTTGAAGGTGTGTTTTTCCATTGATCCTTTTAGAGAACAGAGAGCAACAGCTGCAAAATTCATGGATTCCAATGCATTCTAATTACAAGTTACCACATATACAACTGATGACACATTTACTTCACATGGGTTCATTTGTAAGACATATTTACAAAATAAAACTTAGCGAACTTGGTGTGAGAGTCGAGAAATATTTGGCCTTTCATTGGTTTCTTTACACTTTCACTACCAAAAAAATAGGGCAACGCCGACGGCTAAAAACCGTCGGCATTGACCTTCTCTGACGGCTTTTAGCCGTCGGAATTTTCGACGGCTAAAACGTGGGCATTTCCGTCGGCTGACGGAAAAACTGTCGGCATTTTCGACGGCGAAAAGCCGTCGGCGTTTCTCATAAATTCATAAAAAAAAGAATAATTAATTGCATAATATTACATTAAATCACATAATTTATAAATATGTCCACATTCATATAAACATAGTACTAATAGCAACAAAATATAAACTTAAGCACAACAGAAAGATGATCTTATATAACCATTCCAAATGCATTTCATTGGACAAAAACACGAGTATTTATGTTACTAATTGCAGACAGGATAAACATCACCTTTTTTATCTTGTTCAGGGACTAATCTTCGAATATCTTTCAACGACTACTCAAATCACCGAAAGACAACAAGCCTAAAAGAATAAAGCATTCCATCAGAATAGATCTTACTCATTTTAAACAATCCAAGACTTAAAAGAGGGGTAGGCTGTAACCAAACAAGAATGTTGCAACAATGCAACATGGACAAAGATATGTATACCTGTTTTGGACATGGGGCAGCAGTATTTTCTCTAACAAGGAAATACAGAATTAGACACAAGGTCGTGGAAAAGCCACCATGCCCACGTCTCTGTGCAGTTTAGATTAGTATTGTAGTAAAATGGCAAAATCATGATAGGTAGCACTTTCAATGAATTTTTCCAAGGAAAAAAAAAAAGAAAAAAGAAAAAAAAGAAAGAAGCATGAGCTCACCACGCTCCCCAAAAATGTAGTGGCAAATGTAAATGGAGAACCAAGAGCAACTGACCATCAGTTGGAAAAGTAAACCAGGGAATCAAACTACACTCTGACATTAAATTTTGAATCCTAAAGCTACCTTCAATGAATGTATCGATGGGGTTAGCATACTCACCATACAATTCAAATCCCATCAAACCAAAAAAGTCTAATTTTATTGAAAAAATGATAATAACATAAAAGGCAAATTCTTTCCATAAAGAAGGGCACTTGGCATAACCCATATAGATGCAACTGTATGAAAATTCTATCACTTTATTCATTGAAGGAAGCAAGAATTGATACCACATAAATAGACTTAGGGCTTGTTGGCTATGTGGATTTAGAGTGATTGGTGGGAATTTCATTTGTTTTTTAGGTGGTTTGGTAGCAAGGATTTTGAGGGATTTAGATTTTAGATAAATTGAAATCCCTTGAAAGAGGCCTCTTTTTTCTTTTCTTTTTTTGCATTCTCATGGCAAATCAAATTTGCAAAATCCACTCAATTCCACAGGATTCAAAATCCACATTGCCAGATAAGCCTTTAGATCAAGCAAAATAAATTGTGGTGAAGAAAGATGGGATTCAACGTACACTGTCCAACCCAGCTGATGTCTTCTGTAAACCTTCGACAATAAATCCCTATCCAACTACCAAACAAAACACAGAAAAATAAAATAAAATTATAAAACACAAAATGTAAGTAAAGAACTAAACATAATGCAGTAAATGGAAAAACAACAGAAACCTGAATTTCAATTGCAAGATTTTCGACGATTATCAAATTGATGGAAAATGGAAAATCCAATAATCCTGCTGTGCAACATTCTTTCATCCAAAACAATAATCTGATGTACCCTAGTGATGATTGGGGGTTGCTCCAAAATATTCCATGCATAAGGACATGGGTGGAGACAAAATATTTGGTGACCTATGGTTAGGTGGAGGTAGAAAATACTTGGTGACCTATGGTTGAACTGAGAATATGATCCTCTATAGAGTGAAATGGCGAAACAGGGTTCATGTCTGGCCCCAAGTTGTTGGGAAGGCTTAGGTGATTATGATGATGATGACAATGTGCAAAGGAGATGAAACTGTGACATCACAGGTGAATACAGTCTTATTTGGTAGCATCTCTAGATATTTGAATAGGAGAATATGTACTAATAATCTTAATATCGTTTACATAAGGTTACAACAGTTATAATTATGATAAAACAAAAGTTCTCTACATAAATTACAAACATCAAGAAATGATACATTGTAAATTCAGAAAATAATGGTATGAGGAAAATGAAGAGGTGAAAAAGTAACCTACTTACTGTACGGAAAGTGGTTGTGTGTTGTTCCAAAGCCATTGAAGAGCAGAGCCATCTAGAAGTGGTGAAACTTGCCAATTTTGGCCAGAAGAATGAAAGACTCAATAGCATCTCTTTGAGGCATTCTGTCAAACAACCAACGAGTAGCCTCTAGATCCCCACATTTGCCATACATATCAATCAGAGCATTTTCCATGGAAACATCATATTTGAATCCTCTCTTGTTTATAATCCCATGAAGTTCCTTCCCTTTCGTCGTCTGCAACAGGCCCACACGGGTTTTCAAGACACGCTAATAGGTGAATCTGTTGGCAAGGGCTTAAGCTTCCTGCATCCATGCAAAGAAGTGGATCGCATTCTCAACCAGGGTTGTTGATCTGATGATGAAGACTGACCTCAATGATGTTGCCTCTCTTAACCATAGAAATCTACAATTAACATGTTTTTTTTTGGAAATGATCCCTTTTTAAAGGAAAAACTAGGAAAAGGAAATCAATGAAACACCACAAGTATCACTGTTTATGACGTACCGATCGAGAAATCCATGTTGTCGAAATCCATCCCAGCTTTTTCTGTTCAGAAGAAAGATAATGCCATTTCAGTGAAATAGGGAAAATATAGAAGTAAGAAATAGAATCTTAATCATTTGAGTATAATGAGTTGTTTGGCTAAGATGTTAGGCTTAATGCTAATAGCAAGTGAGATATGCATGCTTGGGACCTTCACAGACATATCTTACTCATCATTTGTGGTGGAAAAGGCAGGAAAATGGGACCCACTTAACACAGATTCTGTTTTCAGGCTTTCAGCCAATGGTCAATCCATGTGGTGGCCCGCCACCCGCTGGAACAATAATTCTAATCACCATACAAGTTGGTTTGGTGGGAACAGAATTTCGTAGAAGTTCCATGGAGCATGCATCATAATAGCATTTCTTATATGTGAAAAGCTTGATAACCAAATACACATACCTCAGTGTCAATTTTATCAAACTCAATGTCGACCTCATAGGGAATGCCATCCTTAGTAGCAGAAAAGATGAACTTTCCTTTAGGCTCAAGTTTGAGCTTTACATCCTTTGCATTAGGTAACTCGATTGTCAAGTAGACCTTGTCGGACCTCTGGGCCCACTTCAGCGTTGGATGTTGGCTGTAACACAGAGCAGGTTATCCAGTTTCGTTACTTCCTAGCAATAATTGCATCTCCTTCTTGAATGAATACAGAATGAAATGCTTACGAAAATCCACAAAGGCAGATTGAAGAGAACTGAGCAGATCAAAAAGGATTTCTCTCAAACATGTAACCATAATACTTATTCAACAAGTTAAATACTCCTCATTGAAGCAGATAGCAGAATAGCTGAACTTTATCTCTCCATATCAAGATGCTTGTTATCATTTAAAAGAAGACTTGTGTCTCTTGCTCCATGAAACTACATGGAGCTTTTCAACGGGAACTATGCCCATCTTCAGAATACGATTGACCCATATTTACCAATGGCTTGGCAATAGGTGGGCCTTGGGCCTAGATTGTGAACTGGTCAGGCACGCATGCCAGGCTGGGCCTATTCAAAATATTGATTTTGCTTGGCCCAGGCCGGGACATTGCCAGCCTTATCTAACATTCTAAAGAAATGATGTTCCATACTTCCAGTTGCAGTTTCTCATCCATCAATGGGTCAGTGGATGAATGGTTCCAATCATGAAGTGTGAATTATGGTGTAGGCCACAAATTGTGATTACAAATTATGGCTAGCCAAACAGACCCTAAAAGTGAATTACGCTTTTAAGTCAGACCAGCCAAGTGGATCGAAATTCACATTATGATTTGCTTCAATTCAAACTGCGAAAATACTGTTTGGAACTCAAATATCATTTGACAGAATCATATGCTGTGAGAGTTCTTGTACTTTCTTGTGATGGTTTAGGGGCAATAACACATTCACTCAAAACTGTCTATGACTCTAAAGGATATAATTCATAAAGAAACTTCATTTCACATATCATGAAAGTTATGGTGGCCTGCATAACACCCTGTTCAACTAAAGATATCACCAAATGAGGGATACAAATGAGTCAACCACCAAACCATGAGTATTTTGGGGGGTGAGTGTCATCTTTGGTTAGGTGACTTATATCCAGGTGTTGTCATGGTTATCTTTATATAATTCACCCAAAATTTGTGTGATATCTAGTTTAAAATTTTCACAACATTTTCTCGACACACGAATATTTTCCTTGCCTAATTTATCCTGAATCCAACTTTGTGATTCTGGCCAGGAGGTGGACAATAAGAGAAAACAAATGTCTCAAACTTTGTATTTGGATGCCCTCATACATATGTATACTATACATTGGAGATGTTGTAATATGAGCTGTCAATAAACCCATACCTGAAGGTGCATTGTTAGTTGTTCTGTCTTGTGCTCTGAAATTGTTTTTCACATATTTGCAGAAACATTCAATGTTGATATCAATAACACAAAGAAGCTTCTTGAGGGAGACCGTGGCCAAGTCATATGTGAAAGAGACATTGTTGAGTGAGAGAATCTCCATATTGGTGTGTACATGAGAAAGAACTGTAGAACATTCAACAATTTTCATGAGAAGGAACTGCAAAACATTCAAGAATTTTCACTTCTAAAATTGGTCTCAAAGAGAGATATTGAGAGAGCAAAAACACTTTCCTAAAAAATATTTCCATTGATAGATAACCCATAGCCATGTGTTTGGATACCATCCACAGAGTGGACCTACTAGTTTAAACTGAAACTACAGCTCCAGGAAATCCCAAAATCCAATTCAAAATATATGATGAAGCCTCACTCAAGATAGGAGCTTACAACATAACATTCACGACATTTGGGTCATAGGTTCAATCCCACATTAACCAAAAGCAAAGAGCTAGAACATGGTAAGCTGTTGCTCATTCACCATAACATGGCATGCATGGAAGCAGTTCAAAAATCACACTGATCTGATGATCCTTTTTTTTAAACCACACTGATTTCAAAAATCACATTGATCTGATCTGATGATCTTAACCACCTGATTTCACGTGATGAATTTGGACTGCTGAACGTGTTCTTTCAACAGCCCATTCAATGGCATTTAACCGTTAGGATTATCTGGTACAAGTGATTTTTGGATATGCTCCATCCACAATGACACCCATGGTTTTGATTGTCTGGACCACATGTATGCCTGTATGTACAGTGGATGAGTTGCTTGCCACTGAACCACGGTCAGGTTCCCAAATCAAAATACAACTTTATCATGAAAATCAAAGGAAAAATCATTAGAGACCAAAATCATGGAAAATCACCAAAACCCATTGCAAAATCTGCAGCAAAACACTCAAACAGATCAACGGCCTCTCACAAATAACCTATAGTAACCACTCCCAGGCTAATCAACTTTTGGGCTTGCCAGGCCTGGGTTTAGTTCTTGAAGACCAAGACTATCTGTATTCAATAGGGGAAAACAACAAATTAAAGCAAGAACAAAATCGATCGATATAATATTTAGGGTTTTTAGTGGAAGGACTTAACTCAAACAAACCGAGATCTTGTGGAGACTCCCCGGCAACGCGCGAGCTAGAACGAGAAAACCCTAGGTAGGAGGGAGAGGGAGATCATGCGTGGGCTCTTGGGGAGAGAGAGAGAGAGCGAATTAGGCAGAAGTAAATTGCCTCGACCGGACGCGGTTTGGCTAGTGACGTTGTGCTCGGTGCTATGTGGGCCCCACCATGATCTATGTGTTTTATCCGCACCGTCCATCCATTTTTACACATCAGTTTAATAACCCATGAAAAATATTAGGCAGGAAAAATTCTTATGCGGACCACACCATGCGAAAACAGTAGTGATTGAACGTCTACCATTAAAAACCTCCTAGGGCCCACTGTAATGTTTATTTGACATCCAACATGTAGATTAGGTCATACAGACCTGGATGAAGGCAACAAACAAATATCAGCTTGCTCCAAAACTTTTGTAGCCCCAGGAAGTTTTTAATGGTGAGAGTTTAATCAACACTGTGTGGCCCATTTGAGATTTTGATCTACCTCAAATTTGGGTTCGTACCATAAAATTATCTAGAAAAATGGATGGACGGCATGGATGAGAAATATACATCATGTTGGGGTCCATAGAGCACCGACCACTAGCGCAGGGAATATCCAGTCCGTTTCCTCCTCGGTCCCTGATGCTCCTCAAGTTCCGAGTTTACAAACCGTTCGGAAGGAGATCAAAGTTACATGGGCCCCACGATTATGTATTTATCATATCTACACCATTCATCCATTTGGTAAGATCATATTAGATCTTTATACAAAAAATGAGTAATTTCTAAGGTTCAACTAGACCACACCAAAAATAGCAGTGGGACAATGATTCTCACTGTTAAAGCATTTGTAGGGCCCTCTGTAACGTTTACTTTCCATCTATTCTGTTCATAAGGTCACAGAGACCTAGATGAAGAGAAAAAACAAATATCGTATTGATCCAAAATTTCTGCGACCCCAAAAGGGTTTCAATGGCATGCGTTCAATCCTCCACTATTTACAGTGTGGTCCACTTGATTTTTAGATACTTCTTATTTTCCGTCTCAAGCCTCACGAGGAACGCACCAACAGGACGAACAGTTTAGATATTACTCATACCTCATGATGGGACCCACAGAACTTAGTGACGTCAATGCACTAGCTAGGTTGATGGTGTGTGGTACACAAGCCAATCCACTTCAGAATTGTGCGGGCGAAGCCAGAGACGAACGGCCAAGTCAGGGGCTCGTGGAGCCCACCATGATGTATTTTGTTCATCCACTCCGTTCATCTATTTCTAAAGTTTATTTTAGGGCATGATCCAAAAAAGGAGATAAATTGAAGATTCGAGTGGAACACACCCCATATCAATGGTAGACGCTAAATCTTTATTGTTTCTTGTGGTGTGGTTCACTTAGACCTTTGATCGACCTCCTTTTTTGGCACGTACCCTGAAAGAAGCTTTAAAAATGGATAAACGGCTTATATAAAATACAAATATTATGGTGGGCGTTATAGTCACTCTTTTTGCTAGTGCACTTGCAATGTAGATAATTAACCTGTTACCTTTGCCGACGGCTTTAGTATGATTCGTCGACGGCTTTTAGCCGTCGGCGACTCCGACGGCTATAATCCGTCAGGGAAACCACTGGACGACCGTCGGCGTTGGTCCTTTTTTTTGGTAGTGTTTACAGATTGATTTATTCTATTTAAATTCTAGAGCATTGAAATTGAATCTATTTCTGGTCAATGTTTATAGCAATGTCTGTTACATGTCATTGCAACTCTTTTACTAAGGCAATTTTCTTCAATTCTCTTCCGACTTCTTCCCTTTTCTTTTTTTATTAGCTGAACTTGGAAAAACATTTACTGAAGATTTTTAGCCTACTAGACAAAATGGAATTGAAACATTGAAAAAAAAAATCATTACAAGTAACCTTCATACATTAAATGGTTACTAGAGTTTGTGATGACATTATGTTGGTTGAGCTTTTGATTACAGGAATGTTTATGGTTGAGATTTTGAGCTGTTTTTAGGAAACCCTGTTCTTGCACCAACTTAGGAAGACTTGTTGATTCGACTCGATGCGGTCCATTTGATAGCTGTGACAACAGTAGCTCACCGCTTTACCTGTAAGGCATGTTAATGATGTTTGCTCCCAGGAATGGCCTGATCTTTGACATGTTTACCATCGTGTGTGGGAACTAAGTCCCAATATAGAAGTTGTCATATCGAGCTACCCATGACATTGGTGCATGCTATGAAGTTGTTTATTGCATTATTAAACACGTTTGAATGCCATCGAGCTCCCCCTGTCACATTTTCCTTTGTATCATTAGCAAGAATCTCAGTTACAACATAGATGCTGGCTTATTGAATGGCTGGAAGTTCAGTCGTTTAACAGCTTGATAGGTTGCCCCAGGGATCATTTTCCTATGTGAAGTTCTGGTATTGTGCTTATACTCTCATGGAGTTGGTTTTTGCTTCTTATCAAAAGTGTTCCTAGATTATATGAAAAACTATGTGTTCCTAGAGTATATGAAAAATTATGTCATAGCATGACTATCATTTTACGTCGACCAACCCAACTTAGATCCATGTGAGCTTCAAATACCATGGTGGTGGAGTAAGCATGGCAGTTTGTCCATCACCTAGTGTCCTTTAGTATATAGAAGAATTCTTTTCTTCTTATAGGGAAGATTGCATGAACTGCTGCATAATTGACGGTTGCATATTTTATTTTTAAATGTGCTGGGCCTTGCAATGCTAGCCTGGCTCCTTTTTTAAATGCAGATTTGGTAGATTTCTAAAATCACACCCTGCTTTATCTGATTGGTAACCTTCATATGGATGGATGAGCGTGGATAAAACACATGCATCAATGTAGGGCTAATAGATGTAATGGAATTCAAGTTGCAACATTGTTGCCTTTATATTTTTTGACTGTTTAAGGATAGGATCAAATGATTGATTATTTTCCATGCATCAATTTGTTGAATGCTACATTTTGACTCTCTCTCTTTTTCTTTTTTTCTTTTTTTCTTGTGTGTAGGATTTTAATCAATTGTGCCTGAATTTAGGCCTACAAGCACTTCAGCCTTTTTTTCTTGTGCTATGAGAGTACTACTTTCTAAGGCAGTTTTCCTTAAGAAGGAATCAAATCTTTATTTGCAGCATATTACCAGATGCTGAATTCTATCGCTGGGGAGCAGGACTCATGTGTGACACTGGCACCTAAGTGCATTAAATGCTAATCCCACTTGGTTGTGGGCAGAGTTGTGTCAACATAGGATCTGGTAAATTATATTTCTAAAGGTACCTTTGATGTGCATATTGACTGATTTAAAGAGTAAATATAAAGACAAAAATAGCAATTGACTGATTTAATATTGTCATTCATATTATTTCACTACCAGAGAAGTATCAAAAGAGGCCTGAGTCATCTCTTGCAACTGCTTTGTTATCTGTGACCCTTGCTACACTGATGTGCTATCCTTTGGACACTGTGAGAAGGCAGATGCAAATGAGGGGTTCACCATACAGGACTGTTCTGGATGCTTTTCCAGGTAAATTGTGTCACCTCTAACCATTACAAAGTTGCCAACATAACTGATTGAATTGATTGATTTTGCTAACTTCGTTTAGTTGGGTTCTAATGTGTTCTTTAAGGTGCAATTTCAGTTAGGTTGTAGCTATCTCAATTGTTCCCTACTTGTAGAAAATATCATTATCGAAATCATTTTCATATATTTCTATCGTTTTGTTTATTTTTCTATTTCCAACAGTACCTTATATGATGTGTCTTTCAAAGAAAAAGAATAAATGATGCATTTTCGTCAACAAATATGGAATGTTTGATCTGTTGGAAGTCAGAAATATGAATCCACTTGTTGTTTAGAATATCGTGTTTTGTGCATAGTGGGATATTTTCTATCATCTTCCTCATTTCCAGATCAGTATTTTATTGTGCTTGAATTAAATATCCTCCTGTATCATATTTTGCTTATTTGGACTATCTACAGGTCTTCAGCTGGTCTATTTCTATCATCTTCCTCATTTCTGCTTTTTTAGGTGCTTGCTTTTGAAGCAGGAAGGCGCCACAAGATTCGAGTTAATACGATATCTGCTGGTATGCCGATGATCATTGTCTTTGCACTATCATTTTTCTAATGCTCAGGAATGCTAAGGTGTCTGCAATAATCACGTTCCATCTTGACGAAAACAGGCCCGTTGAGAAGCTGTGCAGCAAAAGCAATTGGATTCATTGACACCATGATTGAATACTAATTAGCCAATGCACCAATGCAGAAAGAACTGCTGGCAGGTGAATACCTAAAATTCTGTTGTTGGTTTATAGTTCGAACATATTGGCCATTACATAACAAAATTCGAGCTGCTGATTACAATAAGTGCTGTTTGTATTCCCTTGACGTCAAATCAAAGGTCACCATGTTAGTACTATTCCCTTGACATCATATGTTGTGTGTGTAGGTTGGTACTATGTTAGTACTATGTTACAATTCAGCACCTTATCCTTCCAAAAGAATAAAGAACCATGGGCATTATGTTGGAATACTGGTCATTAATTTTAAATATACTTGTTGTGGAACACAAGTTTGATGCACATTTCTTTTTATAATTACTGCTCATAATTTCAAATGGAGTGGTGGCATTTGTGCTTGTATTCAAATGGAGTTTGAGCTGCTTCTGGTGTCTGGATCTTGTGCAGGGCTTGAATTATTGTTTCCGAGGACTGAAAATGCACTTAAATTTTTGAAAATCCCTTGACTTGGGACTTGGCCGTCCAGATCATTGAAAGACAGATTCGAAAACTGCAAGAATGGAAATTTCTCCAGAACTTGGGGAATATTTCCAGACAAGTTATTATGAGAAAGATCTATCAAAAGAACACTTTTTAAGTTGTTCAAAGATGGAGGAATGGTTCCTTGAAACAGGTTATCGTGCAAATCACGTATTTCCAGACTCGGACAATTCCCTAGCGTGTTGGGAATTTCATCCGTCAATTTGTTATGAGAAACAATCAAAATTTGAAGTTGTTTCAAGTCACCAACTTCCGACGGTAAAGATCCGACCAAAGAATTCTCATATATACTAATTTCAACCAGCATAGGAATACTTAAAACTTCTTTCGGTATGATACCGCTCAGCTTGTTTCTATAAAGGGCTATTCGTAAAAGACTACGACAATTTCCAAGACTTGAAGGGATACTTCCATGCAAACGATTTCCATATAATGGGAGTATAACCAATCCAGTGATGTTGCCAATGGAGGATGGGATTTGTCCAGAAAGTCTGTTTCCGTACAAATGCAAGCCTTGCAAATTTTGAAGTTTCCCAATACCAATAGGAATGATACCCATGACAAGGCTCGCAACTATACCAAGATTATTTAAGTTATAGAGATTGCTAATATCTGTTGGGATGCTTCCAGATATCGGGCTTCCTCCTAACGTTAGTTCGGTTAGGTGGGTAGAGAGATTGGCGATGGTATGGGGCAGTGTTCCTCTCAGCCGATTGCGAAACAGGCTTAGTTCTTCCAAACGGCTACAATTAGTCAAAGATTTTTTTATTTTTTATTTTTATTTATTTTTATTTTTACATGTATTCTTAATTACTAACATTATTTGGTATGATTAAATTTTGTTTAGTTCATCATAGGAGTTTTCAGGAAAAGAAAACTTAGGAAAAGTCTAGATGTTTATTTAAATTCTTTATGTTTTTCATTCCCCCATGTTTGGTTCATACATCAAGATTTTTAGAGAAACTTAGGAAAAGTCAAACTTTCTGTTTAAATTCTTTTTGTTTTCTAATTTTCAGCCAAAAGCTAGAGTAAATTTTGAGTAAAAGGTGAAAATGTTAAAAAGCAACAAAAATGTATGAACCAACTTTTTTTCTTTTTTCTTTTTGGCAAAAGCCGAGAATTACTAAGACAAGAAATATAAAAATCAACACCAAACACCCCCAAGTAGTTTAAGATTGATAGCCTGTTAGAAAGGGGGAAATTTTCCCTTGTTTGAGAAAATATGAGGAAATGAAACCCGGTTTCCTCACCCATCTTAGCTTAGGAGTAAACGAAGGGATGTCATATAAGAGGAAATCATTTTTCTTTCCTCTGATGAATATTATTTTCTACCAATCCAAACAGGCCTAAAGAACTTACCAAGTTAGCTATTGAATGGTAAACAAATGACATAAATTTTTGTACAATTATTTTTTACTTCTGATTCACTTCTAACATGCTTCACTTTCTTGGACATAGACTAAATTGCGTATGAACGTATTTGGGCTTTTTATGTGGAAGCACTTTGTATCTGGCATGGAACTTGGCTGCCTTATTCCATTTTGAAATCTTGAAATGCATTCTATATTCCCACTCATCATATTTAGAGCAGATTATTTGATATTCGATTGTGTACAACTCTTGAAACATAGGTACTTAGAAATTGTACGCCTTTAAACTGTTAACTCAAACTGAATCAATTAAATTGTGAAATGGTCACTAAGCTACATTCTAAAAATTAGAATGGTTGAACAATTATAACCTCTAATCCATGAAATTATAGAAATGAATTGTACATGACATTTATTATGGTGTGAATAATCATCTCTCCAATGTTTTAGATGACATGTACATCCATTCTTGGTTCTTCAGATCAAATGAAGAGGGTGGTACAATTCTTGGAATTTTGAGCAATAAAGCTGAAGAAAATCTCGGTTTGTCTAAGACTGCATTCATTGTTTATTTTCTTTGTCTAAAATTGAATTCGATGTACAGTCATTCTTCCGGAAGGAATTAGGGTTGAGATTTTGGTGGTATTATTGGAATTTGTTCTTATTTTAGGTTACATTTATTATTTTCTCAGATTTTTACAATTGGAATAGAGTCAAGGTTTGCTACTGTGATGGTGCATCCTTCAGCGGCAAAGGTGTAAATGAGGTCGGTAGGAATATCTGGTCTTTACAATTTTCATCTTCTATGGAAATAAGCCTTACATTATATTCAAAAGCTTATTTTCAATAGAGCGAAGCAGTATGAGGATCAAGTGAAAGAAATTTTGCAGCTCTCGCGTTTGAGACAGGTGAGGTTAGGTTAGCGTTGGTTGTTTCTGTGGTTCCATTTCCTTTTAGTAATAAAAAACAATGCCTTATTCTGATGTTTCGCCGTGTTTTTTTTTTTTTTCCAAAACCCGATATTTATTGGTGTGTTTCTGAAGGTCAATAAGGCCACTGCGAACATGCTGCATAGGGTTGAGTCCTACGTGACATATGGGTTTGTATCTTTGTCCTGTCCTGTCATTAGTATTCCATTTATAAAAAAAGAATTTTATACATATGAACAGGTTGGGATGTCCCACACACATTCCATGGTGGCTGTATGTGGTGTTGTTGGGACTTACAAAGGCTCTTCTTCTTGAGTATGATGCAATCATGTCTCTTGGGTTTCTTTTTTTTTTTTTTTTTTTGAGTGCTCTTGTTTTCAAAATAAATAATGATCAACTGAGATAGATGATGGTGATTTTAAACTTCAGAATCCTAACATTTGTAGTTTGTATTGTACATTAATCGGTTGGATTGATTGTGACATAGGCTTCTTTGAAGTAGATGTTGATTTCTTCTCTTCTCTATCTGTTTCATGCATTGAAGATCCTGTGTTCAACTCAAAGTCAAGTGGCAGTGTCTTGCTTCGATTCCCTCCAATTCGTCCATTTTAATAAGGTAAGCTCGATTCCTCTTTGACATTATGGTTTGCATTTGGACGTCTCAACTTTGTTGGACTTGCTGGATGTAGACATCTTTGTTTAAGTAATTTGTTGAATATTGAATTTTAAAATCCTCTCTTTGGTATCGACAATTTAAGGATAATGGTTGGTAATGTGGCTCAATATGAACAGGTTGGACTGATGCTTTCGGGAATGGGAGCTAACTCTGATGTTTTTAGAATGGTAAGATTAGGATAGCTGTTGATTTGTTAGGTATAATTTGATTAGATCTCTTACACTATTTTAAAATCATAGATACTAAGAATTCTTTCAAAAGAGATGAATTTGATAATTTACTTCTTTTTTTTCCCTTGTGCAGGATTTTAATCAATTGTACCTAAATTTAGGCTTACAAGCATTTCAGCCTTTTGACGCCACTCAGGCTAGGAGTATGCCATATAGAGGATTTGTTTATTTATTTATAATTCAAGACCATTTTCAATTTTATTGTAATAAATATTATATATATATATATATTTTTTTTTTGTGTAGTAATATAAATTTTGTTTAATATTCAATTTTAATTATATTGCAACATTTTTTGTTTCAAAAATTAAAAAATTGCAGGTTTCAATAGAATTATATATAATTTTTAAAAAAAAATTACTGGCCAGCGCTGGGCCTTTTCAAATCAACAAAAGCGGCCCTTTTATAGCAGCGCTTTGAGGCTTTTATACACCGAAAGGCGCCGCCAAATACTATCTACTTAGCGGCGCATATAAAAGCGCCGCTAACTACCTTAGCGCTGCTAAATCTTTTAGCGACATACCCCTCCGGCGGCGCTTGAATAGCGCCGACAAAAGTATTAGCGGCGGTTTTTGGTCTTTCAGCGGTGGTTTTGGCCGCCGGTGAAAGTACTTTGTCTTGTAGTGGCCCTTTGTGCCCTTAATTTTCCAAATACTTGGATTTTTTAGATTAATGTTTACATCTCATCATCTCCATCGTTTTCAATTAATATCAATGGTGAGGTTTGTGTATTTTTCAAAAGCAATAGATGCTTATATCAAGGGATACTTTTATTTGCCATTATTATGGAGATATTTTTTACTCTTCTTGCAAAAATGTTGAGAAAATGCTTTAATCAGGACTTTCTTTTGTTGGAAACTGTCACCATCTCTCATCTTCTTTTTACAAACTCCTCCTGATCTTTACTAGTGTGGACCTTTTATCTACTATTAATTTGAGAATTTTCTTCACTAATTTTTCTGATTACTCTGATCTTGAAGTCAATCTCAATATATAAAAAAATTATTTTATTAATCTATTGTTTTTGTCGACACAAAGATCATTTCAAAGGATTATTCATCCAATGTGTACCATCTCTTGTAATTCCTCATCAGTCTAAAGAATCACTTGTGTCTCATGATGGAAAGAAATGAGCTGCATGGCTTAGAAAACATATGATCATAACAAAAATGGTCATAAATCTGATGGTCAGGATAATCTAATCTGGAACAAGCAAACTGGAATAAACAGATGGATGGTTGGATGTAGTTGTGCTAAGCCATGTACCAAAATGATGTTGATAGATGGCTCTTTATAGCATACATCTGGCATGTACCAAATCTTAGCCGTCCAACGTGTATGACCCATTTTACATTTATAAGCCAAAAAATTCTTTAAAATTAATATTCTAATTTGGTGATTAATGGTCGAACATTTTCATTAATCTAGTCCCATTAGTCTAAATCCGGACTTGTACCCACTAATTGTCTACTCGGGTCCAATGATCCGTTGAGTTGACCCGGCCCATTTAACGCTTGCATACCAATTGCAGTGGCAACCGTTGAAAATGGGACACGGCTCTGCGGGCCCACCATGATCTGTGTTTTATCCACACCGTCCATCTATTTTTACATGGCATTTTAATATTTTATATCATAAATGAGGCAGATGAAAATCTCAGGTGGACTACACCATGGGAAAACAATAGTGATTGAATATCTACCATTAAAAACCTCCTGGGCCCATTATAATGTTTATTTGACATCCAACCTTTAGATTAGATCATACGGACGTGGATGAATGTAAATAACAAATATCAGGGTAATCCAAAACTGTTTTAGCCTCAAGAAGTCTTTAACGGTGAGAATTCAATCAATATTGTGTGGCCCACTTGAGATTTTTACCTACCTTAGTTTTGGGTTCATACCGTAAAATTATCTGGAAAAATGGATGGACACACACATACATCATGTTTGGCCAGAGAGCACCCACCACTAGACATTGGCTGGTGGCAGGTGCGTAGCGGAAGCAGACTGGCTGGTGTACCACACACCAGCTATATAGCTGATGTATTGACGTCAGCAAGTTCTGTGGGTCTTATCATGAGGCATGTGTTATATCCAAACCGCCCATCCATTTGGCGATCTCGTCTCAGGGCTTTAGCCGAAGAAAAAGACAGATCTAAGTATCAAGTAGACCACACTGCAAAAATCAGTGGGGGATTGAACGTCTACCATTGAAATCCTTTTGGAGGTCACAAAAGCTTCGGATCAATATGAAATTTGTTTTTTCTCTTCATCCATGTATTTTTGACCTTGTTAACAGATTGGATGGAAAATAAATGTTATGGTGGGCCCTACAAATTTTTTAACAGGAAAAATCGTTATCCTCGCTGCTAGTTTTGGTGTGGTCTGTTTGAGTTTTAGATATGATCCATTTTTTTGTGTAATGCTCTAAATTGATATAGAATAATGAATGAATGGTGTGGATATAATAAATACATCACTGTAGGGCCTATGTAACTTTGATCTCCTTTGAACCATTTGTACAACTTGAAGATCGAGGAGCGTCTGCGCTCGTCTTCGCACGACACGTATCTACACCAGCTATATAGCTGGTGTGTGATACACCGGCCAATCACTTCCGTGAGTAGAGGTGGGCATGTTGGACCCGATCCAGTGGATCCGACCCGACTCGGTATCGTTTCGAACAGAACTGACGGCCTAGATCGGCCTAATCGAGTCTGTAAATCCAGATCCGATCTTTTTTCGGGTCGGGTTCGGATAGTGGTGTATCCGGACAGAACCGATCCGAAAACTAGGACCGAAAGGGTCCGAACCGACCCGACCCGACCCGACTCGATCCGGGATGTAAACATCTCTTTATTTTCGCAAAATTCTCTTTCTCTGTAAAGATTTACCGCTCACGCGTATTTTCAAAAAACAAAAGTTTTACCGCCTAGCCTTTTCATTCGGTGCCAAAAAACCCAACTCTCTCTTTGTATCTGTTTATCTGTCTATATATACATCTCTCCCTTTCTGTTGAAGAAGAAGGCTAGTTGGATGTCTTCTGGTAGATCAAATCCCTCATTTTCTGCCGTTGGGTTCAGAAGCTTCATGTGATTTGTTGTTGGAGAGAGGTATATATTGAGAAATGGTGTATAGCTATGTACGGAAGAGAGAGAGAGAGAGAGAGAGAGAGAGAGAGAGAGAGAGAGAGAGAGAGTCGTAGCAGCGTTGATTGAAGAAGGGAAGTGGATAGAGTACTGCGTAACTCAGTACCCTAAGCGTACTAAGTAAATTTTGTGGGGTCCACCGTGATTTATGTATTTTATCCCCTCCATTCATCCATTTTACCAGATAATTTTATTGCTTGAGCAAAACAATGAAGTATATATAAACCTCAAATGGGCCACACCATAGGAAACAGTGTAAATTGAATATCTATCGTTGAAAATTTCTTGGGGGCCACGGAAGTGTTGGATCAATCTTGTATTTTTTTTTTCCCCTTCATCCGTGTCTATGTGATCATATGAATAGGTTTGACGAGAAATAAACATCATTGTGGGCCCTAAAAAGGTTTCAACGGTGGAAATCATTATTTCAACTTTTTCCTTTGGTATGGTCCATTTGATCTTTGGGTATGATTAAATTTTGGTCTCAACAGTTAAAATAAGATGGAAAAACGGATGGACGGCGTGGATAGATCATATACATTCACAGTGGGCCCAACAGAGTTTACTTAGTACGCAATCCGAATCGTTGAAGGATGGTTGGCGGAAGCAGGTGTTTACAGGCTGTCTCGTCTTGTCAGTCAGACCCAAACTGACGGAAGCAAATTGGGTGGTGTATGAAGCAGATTAGCTGGTGTAACGTCAGTGAGATTAGTGGGTCTGATCACGAGGTATGTGTTATATCCAAACTGTCCATCCATTTGGCAATATCGTATTAAGGCTTGAGGAAAAAAAGAAAGACAGATCTAACTATTAAGTGGACCACACTACGGATGACAGTGGGGATTGAACGTCCACCATTGAAACTCTTTTTGGATTCACAGAAGTTTTGGATCAATATGAAATTTGTTTTTCCTCTTCATTCAGGTCTTTGTGACCTTATGAACAGATTGGATGGAAAAGAAACGTTATGTGGACCTACAAATTGTTTAATGGTGAAAATCATTATCTCTGCTGCTATGTAATGGTCCAGATGATCTTTAGACATAATTCTTTTTTCGGATAATACTCTAAAATGATCTCTAAAAATTGATGAATGGTGTAGATATAAAAAATACATCACTGTGGGGCCATAAAACTTTGATCTCCTTTGAACCGTTCGTACAACTCAGAGCTCGAGGAGCATCAGTGCTCATCTTCGCATGACACGTACCTAGAGCAGGTACGTATAGCTGGGGTGAGCTATATAGCCTATATTGCAGTACTTCTTAGATTGCACACTAAGTTACTATGCTCTCATCATATAGAGTAAACTCAGTTGGGCCCACCGCGAATGCATGTAGTTCATCCACGCCGTCCATTCGTTTTGTCAGATCATTTTATGGGTTCAACCCAAAATTGATGCATATACAAAGCTTAAGTGGACCATATCACTGAAAAAGGTGGAAGTATTGATTTCAACCGTTGAAAATTTTCTAAGGTCCTCAATGATGTTTATTTGTCATCCAACCTGTTCATAAGATCGGAAAGACATGGATGAAGGGAAAACACAAATATCAGCTTGATCTAAACCCTCTGTTGTCACCAAGAATTTTTCAACAGTAGATGTTCAATTCACACTGTTTCCGGTGGTGTGGTCCATTTGAGGTTTGAATATACTCCATTTTTGGGATAATGCCCTAAAATTATGTTTCAAAAGAGATGGACGGAGTGGATACAATGCATGAATGCCACTAGGGCCCACAGAGTTTACTAAGTATGCTTACCGTACTGAGTTACTCAATACGCAATCCGCTACCCTTTGTACAAAGCTTAATTTCGCAGTGAGATATTTTATCCATTGAGTAAACTATGTGGGGCCTGTCTTAATTTTTTTTTGGTTTATCCACACCGTCCATCAGTTTTTTCAGATCATTTGAGGGATTGATGCTAAATTTTAATTATATCTAATAATCAAGTAAATCTCGCCATAAGAAACAGTGAGAATAATGATTTCCACACTGTTGACAAAAATGGATAGTCCGAACCTTGCCCAACCCGATCCGATTCAGTTTTTCTGACCGAGTCGAAATCGGATCAGTCTAGGTCAGCAGGGTTTAGGATTAGATTGGGTCAGAGGACCTCGACTCGGTCCTGGATTTGACCGAGTTCGGGTCAAGCCATGCAGAACTCAGATCTGATCGAGTTGGGCCCAATCCGATTTGACTCGGTCCGATGCCCAGCTCCATGAGTAGCAAATCCGTTTCGGACGCAGATTAGATACTAATAGCGAGACTCGACTCGACTCGCTATTGAAGTGACGTCACCAACTTTTGTGGGCCCCACCATGATGTATGTTTTGTATCCACACCGTCCATCCATTTGGAGAGATCATATTATGGCATAATCCAAATAATGAGTCAGATCCAAAGCTCTAGTGGACCCTACCATAGAAAACAGTGGGGAGAGTGACGCCCACCATTAAAAAGTTCTAGGGGCCAAAATAGTTTTCGATCATGCTGATATTTGTGTTTTTCCTTCTTTCATGTCTGCTTTAACACGTGAATAGGTTGGATCTCAAATAAACATCATGGTGGACCTTCAGAAGGCTTCAACGGTGGGCGTCACTCTCTCCACTGTTTTCTGTGGTGGGGTCCACTCCAGCCTTAGATCTACCTCATTCCCTGTATCATGCCCTGAAATGATCTCTTAAAATGTATGGACGGTGTCGATACAAAACATACATCATGGTGGGGCCAAATAAATTGGTGACGTCACTTCAGTAGTGAGTCTCCTACTCAACCTGTCAGTAGCTAATCCGCGTCGGTCCGTTCCGTGAAAATGGGCCCACCGACTTGGCTGGTGTGGGTACGTGGCGTGTAAAGGCGGGAAACGGATTGGCTAGTCCCCCTGACACCAGCTCCGTGGTTGGTGTTCGGTATCTGTGGGCCCCACCATGATGTATGTTTTTCATCCATTCCGTTCATCCATTTTTAAAGATCATTTTATTAGTTAATCCCAAAAATGGGAGGGATATAAATCTCAGGTGGACCACACCACATGAAAACAATAGTGATTGGATATGAAAATCCTCCTATGGCCCACTATACTGTTTATTTGACATCCAATCTGTTGATTAGGTCATATAGGTCCAGATGAAAAGAAAAAAAAAACATCAGCTTGATGCAAAACTTTTATGACCCCAAAATGTTTTTAATGGTCGACCCTCATTTAACGCTGTTTCCTTTAATGTGGTCCATTTGAGATTTGGATATATCTCTTTTTTGGACTTATACTGTAAAATGATCCGTAAAAACAGATGGCTGGCATGGATGAAACACATGCATCATGGTGTGGCCCACATAGCACCGACCATCAGCAATTAGCTTGTGTAAGGGGGAGTAGCCAATCCGTTCCCGTAAAGGCGACCGCCTGAGGTCCTCGAGCCCCACCATATATGAGCGGTGAAAAGGAGATCAAAGTTACGTGGGTTCCATTATTTATTATATCCACACCGTCCATTCATTTAGGGAGATCATTTTAGAGTAAATCCCAAAAAATGATTCATATGTAAAACTCAACTGGAACACACCACAAATAGCAGCGTGGACAGCGATTCCCACCCTTAAAAGATTCATAGACCCACCATAATGTTTATTTTCCATCCAATATGTTCATGAGTTCACACAAACACAAACATGGATGAAGGTTAAAAAAAAAAACAAATATCACATTGATCCAACACTTCCGTAATCCCATGAAGGTTTCAATGGTAGACTATCAATCTCCCACTGCTTTCTACAGTGTGGTCCACTTGATCTTTCATCTGTCTTATTTTTCAACTAAAGCCTTACAGCAACTTCGCCAAATGTACAGACCGTTTGGATATAACATACATCTCATGGTAGGCCCCACAGAACTTGGTGACGTCAACACACCAGCGAGGTCGGTGGTGTGTGGTACACCACCCAAAAAAATAGGCCAATCCCATCATCAGGTGGGCCACACCATATTGAATGATGGATGTAGCCCACTTTAGAAAGCCCAGGATTATTGTGAGGCCCACCGAGGTTTGTATATGTTATCCAATGGTTGCATCTGGTGGGCCCACTGTGATTGTAGGCTACCAATAGAATCAGCCAAACAAATAATCAGGTAGGCCCTGCCACTTAGATTTGTGTTGATAAGGGCATTCTTACAATTTTTTAGATGTTGGGATTTTAGATGCTGATAAGCCCACCATGGTGTGGGTACGCCATCTAACCCGTGCATCAAGTGCACCCTACAATAGTGATGGACGCTCCACAGAAAAGCCCAATCTACTGAGTAGGTGGCCCACAACTTAAATTTGTATGTTTTTAGCTCTCTTAAAAAAAAATAATAATAATAAAATAAAAAAAAAATCTTTCTATGGCGTGGCTACACGATTGGTGGGTCTTTTAAATTTTTGGGCTGTCTCATTTTACATATGGACCCACCTTTTGGACCGGTTTATTGTCATACACGCCATGTGGGCCCATTTTGGACCCATTATTTGATGCAGGGAGTCCGTGTGACTCTAACCGATGTGGGCTTACATGATTTCTGTGACTCAGCAATTCAAAACTCAAGTAGGCCACGCCAGAATAAACAGTACTGGGTATTAAACGTCAGCTAATGAAACGTTAGGTGTTTCATCGCGTCTGATATACATAGATACCCGTTCACCTTTCTTTTACACTGACTCTTTTGAAAATTTTCTCACGGAAGCCCTCAAGTCCAACCAATGGGACCATAACTTACCTTCACTTAGTAGATAACATCCAACCTTTCGTGTGTCTATAACATCCTGCCCAACACCTTGTGTAATATTCAAAGACATCCATTCATCTAGTGGACCACACTTGTATTTTATTATTATTATTATTATTTTTACTTATTTAGCCATTGTTTTCTATAGCGTGATACATTTGATGAGTGGATGGGGCTGATTTTTCACAAGGTAACTCTCGTGGTAGGCTTTATGTTGAGACTCAAATATTGCATATTTAACTCTTCAATTACATTAGTTTTCCTGATATTTAATTGATAATTTAATTTAATTATATACGTTTTTGTCATGCGATGCGATTCGGAAGCTGTAACATCCTGAATTTTCACTATTTTGGATTTCCAAAATTTCTTAATTTTTTAAAATGTAATTAACTTATATTATTACTTACTGACCATTGGCACTCAATGTTAGTTTATAAACGGGTGAAATTAAAAAAGAACCGCACAAGTCCGATCAATCAACCATAGGAAGCCAACGAATCCGCCCGATCACTTGAACATTAAGTTTAGCCCAATGATTTACTTACATAGGGTCCAAAATCTAACCAACTCATCGCTAACTAATCAAGACAATTATAACTAAATTAAAGATCTAACCGAAGCCGAGTTAGATAAGACTCGGATCTTGACTAATAGACCAAATCAACCCCGTTACTCTTTTAGCATAAAACCGACAATTTAAAGTAAACAGACCAAATCTCCACTTTCACTAGCTATAAATAGGTCACACTATGAATATAGTTAATCCAAACTCTAATCATTGCCCATGAGAAGTCTCAATACCTAATTCATTTCAGAAATGTCCTAATTTTCCGAACAAGCTTTAGACCGCTCGTTGGTGGACCACCAGTTCCAAAACTATAGAATAATGTTCGTCTTACTGGGTTTGATGTCCATCGCGGGAGTCGGACCTAGATATTGTAAAAAACCGCTCAACTTGAACCAAAGGATAAGTGCATGAGAAGTGCAAATATCCTAAAGGAAGAAGCTGAAACTTATGTGAATTGGGTTGTCCACTCTTATGCAAAGTTGAGAATTTTAGATCGTTGGTTTTCGACCAAAATTCACACGTGGAGTAAGGATATTTCCCTGCTTATATCCGTATAGCCGCGGCCCCGATCGACTATCGGTGACCGTTGAACAGACTTCTAATCATATCTGTCGATCAGCGCATCCAAATGGCGGGCCGATCGCATCTATACGTAAATCATCATTAGGGCTAACTATCTTACGGTGTATATCAATATGTACACTTCATAGTGGGCCCTAGAGGCTAGAAAAACCCTCTTATAAGGCTAGTATAGTAAAAATCTAACCGTTGGGGCCATTTGCACCAAATCTGACATTATAAAAGGTAGTGGTGTGCAAAATGGGTCCGATCCGTCGGATCCGACCCGATCCACCCCGATTCGAATAGGACCGGTAGGTTGGATCGGTTAGGTTCGGGTACAAAGGGGCAGATCCGAATGCAGTTCAGATCGGATTCGGATAAGCATCAAAATCGCCATATCCGAACCGAAATCCGATTCGTATTTTACTCTCTCTCTTTCTCTAATATATCAATAATATTTTCTGGTTCTCATATCACGTGCGAAGGAAGTCAGGAGAGAGGAAGAGAGGAAAGAGAAGGGAGACATCTAACCTTTTGCTCTCAGCCTTCATCATTTGAAGGATCTGGCCGTGGAGACACCATTTCTCCATTTTCCCAACATCAGAGAAAGAAGCAACAGCAGTAGCTGATTCACAAACACAAAGCCCCTCTCCCTCAAGTATTCCTCTCCTTCCCTTCCATTCCTCATTACCCTCTTCCACGTTCTCTCTCTCTCTCTCTCTCTCTCTCTCTCTCTCTCTCTCTCTCTCTCTCTCTCTCGTTTCAAAAAGAAAAGAGAAGAAAAGAAAATGGGGTTTGCCGTTTTAAAAAGAAAAGAGAAGAAAAGAAAATGGGGTTTGCCTTTGCCATTTCAAAAAGAAAAGAGAAGAAAAGAAAATGGGGTTTGCTGTTTCAAAAAGAAAAGAGAAGAAAAGAAAATGGGGTTTGTTGCTTTCAAAAAGAAAAGAGAAGAAAAGAAAATGGGTTTTGCCTTTGCCGTTTCAAAAAGAAAAGAGAAAAAAAAAAGAAGAAAATGGGGTTTGCTGTTTCAAGAAGAAAATGGGTTTTACTTCACAAAGTTGTAGATTTTAGGAAAACCCCAAATCTGGACCGAATCCGACTCGGTCACCGATCATTCAATGGACAATTAGGATCGGATTGGGTCAGGTGATTCGGATCCGGTCTCGGATCGGATCGGATTCGGATCAAGGCACTCAAAATCGGATCTGATCGGATGGATCCTAATCCGATCCGACTCGGACCGATGCCCAGCTCTAATAAAAGGGCCTCATTTGGGCACCCCCTCTCCCCATACGAATTTACCCTAGAAGAAAGAAATGGAGAGAGGGAGAAGAGAAAGAGGAGAAAGGAGAAGAGAAAGAGCTTGGGGTGTGAGTGTCGGTTCACATCCACCATATCATCCTCTCTCTAGTCGCCTCATCGTAACCGGAGCCGTCGTCGGAGCTCTCTCGGCAAGGATTGGGGGTAAGTGTTGAATCTCACTTGTAATCTAGGGTTCAATAGTTATTTGTCCCTAATCTCACAAGCTTGTATGCTTGTTTAGGTCTTTCAACAATTTTCTCAAAACTCTAACCCTAGGAGCGCCATGAGTTGGGCAAAACATCACAAGGTGCTGACTATTATCCTTAAGTGGCTTAGCACCAATTTTACTATGAGTTTAATGATTATGAATGTTAGGATGATGTGCTTGAGTAATCTAGAGAGAACTTAGCCAAGACCTTACATGATAGGTCCCCCTAGATTCCATGAAATAAATTAGTGTTGTTTATTTGTTCTTCAACATGATTGGGTTTGATTTTAGTGTGGTATGCTCATCCCATGTATGATTTTACTAAATTCCATGACATGATTGAGTGTTGTTATTTGCTCTTCAACATAATTAGGCTTGATTTGGTATGGTATATTCATCTCATATGCGATCCTAACATAACCTTTATTGTGGCATGCATGATTGTATTAATCTTTGTTGTATGATTATCCTATGAATGATGTATAACTCTTGTTCGCTTCGCTAACTCCACACAACACACATACACATCCATTTCGTTATATTATTAATGTAACACCCCATTTTTTTTAACGGTGGGTTCCACCATATCCTTTGGTGTAGCCCACTTGAACCTTGGATCAGCCTCATTTTTGGGCTAATGCCCTAACTTGATCTGGAAAAATAAATGGACAGAGTGGATTTTTCATAAACATCATGAGTGGGGCCCACCGTGTTTTTTAAAATAAAAAATAAAAAAACAACAAAACAAAAGTGACGTGCTTATGCACGTCACCTAAAACCAATCCGCTTCCTCTCCACGACTCTATCTCTCTCTCTCTCTCTCTCTCTCTCTCTCTCTCTGAGATGGGAATGCAACTGTTGGCGCTAGCCAAACTCAAGCTACGGAGATCAGCGACCCATGGGCCAAGGCTCATACTCAGTTCAAAATTGGGGCTCTTCATCATCAAGATCCCTTTGGGTTCCACCATCTCCAGATCTTATGCCGACGTGGCATCATCCTCCATGCTTTTCTTTTTCTTCTTTCAACTGAGTCAGATCATCTTCTGAGGCCATGACCTCGGCAATGGTCGCAGGTGGGAGAGATTGATGAGGCTTGTCCATGAGAGGGCCACCCACGAAAATCAACGGTCCAAATATCAGGTAGGTGATTTTCCCGATTGAAAAGACTACATTATTATATACTTTCATTTAATTAATTATTTATTTCTTATTTTTTATTTAAGTCATTTGATTTTGGTTTTACGTGATGTAGAATGCATTTATTTGATTTGTAATATGTGAAATAAATCATTTGATTATTGTTAAATGCTTTTAATTATATTATGGGTGTTCTGCCCTGAAAGGACCATTATGTTATTTTTATGGGGTGCTCTGCCCAGGGTCATTCCTAAAAGGATCGACACGGGTGCTCTGTCCTGGGCATTTCCCTAAATTGATCAACACATATCGGGTGCTCTGCCCTAGGTATTTATCCTAAAAGTTTATTCACCAGGTGCTCTGCCGAGGGTCATTCCCTAAAAGGATCAACACCGGTGCTCTGCTGAAGGTCATTCCCTAAAAGGATCAACATACACAGGTGCTCTACCTTGGATTGAACCAAAAATGATTTTAGATAATGACATTGTCTTATTTTGTTATTACGAAAAATAAATTATTATTGTTGTCATGTACAATGATGATTCAATACTCGCAATTAATCATATTTGTATTATTGAGTTTTAATTTTCAATTTTGGGAAGGATGTGACCCTACGAGCCATCGCGCTCACACCCATATAAACTGTTTTGTAGGGTTTGTATATGAAGAACTGGTTGGACAAGATTGAAGACTTTTATATTTTTATATTTTTTTTATTTAGAAATTAATTAAAATTCAATGTATGTTGTTGTTATTATTATTTTTTATGTCAATGTAATTAAAGATTTAAGGATTGATTGGTGGACAATATTTAATGACAATGATTAGTATCATTTTAGTTGCTCTAATTGCCTTGAAAATGTATGAAATAATGTGGTTTACGATGTATATTTATTTAAATACAACTCGCCGTCCTGAAATTCGGGTTTGGGCCTGGCCAACTCAGGTTCCGAATTTCGGGGTATGACAGATTGGTATCAGAGCCTAGGTTTTAAATTCTCATGAGGACCTTTGATGTGTGTCACACTAATAGTTATATTAAGCCTATGCTAGAATCAATTTGAGGACCTATGATAGAAATTGAATTAGAGAACTAAATATAAGATTTTTTGCTTTTGTGATAAAAAAAAAATTAAAAAAACATTTTAAAAAAAACTTAAAAAATAAAAAAAAAACTTATGTATCTGTATGACATCAAATATGATATTAATTAAGCTTGACATTGAACTAACAACCTAAAATTGGACCCTAAGAAAATTTTAAGAATTTTTAGCCCAGTATGGTGAGTTGGACAGCAATAGTAAGCATAAAACACCTGAATTATAAAAATCATAACTAATTAATTATAACTCCGTTTAAGGCGATTCGAAATCTCAGTTGTAGATTAATAAGTGTAGTTTTATAGAAAAATAATACAAAAATATAAATCTAGGTTTCTCGTATACCGATTTTAATTTACATGTATACTAGTTAGAAATCGTTTACTTCTAGGTAGACCCAATTATCCGAATTTTAGGATTTTTTATAAACTTTGGATTCAGCTAAAATTATATAGAAGTATAATAGACTAATAATAGATGCAACGTTTTAAAAAGTTTTAGACCAATCTGATACTTGCAAATACCAGAAACATTAGTAGGAATAATATCCTCATAATCTGAATTTTTTTGCACTACAACCTTAGTACATATCACAACTCTTATTCTCTTGATCTTCATGTGTATGTCTTTTAGATCATCTAATCTTCCTTGCAATCTTACAAAATCTTCATACTAATTAAAAAATATATAATAAAATAAAATAAAATTAGACCAATTTAATGTTTGAAACTATCCAATGCACAAATGGAATAGTACCTTCAACATCAGAAATTTTTGCACTTCAACTTCAATATATATCTCAGCACCGTCTCTGTTGAACCATCACGTATACTAACTCCAGCCACCAAATCCTTCCTTGAAAATTGAATAAATCTTTTGCGAAACACATCTTCAACTGATCATATATTTTACTTGTAAATGACTCGAGTCATGTCACTCTATCATGAACTCCTAACCCAATGCCTTTTAGAGTGGATCACTTGCAAATAGAGTAACTAGGACCTAAAGTATTTTTAGGTTGCTTTGGTTATACCGACCATGATCACACTTCTACATCACTACTGTTAAAATCCTTCTACAATCGTGGATATGAAGACCATGTTGTATGTCTATGCACGATCCCTTCCTCTTCATCAACCGTAAAATCATAGACTACATAAGCAAGTCTTTAGGCCACCTCAATGGAATAGGCTGCCATCCGTGCACCAACGATCTCCATTGCACTCTTCAACGCAACCATCATCTCGAGATCACTTTCGCTGTATTTTCAAAAGTTCCATGCTCGTAACCAAGGTCACAACAGTAAGAATACTCACAGGACATCTGAAGGTCACCCTAGCAATAACATCGATAGACAAGGCCAAGAAGGACCTCTCCAACATCGATAGCGAAGGCCAAAAAGGATATGCACCACAATCTCAAACTTAGGAACATATCGATGTCATGATACCACCCTCAAACCACGTGAATCGCCTTATGTATACTGAAGACCTGTTTCAAAGTTATGACATCCCATCACTATAACATAATGATGCGATGTAGGAGTGCAATGCTACTATATTACAATGCAAGGATTTAGCGCACCAATGAAAAGAATTCCACAACAAAGCACCGATAGTCAATTCGAAGCAAGATCACACTTACCATCCCACAACAGATCAAGTGAAAAGGTAGTGGATATCACCGACCCCCGCACTGGTAACCACAAGACATTCGGAATCGTAACAACAACACTTAAAGACTCAACTGCAACGCCAGACTTCTATATGACCATGCCAAGTATCTTAGCAAAAAAATTCACCATACCCATTACATTGTAACCATGTCAAGGACAGCTTCAATATTCTCAACAACTACCTCCACCACATCAATTACGACAACAAAATCAAAGACCTCCATAACACTGACGTCAGCCCTTGGTTGTGTTGTCGCACTACCAGAAGAGAGTAGGTTTCTACCAATAATTGCATAACACCATCACCTGAAGAGACACCGCACCATCTACGATGATATTCGAGTGTAGTCGATAGTATAGATTTTTGTTAAGGTGGGTAGAATGTAACACCCCATTTTTTTTGAACGGTGGGTTCCACTATATCCTTTGGTGTGGCCCACTTGAACCTTGGATCAGCCTCATTTTTGGGCTAATGCCCTAACTTGATCTGGAAAAATAAATGGACGGAGTGGATATTTCATAAACATCGTGAGTGGGGCCCACCGTGTTTTTTTTTAAAATAAAAAATAAAAAAACAACAAAACAAAAGTGACGTGCTTGTGTACGTCAACTAAAACCAATCTACTTCCTCTCCACGACTCCATCTCTCTCTCTCTCTCTCTCTCTCTCTCTCTGAGATGGGAATGCAGCTGCTGACGCTAGCCAAACTCAAGCTACGGGGATCGGCGGCCCATGGGCCAAGGCTCATACTCAGTTCAAAATTGGGACTCTTCATCATCAAGATCCCTTTGGGTTCGACCATCTCCAGATCTTATGCCGACGTGGCATCATCGTCCATGCTTTTCTTTTTCTTCTTTCGACTAAGTCAGATCATCTTTTGAGGCCACGACCTCGGCAATGGCCGCAGGTGGGAGAGATTGATGAGGCTTGTCCGTGAGAGGGCCACCCACGAAAATCGACGGTCCAAATATCAGGTAGGTAATTTTTCTGATTGAAAAGACTACATTATTATGTACTTTCATTTCATTAATTATTTATTTCGTATTTTTGATTTAAGTCATTTGATTTTGGTTTTACGTGATGTAGAATGCATTTATTTGATTTGTAATATGTGAAATAAATTCATTTGATTATTGTTAAATGCTTTTAATTATATTATGGGTGTTCTGCCCTGAAAGGACCATTATGTTATTTTTATGGGGTGCTCTGCCCAAGGTCATTCCCGAAAGGATCGACACGGTACGGGTGCTCTGCCCAGGGTCATATCCGAAAGGATCGGCATGGGTGCTCTGCCCTGGGCAATTCTCTAAATGGATCAACACATACGGGTGCTCTACTCTGGGTATTTATCCTAAAAGTTTATTCACTAGGTGCTCTGCCGAGGGTCATTCCCTAAAAGGATTAACACCGGTGCTCTGCCGAGGGTCATTCCCTAAAAGGATCAACACACACAGGTGCTCTGCCTTGGATCGAACCAAAAATGATTTTAGATAATGACATTGTCTTATTTTATTATTACAAAAAATAAATTATTATTGTTGTCATGTACAATGACGATTCAATACTCGTAATTAATCATATTTGTATTATTGAGTTTTATTTGTGTTAATGTAAAATTTTCAATTTTGGGAAGGATGTGACCCTACGAGCCGTCGCGCTCACACCCATATAGACTATTTTGCAGGGTTTGCATATGAAGAACTGGTTGGACAAGATTAAAGACTTTTATATTTTTATATTTTTTTATTTATAAATTAATTAAAATTCAATGTATGTTGTTATTATTATTTTTTTATGTCAATGTAATTAAAGATTTAAGGATTGATTAGTAGACAATATTTAATGACAATGATTAGTATCATTTTAGTTGCTCTAATTGTCTTGAAAATGTATGAAATAATGTGGGTTGCGACGTATATTTATTTAAATACAGCTTAATTTCTATGTTTGATGTATGAGTGCATAATATTTCTTGTGTAGATAATGAATCCTGATTTGTTGAAGTGCTATTGAATACCATCAAATCCCTAGGTTGGTCAGGAAACTGAGGTGAGACAAGGTAGTCTCGTTGGTATGACTAACCTGAGGCTAGACCAGCGGATTTAGGCGGATGCGAATGGGCGACAGTAGTTGGACTATATGGGTCGTTTGTACCTGATGTCGCCCGTCACGCACTCTTCTAGACTCACACGGTTTAGTACACTTACTGACGAACCATGTATGCTAACCATGTCTACTCATGCCTGTATGGAACCCGGAACACCCTTCAACCACTAAAGGCCACTGATAACCATCTGAAATCGATCCATTGACTCGGGAGCTAGGCATGGTAAAATGGGACACTGTGTCCGAGTTGTCGGCTTACGCTAGGGTGATGAGCCTCCTTGTAGTGATCGCGATCGATCCCTCCTCTCAGCACTCCCCATGTGCTTGAATCGGGGATGGGGAACCCGATGGGGTCAAGGGTCGCGGGGTCCTGGCATCGCGCGTTAAGGGGCCTTGGCCTCGCAACCAATTAAGGAAAATGATACGTAGAGTGTACCAGTTTCCTTAATCTGTTGGATGAACGGAATTAACTAAATACTCGGCTAACATTATCCATGCATCGCATTAGCTAGGCTTTGGTGACTCGACAGTTGAGGTCGCAATGAGGGTGGTTAGTCATGCGTGATCGTTAGACGAAGTCGTTCGAGGGAGTATTGTTGTAAGGGCATATATCATAACATAATACATGCATATGCATTAACAAGCCTAGTAAGAGATCTGTGAATGTATGACTTTCATTAAATTCATTATATAATTTATGCTTGTTATAACTTAAGGTTAATAGTAATCACTGAGTTAGCTACTCACTCCCACTCTAGGACGGTGTTTTTAAAATACCAACCAGACCCTTTACTAGATGCAGGTGAGGCGGTGTTCGACAAGCCGAGCGAGGTGAGCATGGATAGGAAAGAAGAACTTTCCTACGTCCAGCTTATGGGTGGATCATCGTGGACTGTGCGGGTTGTTTATGAGTTGTTGAGTAGGGATCTAGCGCACAATTTCCTTTGGACATTTCCTATATAAAATTCGTTGGGCGACGCCTTGTGCGACCTGTTTGATATTCCTATAGACTTGTAACTCTTAGTCTTATTTAATTCAGTAGATTAGTTGTCGTTGTGGTTTATGTTCCAGCCGATTCCTTTATTACTCATTTAAACTGATTTATGTACAAATCACCATAATTAGGATATAAGCGACACCCGGGAATTTGGACACCAAGTTCCTACACGGCCCTTGAAAATTCAGGGTGTTACAGATGGTATCAGAGCAATGTTTGGATTAAATTGGGTTGTGGATTATGAACTCGACATAACGCATTCGTTGACGCAGGAAGGAGCGATCGAACTTATAGACATCTATAGGATCCCGGGATCATGCCATTTGGCAAGTCTGAAGACTAAAACGTTAGGGTTTATGAATAAAAAGACTTAGACGGCGCCGTGGACCATGAACTCACTAACGCATCTGCTGACTTGAGAGAAAATGCAATAGAGATATAGAAATGCTAGGAACCACCCCAGGCCCTGAACCGACCATCTTAGACGGAAGGAAAAACTTCCAAGGAGTTAGGATTGGGGAGTGAGAGAGGGTAGTGACGCTAGGAAATGGGTTGGAGTGTCTTACAGTACCTCAACCCATTGAGAGGAACGAGCCGAAATCAAACGATTAGCAGTCGAAACCATCGTCCTAGACCAAATGAGCAAACGCCGAGCCAAACTTGATAGTTCCAATATGTTTGGGGATAAAGATCCATGGATGAACAAAAATTTACCACAAATAGTGGAAATGTAAGTAAATTGGGATTTTAACCCCTAACCGGGAGGAATCTTGTGAAGTAACTAGTCTCACTGCGTAGATCGGCTTCTCTTACCTCAAATTCATATATGGCACGTCAAATAACTCATTCCAGTTTATGAGATATGGCCGTCGCAAGGTGCCCCCGCCACAACCCCCGCCAACATTCTAAGGGACCGCGTGGCCCCCTGCCGCAACCCTCACCGGAATTCCCTACAATTTTGGGTCAACTTCAAAAAATTCATATCTCCTTCATTTTAACTCTGATTTAGGTGATTTAAAAGCTAGATTGAAGCTTGATGAGTCTAATTTTATATAAAAATAAGAAAAAAATAAAATCAAAATTATAATATAATTAAAATTAAGATGTTTTGCCAACTATCCAAAACTTATTAATTTTGCACAACAGTTGCTCCTAAAATTTTAATAATTTATTTACAATTCAAAATGATATAAAATTTTGTAGGATGACTTAAAACTTAATGATAAATTATCATAAAAATTTTAAAAATAATTCAGTTAACTAAAGTATAAGAAACATTACAAGAATTAAATACGTTTTAATATCTTACAGAAAATCGTTAGTTTTGAATAAGTTATGCTTTTAAAATTTTTTATAATTTTTATGGAATTTGAAATAGATTGAAATTTTGTATGAAAAGGGTTAACTTAATGATGAATTACTATAAAAATTATAAAAATTATCCAGTAATTAAAAGTGATAAATATTTTATGAACAAAAGATGTATTGAAACCGAAAGTTTCTACAACTAAAAGTTGCCGATGGATCAGATGTATCTCTTTCATCATAGAGTTTTAGGATTCGAATTCTAATTAAGAATTGCTTTCAAAAATCTTAGGAATCATCCTTAGTGATTAAATTAAATTCTTATTTTTAGTATATTTTACTATTTCAAATAATTTATAACTTAACGAATTAGAATTCTTAAGTAGGATTTCGTTTTAAATAATTTTTAGTATATTTTATAGTTTGAATAAAAGGAATATTTTCAATTTTCTATAGTTTATTGTGACTCAAATTACAATAGATGTTACGATAGCTTTAAATATCTTTTTAATATGTTTTGAGAAGTGTGTGATCTATAAAATTCGTGATTCATTATAGTCTATGGCATGGTAGATGGTTGGATTCTCTGAGATTATCACATGGATGATTCATGAGAGAACTATTGATGTAGAGCGGGTCGCAGACAATTTCATGGCCAAGATGGATGAGAAAAGGCCTGGTCTGTGATAGAAGTGATCTAGACTGTCAAACCTTAAATTGGGTGCATCTGGCAATCCGAAATGAGTTATCGGACGTAAAGTATATGATTTTGGGGTAGAAAGAGCTATTGTAGCCACTCAACCCCGCTATGCCAAGTTACGCAAGCAAGATTTATGAAATACCCCCAAATCGACAGTCGTTTCCCTATTTTAATTCCGTTTTACTATAAATAGTAAGTTTTAGTTTGATTATAACTCTTCATCTGTTGGGCTTTAGGAGTTGTGCCCAACGTAAAAAGAGCTTAGAATTATTAGAAGAACAACTTGGTAAAGCCAAATAGGACACTTACTATTTTTGGCTGAAAACCTTACGCACTAGTAGACATCACAACCGTCTATAAATAATAAGTTTACTGTTTATAGTAAGTTGCGAAATCTATGAGTTTTATTTATAGTTTGTTTCTGATTTCTCTCTCATTGCTTGGTATCTCTATTTAAATGGTTGTGAACTTGTTTATTTCATTCATCAATCAAATTACGAATTTATTAGAATTTATTTTTATTCTTCCTGCTTTCTTTCCTCGTAGATTCGAGAAGTCTCTGTGAGGAGTTTAGAGAAGCTCCGTGGATTCGGAGTAGTTATCCTTGAGGAAGACGGTGATTGACCTCATCACGTTCATCCCCGTGTCAACTATGTTAATAGAAAATTCAAATTTTTGAGTTTTTACTACTCTATCATCCAACTGGATAGGATAGGACTCTAATTCCAGTTGTAGCTCTTTGGATAAAGTAAGGTAGCATCTTAATAGTTACATGTGGATCCTTGGTGCTCTAGTTTTCCTTTTATTATTGGTTGTTAATCATCATTGATCTCTCAATTCTTCAAATTATTATTTTAATCTAGTCCTAATTCTAGTTCTATTTTATTTCAGAAAGACACACAAGTCCTTGTAGATTCGACCTCGGTCTTACCGAGTTAATACTACATCACAACCCTACACTTGGGGTTGTGAACACCTAACCTATTGGAGAAGTACGACATTACACCACATGATAGTTTGGAAGTTAATTGCTGAGTGAAGCGTAATTTATCTTCTAACCAGTTGGGTTGGATTCGAGACCTGCTTGTTTATAGATTACTAAACTAACTCGTTGATGGCAGCATAATTTCAAAACCCAAAGACTCGACTCCGTATTCAGTCGGGTTGAGTTGACTAGAAGACTCGACTTAACTTGACTCGATATTTAATAATTAAATTAGGAAGATCTTAGGTTAACAATAAGTAATTAAAATAGTATAAAAATTGATGATATTGTTAGGAAAACTGCATATGGTGAGTTGGTAATATCTCATGGATTTTAATTATTTTTCAGTACGAAGTCAATCTTTCACCAAGTGATTCCATTCCAATTGAGCTCATGGGTTTTTGTAACGCCCTGAAATTCGGAGGTCGAGTATGAACTCAACTCCCGAGTTCCAACGCATCACTTATGCAACATACACAATGATGGTTAAATGTTGTCTGAGTTAGAGCAATAAACATGAATGAGATTATACCAAAACAGTAAATCATACTCCAGTTCAATTGTATAAAGGCAAGCGGAAGACTGAAATTTTATATTCGAAGTATGTAAAGTAACAAAATTTTGTGAACTCCAGAGTATGAGTACTAACTGAGTACCAATATACATGTATTGTTTTAAGTCAAAAATCAAAATACAATCCTCAAAAGAGGCCCGAAAATCCGCGATGCGATGCAAATTCGGCCTAAGCATAGCCGTCGAAATCTTGCATAAAGGAGAACTCCTCTGATCCTCTTCAAAGTCGGGCTCGGCTCTGTACCAAGGTGCCATCTACACCTGTGACAGAGTCTGGTGGGTGTTGCAAACACCGTCCCGTAACATGGGAGTGAGTAGCTAACTCAGTGGAACAATAAAGCATAGGTTAATATGTTATCAAATCAATCAAACAGTAATGATAACGCAAAGACAAATGAAACATTTCTAATTACTCTTGTTAAGTGCAAAAATGATATGACATGATGTTGTATGCCCTTGCCAAACCACCCTCAAGCGACATCATCTTACGTTCGCGAATGCTTACTCCCTCAGTGCGCCACATCTACAAAGCACATGCGGTGCGATGATGCTCATGATTACCAAGTTTTTATTAATCCATTTCAACCAGCAGTATTGGGAAACTAAGGTACCTCCCTTGTATCATTCCCAAACATGATCCATTCTAGGGTCGTCAATCCTAGCTAATCTCATACGATATTATGGTTTGAGAAGCATAGTGAAGGCATCGCAAAGGGCTCGTCACCGTCAGCGGATACGAGATCTCACCGTATGCGGCTCAATTGCTGGCCGTCAGCTCAAGTACATATCTCACCGTACTTGGCTCAATCACTAGCCGTCAGCTCAAGTACAGGTCTCACCGTACTCGGCTCAACTCATACTTTAGTTACTGTGAAAGACTCGTCGCCAATCACAGATACTTGGAGTATACTCGAAGATACTACGGAGGACTCGTCGCCCGTCAGCACGAGCACAGGTCTCACCGTACTCGGCTCTCGCCGTAAGTATCGACAGCTCGAATATAGTGTCCCATACCACCATAATCGGCTCACGAGTTTGGTTGCGCAATGGTCACTATGGGGAGGCACATGACCCCAGCGTAGGCCGACAGCTCGACCACGGTGTCCCATACCACCATGCCCGGCTCATGCGTCTTAGCGGATCGAGGTACCATGGTTAACGGGATCGCCACTGGTAAGTTTGGTACCCTAGGTTCAAGCAGTAGCGACCAAACATGGTGAACATACATATACACTCCGGTTTACTTGACGGGCCTGACTAGCTCGAGCGCACCACAAGTTGAGCGATATGGAGCGCAAAAGCACTCCATGTGGCCAACCACTATCGCCAACCGAAGTACGACTCGGGTTCACCAGACACGTCCGTTGTGGCGATATGAATCTCAGCCACAACCGCAAGTCTGGTACCGAATGCTTGGACTATAGGCATAGTCCCAAACTCAAACAGTTGTAAGGCATGAAGTTAAGCATAAAGTAAAGTATATTAGCAGGCATGCTATAAAGCATGAAGTAAAGCATGAAGTAAGGCATGTTGTAAAGCATGTTGTAAAGCACTATACACATAGGGATACAATTACATCCACATCTCAAGTGAGTGGCTATAGCTAACCACTGCATGGAGGGGGGTCCTACATGTCTCTAAGGGAGTCGGGAATCACATATCAGCACCTCTCTAAGGCACTAACACTCAAACATTTACACACACAAGCATCTACACGAACACTTAGAATACACTATTCCAACATACACGACGTATGTTAACAAATGCGTATTAGAGCTATTCTTTCGCCAAGCGGTTATTTTATCTGCGCATACCATATTCATGCGACAAATAATCATGACAATTACATTTCCAAAATTTATACATATGCGGTATTTCTAGACTACGCAATTTCAACATACATAGTGTTTACAAGCGAACATAGATTGCGCGATTCCTTTCGCCAAACTGGTATTTTATTCATGTATTGTATAATCATATATTAAATAAATATGTCAAACATTATTCCAAAAGAAATACGTATACGGTATTTCTAAAATACACAATTTCAACATACGTCGCATTTACAAGTGAACATGTATTTTGGCGATTCCTTTCGCCAAACTAGTATTTTATTCATATATTATATAATCATACATTAAATAAACATGTCAAACATTCATCCAAAAAAAATACATATACGGTATTTCTACGTATACCTAGAGTATGTGAAATTCCATATTTTGCAACGTTAATCGAAACAGGAAACGGAAAGCACTTTGTACATGTGCAATTGCAAGCAGATCATGAATCTACCATTATCTGACATTGAAAGCGTTGAAAACCGTAACTTATACACTTAAAGTCCTCACCTTTCCCTTTTGAAACGTAACGAATCAGCAAGGGTAGAAAATCTTCCGTATACGGGAGTTTTCTAGCCTAAAGAGCAGAATCGGTTAGTCGTTACACAACCCACATCGATCCTACCTTAAATCAGACCTAGGGTTAGGGTTTCTTACCTTCAAATGGGATGGATACCGCCGAAAACTACCTAGAACGGGGCGGTGTAGGCCGTGCGATGAATGGAAGCAGTAGGAGGAAGATCGCCCACAAACTCCAAGCTATTCTCTCACTTTTCTCTCTCTCTCTCTAGGGTTTTATCCCAAATTCTATGGCTGTGAGAGGGGCTGTTCTAAGCTCCTTTTATAGCAAAAAATATTCCCAAAATAGACTCAGGTTCAAGGGTTACTGCTAATATAGGATATTCGTCACTTTTCCAGCTCAAAAGGGAGGTTCTGGTGGCCCTCCTTGAACCAAACGTCAGACTTAAGCTCACCATCTATGGATCTACGTGGGATTACATTTTTGACTCGATCGAATTCCCAGATCGCACGTGGCGGACCACTTTCAGTTCGACGGTCAGTGGGCCACGATAAAAAATTTCAAGTACATGTAAATGTTCCTGAAATTTTTCTTAATCCGAGGGTGTAATTTGGTCTGATTTTGACGGTCAGGTTGCTTAATACTGACGCGTCAACGAATGATGCCAGATCACTATTCCAGATATTTATTTTGGAATAAGAATAGTGTTTTTTCACACACCCTCGCTCCGGATCGAAGCGAATGGCCATGGAACATCGGATGGAGCTGATTTTTGAGATGATTGTTAAGCCCAGTGGGGCGGTCCTAGTTCCTTAGCTTCGGGTTAATCGGACTCCCGATGTGCGATCTAGACCTAATACGAAGTTTCGTTTCATTCCCGAGAGCAGACGGGAAATGAGTTTGGTTCTAAACTTTAGGGTAACCTAGCGTCAATGATTCTGCAACTTTTGGGTCTTGCAGATCGTATTTAAAGCGATCCTAACGGATTTCATGGCTAATCGAGTTTAGTACTTAGTTAACTTTGTTAAATTTCTAAAGAATTTAATCCTACGTGATTTCTGGTCGAGGTGGTACTCGACCCAATGTACGGAAATTTACGGGTCGTTACAATCTACCCCCCTTAAACAAAAAATTTCGTCCTCGAAATTTATACCTTTTCGTACTCGTCGAGAAGCTGAGGGTAGTTCTTTCTGACCTCGGCCTCAGTCTCCCAGGTAGCTTCCTCCTCGGAATGATGTGACCAAAGTACCTTCACAAGTGGAATGACCTTGCTACGTAGTACCTGCTCCTTCCTATCAAGGACACGCGTCGGGCGCAGCTCGTACGTAGCATCCTCACTCAACTGTACCTGCTCTTATCTGATGATATGCGAAGGATCAGGAACGTACTTCTTCAGCATAGATACATGAAATACGTTGTGTACGGAAGCAAGTGGTGTAGGCAAGGCGAGACGATACGCCACATCACCCACTCGATCCAGTATCTGAAATGGACCGATAAACCTCGGTGTGAGCTTCCCCTTCTTCCCGAACCGAAGGACTCCCTTCATAGGGGAAACCCGAAGGAACACATGATCCCCGACCTCGAACTCCAGCGGTCACCGCCTCGTATCGGCGTAACTCTTCTGCCTGCTCTGCGCTGTGAGTAATCGACGCCTGATAATGTCTACCTTCTCTGTAGTCGCCTGTACCAACTCTGGGCCAATCAGACTACGCTCGCCAACCTCTGCCCAATAGTGCGGTGCCCTACAAGGTCGACCATATAGAGCCTCATATGGGGCCATGCCAATAGTCGCCTGGAAGCTGTTGTTGTAGGCGAACTCTGCGTATGGAAGACAGTCATCCCAGCTGTCCTTGAAGTCCAACACACATGCTCGCAACATATCCTCCAGAATCTGATTCACCCGCTCTGTCTGCCCATCAGTCCGAGGATGAAACGTCAGACCGAACTTCAACTTCACACCCATCGCCTCCTGGATACGAGTCCGGAAGATAGATGTGAACCGCGTGTCTCATCCGACACGATCTCCAAAGGAACCCGTGTAGATGGACGATCTCCCGATGTACAATCTAGTCGGCTCGTTTGCGAGTTCGTAACTCGATAGGGAGAAATGGGCCGATTTGGTCAACCGGTCCACAATCACCCAAATGGAATCGTGCCCCTTCCTCGTCTTCTAAGCAACCGATATGAAGTCCATGGAGATGAAGTCCCACTTCCACTCCGCTATAGGCATGGGCTGAAGTAGTCCAGGAGGTCGGCGATGTTCTGCCTTGACCTGCTGGCACGTCAGACATCGAGACACATACTCAGCAATGTGAGCCTTCATGTTATCCCACCAATACGTCCGTCTCATATCCTGGTACATCTTCGTGCTACCAGGATGCATCGCAAACTTCGAGTTATGGGCGGACTCGAGAAGCTCGCGTCTCAAGTCAGCCACATCAGGAACACATAGGCGGCCACGGAATCGTAAACCCCCATCAGAACCAACTCTCCACTCGGAGTCCACGGCGTCGCTAGCCTGCTCTCGAAGCTCAGACAGCCGTATATCGCCCTCTTGGGCCTCAACAATCCTGTCGTCAATAAGTGGCCGCACCCGAACGTGCGCAACACACTCAAAAGGCTCCTCGACAGTGAGTCTCTGCTCGAAGTCCCGTACAAACTCCATCATGTCCCACTCGGCTATCATCAGCGGTGCCGCAAATGCAATCGCCTTCTTGCGGCTCAGCGCGTCTGCCACAAGGTTCGCCTTGCCAGGATGGTAGGAAACCTCGAACTTGAAGTCCTTCAAGGTCTCCATCCATCGGCGCTGTCTCATATTCAAATCCCGCTGTGTGAATATGTATTTAAGGCTCTTGTGGTCGCAGAAAAGCTCGAACTCCTCATCGTAGAGGTAATGTCTCCAGAGCTTCAATGCAAAGATGACAGCTGCCAACTCCAGGTCATGTGTAGGGTAATTCTCCTCGTGCTTCCTTAATTGTCTCGAGGCATACAAAATCACCCTATCCTTCTGCATCGAACAACCCAAACCAACGCGAGACGCGTCAGTATACACCGTGTATTTCACCCCTTGCTCTGGCAATACTAGCACAGGGGCGGACGTCAACTTGTCCTTCAGCTCCTTAAAAGCTCCCTCCGCCTTCTCATTCCAGGCGAACCTCAGGTCCTTCCGAGTCAACTGAGACAATGGCCTGGCGATCTTCGAGAAATCCTGAATGAAATGTCTGTAATACCCAGCCAGACAAGGAAACTCCTCACCTCGAATCGACTCAGGCCGTGCCGCTGACCCCGAACGCGGCTACCTTAGCAAGGTCCACTGCTATCCCATCCTTGGACACTACATGTCCCAGGAACTTGACTTCCTCTGCTGAAAGTCGCACTTCTTGTATTGCGCAAACAACTGGTTCTTCTCCAACGTACCCAATACTGCTCGCAGATGCTCCTCGTGCTCCTCCCGACTCGTGGAGTATATCAAGATGTCATTGATAAAGACGATGACGAATCGGTAAAGGAAAGGCCGAAATACCCGGTTTATCAGATCCATGAACACGGCTGGTGCATTCGTCAGACCGAACGACATCACCAAAAACTCATAGTGCCCGAAGCACGTCCTGAAGGCTGTCTTCTGCACGTCCTCCTCTCTCACGCGCAACTGGTGGTACCCTGACTGAAGGTCAATCTTCGAGAAATACTTCGCCCCCCTCAACTGATCGAACAGATCATCCATCCTGGGCAAAGGATACTTGTTCTTCACCGTGACCTGGTTCAACCTACGGTAATCAATACACAACCGTAGCGACCCGTCCTTCTTCTTCACGAACAACACAGGTGCTCCCCAAGGAGACACACTAGGTCGAATAAAACCTTTCTCTACAAGTTCGTCAATCTGTTTCCGCAGCTCCTCCATCTCACATGGAGGCATACGATAAGTCGGCAACGAGATGGGCGTCGCACCAGGCGTAAGGTCAATCGTAAAATCAATCTCACGCCGAGGAGGTAAACCAGGGATAGTCTTAAAGACTCCAACAAACTCCCGAACCACTGGCGTACCCTCCAGTGTCGGACCATCAATCGGCACAAGTAAAGCAGCATAACAATCAACTCGACAGGGCCAACTGACCTGCACTGGGAACGTGAAAGCTGTGCCGTCAGGTCCATAGGCAGTCACGATCCGAGCATCGCAATCTATCTCCGCCCTCATCTTGGCGAGCCAATCCATGCCAAGTATAACGTCGTAGTGCCATAGCGGAGCAACAATAAGGTCGACGAGCACTGTGCTGCTACCCAAAACTATCGAGCAACCCTCGCATAACCGTGTGACATCCGAAAAGGTCCCAGTAGCCGTAGTGAGTCTCATTCCCTTTGTGGGAATCGTATGCAAAGATAGGCGTTTAACTGCCCCACAAGAAACAATAGAAGTGGTGGACCCAGTGTCCACCAATAAAGAAACGGGAGTGCCATGAATAAAAGTCGTACCCTCGAAAGCCGTCGGAGCTGAAACCGACGTCTCAGGTGCCTCAGCCACAAGCGTATGAACGCGAGCCTACTGCTGGCGGTTCGGCTGAGGAGCCAAGGGTCGCTGTGGCGGCCTGAAGGACGGCACGGGAGGTCGGAATGAAGGATGTGCAGGAACGGTCTGTAGCGGCGGAGCTGATATGGCCTGTGGATAAGGGCGACCCAATCTCTGCGGTGGCGCAAATCCGCTAGCCCTCATGCGCGAGAAGCAGCTCTCAGCAGGGTGTCCAGGTTTTCCGCAAAACGTGCAGGTCACCAACGGGCGTCTCATAGAAATAACTGGCACTGCGGCCCTAGGGGGAGAATCAGCCCGAGGCCTCTTGCCTAAGATAGGCCTCGCTCTCAGAATCTGCCGCGGTCTCGCAACCATAGTACCACGTGATCGGCCAAACGGTCCACATCCCGCTCGGCCGTCATAGACATGTGGACCAACGCCGCATATGTAGGAATACCGTGGCAAAGATATCCTCGACCGTATCTCCGGCCGCAAATCCAAGGAGAAACGACGCATCCGCATCTGCTCATCCACCGGTATAGTCGGACAAAGCGGCCCAACTCGTGAAGCGGTGCTCGTACTCGTGATCGTCATGCCTCCCCTGCCCGAGGCGCAGAAACTCTTCCTCCCGCTCATGCCGATACGTCTCGCGGGTAGTACTTCTCGTGGAACCGAGACTCGAAAGCCTCCAGGTCCACACGAAATCTCTCGCGACACGGTCGCGCGACACCTTGTCCCATCATAAACTGGCCTCCCTCTCAAACATGAAGGAAGCCAGCTCCACCTGCTCTGCTTTTGAGCAATGTAGCATCTGAAGCATCTTAGAGATGCGGTCAAGCCAGAACTCTGCCTCCTCGGGTCTGTGAGAACCCATAAATGAGGGAGGCCTCAAGCGCTAAAATCGCTCGAGCAAACCACGAGTACTGACCTCTCCAGTAGGAGGTGCGACGGATGGGGGCAGAGGCACCTCCTCAACCTGAGCAGGAGGCCCAGAATGCTCATCAGGATGTACAGATGTCGTAGGTGGAGTCGCACTACCACCATGGGACAAGGCCTCAGCGATAGTGGCCATAAGCTGCTGATGCTGCTGCTGCTCTTTGTATCTGCTCTTCTTCCGTCGATGCATCTGCTGCCGCTTCATCCGCATGCATCATCATCATCACCGCTCAAACCTATCAGTCGGCGGAGCAGCCTGAGAATCATGCTGCGCAGAAGAAGACGGCCGATACTGCTCACGGACCGGGGGCGTGTAAGGTGGCAGTCCATCGGTAGGACCAGCAGGAGGCTGATCAGAACCCAACCCTCGGTCCGCTACTACCAGAAGGAGTCTGGTCCATAGAGCCAGTCAAAAGGAGGCGTGCCGTTCTCCGTGTATACTGCCGCGGCATGCCCTAGACAACATAGGGTAGATCATTTGTGAGATAAGGCACAATACACTTCATAAAGCACTTAAGCACTCCACACATCATCAAAACAAAGAGGCTACATGCTTTTCATTTACTCAAAATTGTCATAATACATGGAATACAGAGTTACATGAATCACGACAGAAATCACATGATAGCCAATACATCCACTACATCAAACACCTAAAACATGTTACTATCTACTACATCATCTACATGAAAACATAAACCGCCTATCGCAAAGAACCAAAGCAAACAACAACACACAACCACGTAGATGACTAAACATCCGAAGGTGCGATGGAGGAGGAGCATTCTTATCCCGCACACAAAGACAAAATGGCCTTCAACGTACGAGACACCTTCTTAAAGCTCCTCTTCATGTAGGCTTCGGTCTCTTCAAGCTTGGCTCGAGTCTCACCAAGCTCAACCCGAACTTGTCCAACCTCTTGCTGCAGGGTGGCTTGACCTTCCTCGAGACGGGCCAAACGTGCATCAAAAGCATCCCGATTCACACCCTGTTCCTGAGCCGCAGGGGGTGAACTCTCCTCGGTGTCCTGAGCCTCAGGTTCTTCTTCCTGTATGTCATCACTGCGCTCCTCATCACTCTCTGCCTGGAGGTCAACACTCTCCTCACCGGCGCTATCCGACTCATCTCCAGACTCGTCGAGTCGTGCTTGCCGCTGTTGAGGGCCGATTTTCATATTCTTGAGTGTCGCCTCATTTATGACTCGGACTGGTGCAAGGTCTTCCATGTTGAGTCTATAGCCGACATCACGAGCCATCCTGCAGATCAGACGACCAAATGGGAGCGAAAGATCGTTCCTGGCAGAACGAACAACATGAACTATCTGGGATAGGATGAATGTGGGTAGGCATATGTTGTCCCCGCGTCCCATCTTGTACAGAAAGTCCACCATCACCCGAGTACACTCCGTGCGGTTACCCCACCGTGGGTATACATTGTATGTGAAAATGTGATGGAGTAAACGGAAGTCTTCGGTCATCTTTGTCGCCGCAATACAATTTCCTCGCTTCCAAGTAACCCGGCGACCACAGAGATATCGCGTGCGACGATCCCTTTCCCGCGCACTTCTAGAGAAGTCATCACTAGGATGCACTTGACTAAGCGGGATCTTCGTGATTCGAACCACCTCATCCACAGTGATTGTGCGCCTTATGCCCCTCACAGAGACAGTAAACTGAAGAGGCTCTACTGATGAGTACACGATGTGAGCGTAGAAAGCGCGAACCGTGTTCTCACATGCAGGAGACTCGCCTTCAAATATAGAATTCCATCCGATATCCACCAAGTGGTCTATAAGTGCGGTCGGGATCGAGTACGAACTCGATCAACCTGTCCATTTGCAATGAACTTCGCCGAACGGCGGAATCGGGAGACCCTAAGACTGTTGCTAGATTTTTACGCACCCTCCTAAGTATAATGCGTCAGCGTACGTAGTGGGGACATAACTCAGGTCCGGTTTAATCAAAATCATGCTTTGATACCAACTTGTAACGCCCTGAAATTCGGGGGTCGAGTATGAACTCAACTCCCGAGTTCCAACGCATCACTTATGCAACATACACAATGATGGTTAAATGTTGTCTGAGTTAGAGCAATAAACATGAATGAGATTATACCAAAACAGTAAATCATACTCCAGTTCAATTGTATAAAGGCAAGCGGAAGACTGAAATTTTATATTCGAAGTATGTAAAGTAACAAAATTTTGTGAACTCCAGAGTATGAGTACTAACTGAGTACCAATATACATGTATTGTTTCTAAGTCAAAAATCAAAATACAATCCTCAAAAGAGGCCCTGAAAATCCCGCGATGCAGCCGGCCTAAGCATAGCCGTCAGAATACTGCATAAAGGAGAACTCCTCCTGATCCTCTTCAAAGTCGGGCTCCGGCTCCTGTACCAAGGCGCCATCTACACCTGTGACAGAGTCTGGTGGGTGTTGCAAACACCGTCCCGTAACGTGGGAGTGAGTAGCTAACTCAGTGGAACAATAAAGCATAGGTTAACATGTTATCAAATCAATCAAACAGTAATGATAACGCAAAGACAAATCAAACATTTCTAATTACTCTTGTTAAGTGCAAAAATGATATGACATGATGCTGTATGCCCTTGCCAAACCACCCTCAAGCGACATCATCTTACGTTCGCGAATGCTTACTCCCTCAGTGCGCCACATCTACAAAGCACATGCGGTGCAATGATGCTCATGATTACCAAGTTTTTATTAATCCATTTCAACCAGCGATTGGGAAACTAAGGTACCTCCCTTGTATCATTCCTAAACATGATCCATTCTAGGGTCGTCAATCCTAGCTAATCTCATACGATATTATGGTTTGAGAAGCGTAGTGAAGGCATCGCAAGGGCTCGTCACCGTCAGCACGGATACAGATCTCACCGTATGCGGCTCAATTGCTTGGCCGTCGGCTCAAGTACATATCTCACCGTACTTGGCTCAATCACTAGCCGTCACCAAGTACGGTCTCACCGTACTCGGCTCAACTCATACTCTAGTTACTTGTGAAAGACTCGTCGCCAATCACGGACACTTGGAGTATACTCGAAGATACTACGGAGGACTCGTCGCCGTCAAAGACGAGCACGGGTCTCACCGTACTTCGGCTCTCGCCGTAAGTATCGACAAATTCGAATATAGTGTCCCATACCACCATAATCGGCTCACGAGTTTGGTTGCGCAATGGTCACTACGGGGAGGCACATGACCCCAGCGTAGGCCGACAACTCGACCACGGTGTCCCATACCACCATGCCCGGCTCATGCGTCTTAGCGGATCGAGGTACCATGGTTAACGGATCGCCACTGGTAAGTTTGGTACCCTAGGTTCAAACAAGAGCGACCAAACATGGTGAACATACATATACACTCCGGCTTACTTGACGGGCGACTAGCTCGAGCGCACCACAAGTTGAGCGATATGGAGCGCAAAAAAGCACTCCGTGTGGCCAACCACTATCGCCAACCGAAGTACGACTCGGGTTCGCCAGACACGTCCGTTGTGGCGATATAATCTCGACCACAACCGCAAGTCCGGTACCGAATGCTTGACTATAGGCATAGTCCCAAACTCAAACAATTGTAAGGCATGAAGTTAAGCATGAAGTAAAGCATGTTAGCAGGCATGCTTATAAAGCATGAAGTAAAGCATGAAGTAAGGCATGTTGTAAAGCATGTTGTAAAGCATGTTGTAAAGCACTATACACATAGGGATACAATTACATCCACATCTCAAGTGAGTGGCTATAGCTAACCACTGCATGGAGGGGGGTCCTACATGTCTCTAAGGGAGTCGGGAATCCCATATCAGCACCTCTCTAAGGCACTAACACTCAAACATTTACACACACAAGCATCTACGCGAACACTTAGAATACACTATTCCAACATACACGACGTATATTAACAAATGCGTATTAGGGCTATTCTTTCGCCAAGCGGTTATTTTATCCACGCATACCATATTCATGCGACAAATAATCATGACAATTACATTTCCAAAATTTATACATATGCGGTATTTCTAGACTACGCAATTTCAACATACATAGTGTTTACAAGCGAACATAGATTGCGCGATTCCTTTCGCCAAACTGGTATTTTATTCATGTATTGTATAATCATATATTAAATAAATATGTCAAACATTATTCCAAAAGAAATACGTATACGGTATTTCTAAAATACACAATTTCAACATACGTCGCATTTACAAGTGAACATGTATTTTGGCGATTCCTTTCGCCAAACTAGTATTTTATTCATACATTATATAATTATACATTAAATAAACATGTCAAACATTCATCCAAAAAAATACGTATACGGTATTTCTACGTATACCTAGAGTATGTGAAATTCCATATTTTGCAACGTTAATCGAAACAGGAAACGGAAAGCACTTTGTACATGTGCAATTGCAAGCAGATCATGAATATACCATTATCTGACATTGAAAGCGTTGAAAACCGTAACTTATACACTTAAAGTCTTCACCTTTCCCTTTTGAAACGTAACGAATCAGCAAGGGTAGTAAATCTTCCGTATACGGGAGTTTTCTAGCCTAAAGAGCGGAATCGGTTAGTCGTTACACAATCCACATCGATCCTACCTTAAATCAGACCTAGGGTTAGGGTTTCTTACCTTCAAATGGGATGGATACCACTGGGAAACCACCTAGAACGGGGTGGTGTAGGCCGTGCGATGAATGGAAGCAGTAGGAGGAAGATCGCCCACAAACTCCAAGCTATTCTCTCACTTTTCTCTCTCTCTCTCTCTAGGGTTTTATCCCAAATTCGTATGGCTGTGAGAGGGGCTGTTCTAAGCTCCTTTTATAGCCAAAAACATTCCCAAAATAGACTCAGGTTCAAGGGTTACTGCTAATATAGGATATTCGTCACTTTTCCAACTCAAAAGGGAGGTTCTGGTGGCCCTCCTTGAACCAAACGTCAGACTTAAGCTCACCATCTATGGATCTACGTGGGATTACGTTTTTGACTCGATCGGATTCTCAGATCGCACGTGGCGGACCACTTTCAGTTCGACGGTCGGTGAAGACGATAAAAAATTTCAAGTACATGTAAATGTTCCCGAAATTTTTCTTAATCCGAGGGTGTAATTTGGTCCGATTCTCGACGGTCGGGTTGCTTAATCTTGACCGACGTCAACGAATGATGCCGATCACTATTCCGAGATATTTATTTTGGAATGGGAATAGTGTTTTTCACACACTCTTGCTCCTGATCGAAGCGAATGGCCATGGAACATCGGATGGAGCTGATTTTTGAGATGATTGTTAAGCCTGGGGGCGGTCCTAGTTCCTTAGCTTCGGGTTAATCGGACTCCCGATGTGCGATCTAGACCTAATACTGAAGTTTCGTTTCATTCCCGAGAGCGACGGAAATGAGTTTGGTTCTAAACTTTAGGGTAACCTAGCGTCAATGATTCTGCAACTTTTGGGTCTTGCAGATCGTATTTAAAGCGATCCTAACGGATTTCATGGCTAATCGAGTTTAGTACTTAGTTAACTTTGTTAAATTTCTAAAGAATTTAATCCTACGTGATTTCTGGTCGAGGTGGTACTCGACCCAATGTACAGAAATTTACGGGTCGTTACAGTTTTAGTTTTTTTTAGTACAAGGATAATCATTCACTGAGTGACACCATTCGGGTTGTCAACAAACCTTATTGAGGCGACATTGTGCCTCACTCATATCGAGCATTTCCACTGACAAAATTTTAAGAAGATCAACTCGAGATGAGAATGCCTCATCCGGATTTAATGGAAATGGTAGTAGATTCGATAGCAAAATTAATTGTTTAGGTACTTGATGAACTTGTCTTCAGCTCATCATTTCATAAGATTAATGCACCGGTAAGTATAATAATACTTAGAGTCCCAACAACATATCAGAATTGTTCTTTTTTGCATTGTGATATAAAATGAATATTTATGATAGTCGAGTAATTGTTTAAGGTGCCAAAAATTGTTGGCATTAGGTTTTGTTTTTTGTCATGTGTGGTGTATTTAGGTGTGCCAAAATCAATATAATGGCTTGATTCAACCAATCAACTTTGACCCCAAGTGTCAATATAAACAAGTACGTCCAATATGAACATATATGACCAGAATCTATGAAGATCGGTCACCTACTCAACCACTTGCAGAATTTTATAATGATCATGCGATAATCGGAGGGTAGAATTCTTCCTCCAAAAGTAGGTTGCACTTTGCCTTTCACAAGAAAGATCTTTTTAGTATACTAGTGTAACCAGATAAAAGGAAAAACTCACAATCGGTCACTAAGAATGATGGTAAGAATGTGTCTCTTAAAAGAATGGCTTGATATTTGATCAGAATAAAGTCCAATGTATGAGCGTAGACCTGAATTACAACTATGAATTAATTCTACTGGATTATCACTACTCCTAAAATATACTAAGATAAAGTCTCCTATGATATACCGAGATATAGTAAGTTGATAGATTGGATTTGATTTGATTGGTGTGAGACACCTTGTTCCATTGATTTCTTTTTCTATTTATAGATTTCTCCTACTGTTCTCCTTCGTATGTTTTTCTCATTCAATCTAACGATTATGACAACTAAGGAGTTGACACGTCAACCATCCAGATCCTTCTTTTCTTGATACGTGTTTCTCTAATCGTTCCTCTTCCGCTTAACAGTTTTTCACTTTTGGGCGCCTCTTGGCCACTCATTCCGCTTTTGGACACCTCTTAACCTCTCAGGCCACTTCGGGGCACCTCTTGACCACATCTTTCATCTCGAGTGAACTTTAATGGATGCCTCTCAACCACTTGATTTGCTTTTAAATATCTCTTGGTCGTGCCTCCTAGATGCCTTTCAGCCACTTGGTTTGTTTTTAAATAACTCTCGACTGCTCCCTTTCTTATTATCTTGCCAGTTGTGAGTCTATAAAAAGTACTTTATATATTTATAAAGATCTTTAACATACTATATCTTTTCCTTTCTATGACATGCATCCCTGATTGACTACTTCAGGAACGACCAAAAATATAGTAGAACATTGCCCCCACGTCAATTTTCTTTTGGTTGAAAATGTGAGAGCAACGTTAATTCGTTGTTTTGCATAATAAATGTGACTACTCGGCTAGACAAAAACATCAATTTCAGTTATCTTAGTTGAACTCGGCCATCTTGGTCGAACTCGACCATTTTGGTCAAAAAACATTAAAGTCAGTCGTCTTGGTTGAAAAAACATCAAAGTCTACCACCTTGATCGAATTCGATCGTCTTAGTTGAAAACCAACAAATTTGGTTACGACAATGGAAACTGTCTGTTAATCCATTTCAGATAAGGGTTATGTTAGACCAGAGTGGTAGTTCGACCGAGAATTTGGCTTGCTACTTTTTGGACCAATTGCATGATTCTATTACAATTTAGATGGTACGGTTCAACCATTGGTGCACAGTTCTAAATCTATCTAGTTTTGTCTTCCATGATACAGTGGATTTCCAAGGAAAGGTTGTCCCAAGTATATTTTGCTTTCCTTTTGCAGAAATAATATTTCTGACCTCTCATTTCAGTCGCCTAAACTTAGTAGGTGGCGGAAGATTTTGAATTCCTATAATGGAGTAGGAGGCATGTTCCGTCGCAAAGGAGGTGTTTGCTGTATTGGTTATACCGGGGGTATTAGTGTCAGATTTCTGACATAACCAATATCATCATGTTGCTGAGGCATTACAGGTGTTCTTTCGACAAAGAAAGCCATCATCTGATTCATGTTTTCGGCAAGACAGGCCATCTATCTACCTAAAGTTTCAACATGAACTCGTAGCTGTTCAGCGATATACTAAATTCCTCGTTGCTATCAAGTATTCCAGCCAACAAATTTTCAAGAGGATCAACTCAATATGAACATGTATGACTAAAATCTGTGAAGATCAGTCACCTATTCAGCCACTTGCAGAATTTTATAATAATTAAGCAATTATCGGATGGTGGGGTTTTTCTTCCAAAAGTGGGTTACGGTTTGCCTTTCACAAGAAAGATCTTTTTAGTATACTAGTGCAATCAAACAAAAGAAAAAACTCACAATCGGTCACTAAGAGGGACTGTAAGAATGTGTCTCTTAAAAGAATTGTTTGATATTAGATTAGGATTAAGGTCAACATATGAGTGTAGACCTAGATTACAATTTCAAATTACTTCTTATGAATTATCGCTGCTCTTAGGATAGACTATGTCACGCCCCGAAATTCGAGTATAGAGTGTGCACCCTCAGACCCGAGTTTCGGCCCATGACACGTACACTGAGTGTACTAATTTTATTCAATTATACAATTATTCATCTACCTACTAGATCTACCATAGATCTACATTCCATTCATACTCAACAACATCTCAAAAAAATAAGAAACGATCATTTATTCCAATAATCAATCATAAACATAACTAAGGACCCTGCCATTCGGGGTCATATGAGTGAAATAAGTATGTCCAATAACTTAAAAGAATTGATTAACAATCTAAGAAAACTAAATATAATTAAAGTAAAAATATCATGATTATATAATCTAAGGCAGCAACTTCTTCCTCTGTCAAGTAAGGCTACATGTCCCTTAAGTCCTTTTCGACTTGACCACATATTCCTATTCTTGAGCTACTGACTCACCCTCATTCACATCTGTATGGTTTTTCCATTAATAAAAAGGATAAGCTGGCCAAGCCTAGTGAGAATTCCCGACATGGTTCTTTACATCAAATTATAATAGATGCCAATAATCATACACAATATAAATTTAATATAAAAAAATGCAAATTGAATGCATCAATGTATTAAGTGGGAATCCGTCCACTTGCTTGAGTTGGAAATCCGCCAACCCGCATCTGTCCCTTGGCAGGCTTCTACCATCTGGTAGGCATAGGCAAGGCCTGCATCTACTCCTTGAGTAGACTTCCATTAGTATAGTGGGCTTCTGGTAACAATTTTATCAGGATATACCATCCAGGGAGGTCCCCCAGGAATCCAGCACATGTTGTCTATGCAATTAATAGATGCAGCAAGTAATCATGAATCATGTATTGCATTTATTATTTCGATTATCACATTTGAATTAACATAGTCTAACACATTAATCAAATCATATCATTATTAATACAGAAATCACAGTCCTTTAAATCAACAAAGAATATATGACAATTAAATCAGTATAATAATACAATACATCAAACAATCCATCTATTTTAACTTGATGGATGGGAAACACATCGGGATCACTCACCTTGATGTGGTGGAGATAATTACATGAACCAACGGTTTGAATTGAATTAAGACTTCCTAAAATCACATAAATAAGAATTTTCTTTAAATCTTACGATTACACATAATGAATAAAATGTATGATTTATTATTTATTCAGATTAATATTGCCCATCCAATGGTCTGATCTATTTAGAATTTAAGATTTTAATTTATTTTAATATTAAGGAACTAATGAATGATAATGATTTAATCACACATTTCAAAATATGTCATATAATTCTCTGTGCCAAATTGTATCTTGCGCAGAGAATTATTCTTCCATTTAAAAAAAAAAAATTATTATTTTTATTTCGTTAGATTAAGAAAGAAGATTGATAGACATATGACCAGTACGGTCGATTAAGGTGTTGAATCGATCTAATTCTTAAAAATATTATATAATTAATTCATATAACACCCATGAACTGTACGGATTATGGATCATACTGATCGCTGTCCATCATGAAAAAATTATTATATTATACATATTAGCCCTAAAGCAATGTGCATACCTTAAAATCTCATGTTCTATACTTTAGTCTTAAAGTCATGCGCATACCTTTTTACATGAATGAATTAAACCTACACAATGGATGTCTAATGGATCTAATCCATTCAATGTGTAAATCAGGTTAAATTAACTATTGCATAAAGAAAAAATAAATAAAATAAAAATACTAACCTGAATAAACAATTTCCAAAATCCTCATTCCCACTTTCACTTTCGTGTGTGTGTGTTTTTTTTTTTTTTTTTTTTAAATTTTTTTACGAGGTTTTCTTTGGTTCTTTCAGTTTTGATAGAACTCTTGCTCTCTCACGTTCCCTTCTTAAGAAAGAAGGTTCGTTGGGAAACTACGAGATACGAGGAAATTTTGAATAAAGAGAGATAAGAGGAAAGATGGTGAGATCGATGGATCTCTTTCCACTCAAAATTTAAAATATAAAATTAAAAAATTTAAAAAAAAATTAACAAAATTTGGGGGCATTACAAACTGAGATAACATAAATTTGATAGATTTGATTTGGTTTGATTGGTGTGAGATGTCTTATTCTATTGATTTCTTATGTTATTTATAAATTTATCCTAATACTCTCATTCATATATTTCTCTTATTCAATCCAACGGTTATGCTAGCTAAGGAGTTATAATGTCAACCTTCCATATCCTTCATTCCTTTCTTCATATGTATCCCTCTAACAATTCCTCTTCCGCTTTAGAACTTTTCACTTTTGAGCATCTCTCAGCCACTCATTTTGCTTCTGGACACCTCTCAACCACCTGAGCCGTTTCTAGATGCCTATCAACTACATCTTTTCCATCAGCCGCACCTTGCTAGATGTCTCTTAGTCACACCTCTAGATGCCCTACAACGAATTAGTTTGCTTTTAGATATCTCTTAATTGCTCCATTTCTTATCATGCTTTCTGCGATTCCGTAGAAGTCATTTCAACTATCTTTAAAAATCTTTAGCATATTATATCTTTCTGCTATTATAATAACTTCTGTTTATCCTCAACTGATTACTTTTGCAACCGTTAAAAATAGTGTACAACAAGTGCATAGCTCACTTGATACAGCTCTGTGGGCCCACCATGATCTGTGTTTTATCCACACCGTCCATCTATTTTTACATGACATTTTAATATTTTATCTCATAAATGAGGCAGATCAAAATCTCAGGTGGACTACACCATGGGAAAACAATAGTGATTGAATATCTACCATTAAAAACCTCCTGGGCCAATTATAATGTTTATTTGACATCCAACCTTTAGATTAGATCATACGGACGTGGATGAATGTAAATAACAAATATCAGGGTAATCCAAAACTGTTTTAGCCTCAAGAAGTCTTTAATGGTGAGAATTCAATCAATATTGTGTGGCCCACTTGAGATTTTTACCTACCTTAGTTTTGGGTTCATACCATAAAATTATCTGGAAAAATGGATGGACAGAATGGATGACACACATACATCATGTTTGGCCAGAGAGCACCCACCACTAGACATTGGCTGGTGGCAGGTGAGTAGCGGAAGCATACTGGCTGGTGTTCCACACACCAGCTATATAGCTGATGTATTGACGTCAGCAAGTTCTGTGGGTCTTATCATGAGGCATGTGTTATATCCAACCGCCCATCCATTTGGCGAGCTCGTTTTAGGGCTTTAGCCGAAGAAAAAGACAGATCTAAGTATCAAGTAGACCACACTGCAAAAAGCAATGGGGGATTGAACGTCTACCATTGAAATCCTTTTGGAGGTCACAAAGGCTTCGGATCAATATGAAATTTGTTTTTTCTCTTCATCCATGTATTTTTGACCTTGTTAACAGATTGGATGGAAAATAAATGTTATTGTGGGCCCTACAAATTTTTTAACAGGAAAAATCGTTATCCCCGCTGCTACTTTTATCCCCGCTGCTACTTTTGGTGTGGTCTGTTTGAGTTTTAGATATGATTCATTTTTTTGTCTAATGCTCTAAATTGATATAGAATAATGAATGAACGGTGTGGATATAATAAATACATCACTGTAGGGCTTATGTAACTTTGATCTCCTTTGAACCATTTGTACAACTCGAAGATCGAGGAGCATTTGCGCTCATCTTCGCACGACACGTATCTGCACCAGCTATATAGCTGGTGTGTGATACACCGACCAATCACTTCCGTGAGTAGAGGTGGGCACGTTGCACCCGATCCGGTGGATCCGACCCGACTCAGTATCGTTTCGAACAGAACTGATTGCCTAGATCGGCCTAATCGAGTCTGTAAATCCAGATCCGATCTTTTTTCGGGTCGGGTTCGGATAGTGGTATATCCGGACAGAACCGATTCGAAAACCAGGACCGAAAGGGTTCGAACCGACCCGACTCGATACGGGATGTAAACATCTCTTTATTTTCGCAAAATTCGCTTTCTCTGTAAAGATTTACCACCCACGCGTATTTTCGAAAAACAAAAGTTTTACCGCCTAGCCTTTTCATTCGGCGCCAAAAAACCCAACTCTCTCTTTATATCTGTTTATCTGTCTATATATACATCTCTCCCTTTCTGTTGAAGAAGAAGGCTAGTTGGATGTCTTCTGGTAGATCAAATCCCTCATTTTCTGTCGTTGGGTTCAGAAGCTTCATGTGATTTATTGTTGGAGAGAGGTATATATTGAGAAATGGTGTATAGCTGTGTATGGAAGAGAGAGAGAGAGAGAGAGAGAGAGAGAGAGAGTAGAGTCGGCGTTGATTGAAGAAGGGAAGTGGATAGAGTACTGCGTGACTCAGTACCCTAAGCGTACTAAGTAAATTTTGTGGGGTCCATCGTGATTTATGTATTTTATCCCCTCCATTCATCCATTTTACCAGATAATTTTATTGCTTGAGCAAAACAATGAAGTATATATAAACCTCAAATGGGCCACACCACAGGAAACAGTGTAAATTGAATATCTACCGTTGAAAATTTCTTGGGGGCCACGGAAGTGTTGGATCAATCTTGTATTTGTTTTTTCCCCTTCATCCGTGTCTGTGTGATCGTATGAACAGGTTTGATGAGAAATAAACATCATTGCGGGCCTTAAAAAGGTTTCAACGGTGGAAATCATTATTCCAACTTTTTCCTTTGGTATGGTCCATTTGATCTTTGGGTATGATTAAATTTTGGTCTCAACCGTTGAAATAAGATGGAAAAATGGATGGATGGCGTGGATAGATCATATACATTCACGGTGGGCCCAACAGAGTTTACTTAGTACGCAATCCGAATCGTTAAAGGATGGTTGGCGGAAGCAGGTGTTTATAGGCTGTCGTCTTGTCAGTCAGATCCAACCTGAGGGAAGCAGATTGGGTGGTGTACGAAGCAGATTAGTTGGTGTAACGTCAGTGAGATTAGTGGGTCTGATAACGAGGTATGTGTTATATCCAAACCGTCCATCCATTTAGCAATATCGTATTAAGGCTTGAGGAAAAAAAGAAAGACAGATCTAACTATTAAGTAGACCACACTATGGATGACAGTGGGGATTGAACGTCTGCCATCGAAACTCTTTTTGGGTTCACAGAAGTTTTGGATCAATATGAAATTTGTTTTTCCTCTTCATTCAGGTCTTTGTGACCTTATGAACAAATTGGATGGAAAAGAAACGTTATGTGGACCTACAAATTGGACGGAGTGGATACAATGCATGAATGCCACTAGGGCCCATGGAGTTTACTTAGTATGCTTACCGTACTGAGTTACTCAGTACGCAATCCGCTACCCTTTGTACAAAGCTTAATTTCGCAGTGAGATATTTTATCCATTGAGTAAACTATGTGGCGCCCATCTTAATATTTTTTTGGTTTATCCACACTGTCCATCAGTTTTTTCAGATCATTTGAGGGATTGATGCTAAATTTTAATTATATCTAATAATCAAGTAAATCTCGCCATAAGAAACAGTGAGAATAATGATTTCCACACCGTTGGCAAAAATGGACGGTCCGAACCTTGCCCAACCCGATCCGACTCGGTTTTCCTGACCGAGTCGAACTCGGATTAGTCCAGGTCAGCAAGGTTTATGATCGGATTGGGTCAGAGGACCTCGACTCGGTCCTGGATCTGACCAAGTTCGGGTCAAGCCATGCAGAACTCGGATCTGATCGAGTTGGGCCCAATCCGATTCGACTCGGTCCAATGCCCAGCTCCGTGAGTAGCAAATCCGTTTCGGACGCGGATTAGATACTGATAGCGAGACTCGATTCGACTCGCTATTGAAGTGGCGTCACCAACTTTTATGGGCCCCACCATGATGTATGTTTTGTATCCACACCCTCCATCCATTTGGAGAGATCATATTACGGCATAATCCAAATAATGAGTCAGATCCAAAGCTCTAGTGGACCCTACCATAGAAAACAGTGGGGAGAGTGACGCCCACCATTAAAAGTTCTAAGGCCCAAAATAGTTTCCGAGCAAGATGATATTTGTGTTTTTCCTTCTTTCATGTCTGCTTTAACACGTGAACAGGTTGGATCTCAAATAAACATCATGGTGGACCTTCAGAAGGCTTCAACGGTGGGCGTCACTCTCTCCACTGTTTTCTGTGGTGGGGTCCACTCCAGCCTTAGATCTACCTCATTCCCTGTATCATGCCCTGAAATAATCTCTTAAAATGTATGGACGGTGTCGATACAAAACATACATCATGGTGGGGCCCAAATAAATTGGTGACGTCACTTCAGTAATGAGTCTCGCCACTCAACTTGTCAGTTGCTAATCCGCGTCGGTCCGTTCCGTGAAAATGGGCCCACCGACTTGGCTGGTGTGGGTACGTGGCGTGTAAAGGCGGGAAACGGATTGGCTACTCCCCCTGACACCAGCTCCGTGGTTGGTGTTCGGTGTCTGTGGGCCCCACCATGATGTATGTTTTTCATCCATTCCGTTCATCCATTTTAAAGATCATTTTATTAGTTAATACCAAAAATGAGAGGGATATAAATCTCAGGTGGACCACACCACATGAAAACAATAGTGATTGGATATGAAAATCCTCCTATGGCCCACTATACTTTTTATTTGACATCCAATCTGTTGATTAGGTCATATAGGTCCAGATGAAAAGGAAAAAAAAAACATCAGCTTGATGCAAAACTTTTATGCCCCCAAAATGTTTTTAATGGTCGACCCTCATTTAACGTTGTTTCCTTTAATGTGGTCCATTTGAGATTTGGATATACCTCTTTTTTGGACTTATACTCTAAAATGATCTGTAAAAACAGATGGATGGCATGGATGAAACACATGAATCATGGTGTGGCCCACATAGCACCGACCATCAGCCATTGGCCTGAGGTCCTCGAGCCCCACCATATATGAGCGGTGAAAAGGAGATCAAAGTTACGTGGGTTCCATTATTTATTATATCCATACCGTCCATTCATTTAGGGAGATCATTTTAGAGTAAATCCCAAAAAAATGATTCATATGTAAAACTCAACTGGAACACACCACAAATAGCAGCGTGGACAGCGATTCCTACCCTTAAAAGATTCATAGACCCACCATGATGTTTATTTTCCATCCAATATGTTCATGAGTTCACACAAACACAAACATGGATGAAGGTTAAAAAAAACAAATATCACATTGATCCAACACTTCTGTAATCCCATGAAGGTTTCAATGGTAGACTATCAATCTCCCACTGCTTTCTACAGTGTGGTCCACTTGATCTTTCGATCTGTCTTATTTTTCAACTAAAGCTTACAGCAACTTCGCCAAATGTACAGACCGTTTGGATATAACATACATCTCATGGTAGGCCCCACAGAACTTGGTGACGTCAACACACCAGCGAGGTCGGTGGTGTGTGGTACACCACCCAAAAAAATAGCCAATCCCATCATCAGGTGGGCCACACCATATTGAATGATGGATGAAGCCCACTTTAGAAAGCCCAGGATTATTGTGAGGCCCACCGAGGTTTGTATATGTTATCCAATGGTTGCATCTGGTGGGCCCCACTGTGATTGTAGGCTACCAATAGAATCAGCCAAACAAATAATCAGGTAGGCCCTGCCACTTAGATTTGTGTTGATAAGGGCATTCTTACAATTTTTTAGATGTTGGGATTTTAGATGCTGATAAGCTCACCATGGTGTGGGTACGCCATCTAACCCGTGCATCAAGTGCACCCTACAATAGTGATGGACGCTCCACAGAAAAGCCCAATCTACTGAGTAGGTGGGCCCACAACTTAAATTTGTATGTTTTTATCTCTCTTAAAAAAAAAAAAAAAAAATCTTTCTATGGCGTGGCTACACGATTGGTGGGTCTTTTAAAATTTTGGGCCGTCTCATTTTACATATGGGCCCACCTTTTGGACCGGTTTATTGTCATACACGCCATGTGGGCCCATTTTGGACCCATTATTTGATGCAGCGAGTCCGTGTGACTCTAACCGATGTGGGCTTACATGATTTCTGTCACTCAGCAATTCAAAACTCAAGTAGGCCACGCCAGAATAAACAGTACTGGTATTAAACGTCAGCTAATGAAACCTTAGGTGTTTCATCGCGTCTGATATACATAGATACCCGTTCACCTTTCTTTTACACTGACTCTTTTGAAAATTTTCTCACAGAAGCCCTCAAGTCCAACCAATGGGACCATAACTAACCTTCACTTAGTAGATAACATCCAACCTTTCGTGTGTCTATAACATCCAGCCCAACACCTTGTGTGATATTCAAAGACATCCGACCACACTTGTATTTTATTATTATTATTATTATTTTTACCTATTTAGCCATTGTTTTCTATAGCATGATACATCTGATGAGTGGATGGGGCTGATTTTTCACAAGGTAACTCTCGTGGTAGGCTTAATGTTGAGACTCAAATATTGCATATTTAACTCTTCAATTACATTAGTTTTCCTGATATTTAATTGATAATTTAATTTAATTATATACGTTTTTGTCATGCGATGCGATTCGGAAGCTGTAACATCCTGAATTTTCACTATTTTGGATTTCTAAAATTCCTTAATTTTTTTAAATGTAATTAACTTATATTATTACTTACTAACCATTGACATTCAATGTTAATTTATAAACGGGTGAAACTAAAAAAGAACCGCACAAGTCCGATTAATCAACCATAAGAAGCCAACGAATCCGCCCGATCACTTGAACATTAAGTTTAGCCCAATGATTTACTTACATAGGGCCCAAAATCTAACCAACCCATCGCTAACTAATCAAGACAATCATAACTAAATTAAAGATCTAACCGAAGCCGAGTCAGATAAGGCTCGGATCTTGATTAATAGACCAAATCAACATCATTACTCTTTTAGCATAAAACCGACGATTTAAAGTAAACAGACCAAATCTCCACTTTCACTAACTATAAATAGGTCACACTATGAATATAGTTAATTCAAACTCTAATCATTGCCCACGAGAAGTCTCAATACCTAATTCATTTCAGAAATGTCCCGATTTTCCGAACAAGCTTTAGACCGATCGTTGGTGGGCCACTAGTTCCAAAACTATAGAATAATGTCCGTCTTACTGGGTTTGATGTCCATCGTGGGAGTCGGACCTAATTATTGTAAAAAATCGCTCAACTTGGACCAAAGGACGAGTGCATGAGAAGTGCAAATATCCTAAAGGAAGAAGCTGAAACTTAGGTGAATTGGGTTGTCCAATCTTATGCAAAGTTGAGAATTTCAGATTATTGGTTTCCGACCAAACTTCACACGTGGAGTAAGGATATTTCCCTGCTTATATTCGTATAGCCGCGGCCCCGATCGACTATCGGTGACCGTTGAACAGACTTCTAATCATATCTGTCGATCAACGCATCCAAATGGCGGGCCGATCGTATCCATACGTAAATCATCATTAGGGCTAACTATCTTACGGTGTATATCAATATATACACCCCATAGTGGGCCCTAGAGGCTAGAAAAACCCTCTTATAAGGCTAGTATAGTAAAAATTTAACCGTTGGGGGCCATTTGCACCAAATCTGACATTATAAAAGGTAGTGGTATGCAAAATGGGTCCGATCCAGCGGATCCGACCCGATCCGCTCCAATTCGAATAGGACCGGTAGGTTGGATCGATTAGGTTCGGGTACAAAGGGGCAGATCCGAATGCAGTTCGGATTGGATTCAGATAAGCATCAAAATCGCCCGATCCGAACCGAAATCTGATCCGTATTTTACTCTCTCTTTCTCTAATATATTAATAATATTTTTTGGTTCTTATATCACGTGCGAAGGAAGTCAGGAGAGAGGAAGAGAGGAAAGAGAAGGGAGACATCTAACCTTTTGCGCTCAGCCTTCATCATTTGAAGGGTCTGGCCCTGGAGACACCATTTCTCCATTTTCCCAACATTAGAGAAAGAAGCAACAGCAGTAGCTGATTCACAAACACAAAGCCCCTCTCCCTCAAGTATTCCTCTCCTTCCCTTCCATTCCTCATTACCCTCTTCCACGTTCTCTCTCTCTCTCTCTCTCTCTCTCTCTCTCTCTCTCTCTCTCTCTCTCTCGTTTCAAAAAGAAAAGAGAAGAAAAGAAAATGGGGTTTGCCGTTTCAAAAAGAAAAGAGAAGAAAAGAAAATGGGGTTTGCCTTTGCCGTTTCAAAAAGAAAAGAGAAGAAAAGAAAATGGGGTTTGCTGTTTCAAAAAGAAAAGAGAAGAAAAGAAAATGGGGTTTGCCTTTGCCGTTTCAAAAAGAAAAGAGAAAAAAAAAGAAAAGAAAATGGGGTTTGCTGTTTCAAGAAGAAAATGGGTTTTACTTCACAAAGTTGTAGATTTTAGGAAAACCCCAAATCTGGACCGAATCCGACTCGGTCACCGATCATTCAATGGACAGTTAGGATCGGATTGGGTCAGGTGATTCGGATCTGGTCTCGGATTGGATCGGATTCGGATCAAGGCACTCAAAATCGGATCTGATCGGATGGATCCTAATCCGATCCGACTCGGACTGATGCCCAGCTCTAATAAAAGGGCCTCATTTGGGCACCCCCTCTCCCCATACGAATTTACCCTAGAAGAAAGAAATGGAGAGAGGGAGAAGAGAAAGAGCTTAGGGTGTGAGTGTCGGTTCACATCCACCATATCATCCTCTCTCTAGTCGCCTCACCGTAACCGGAGCCGTCGTCGGAGTTCTCTCGGCAAGGATTGGGGGTAAGTGTTGAATCTCACTTGTAATCTAGGGTTCAATAGTTATTTGTCCCTAATCTCACAAGCTTGTATGCTTATTTAGGTCTTTCAACGATTTTCTCAAAACTCTAACCCTAGGAGAGCCATGAGTTGGGCCTTAAGTGGCTTAGCACCAATTTTACTATGAGTTTAATAATTACGAATGTTAGGATGATGTGCTTGAGTAATCTAGAGAGAACTTAGCCAAGACCTTACATGATAGGTCCCCCTAGATTCCATGAAATAAATGAGTGTTGTTTATTTGTTCTTCAACATGATTGGGTTTGATTTTGGTGTGGTATGCTCATCCCATGTATGATTTTACTAAATTCCATGACATGATTGAGTGTTGTTATTTGCTCTTCAACATGATTAGGCTTGATTTGGTATGGTATATTCATCTCATATGCGATCCTAGCATAACCTTTATTGTGGCATGCATGATTGTATTAATCTTTGTTGTATGATTATCTTATGAATGATGTATAACTCTTGTTTGCTTCGCTAACTCCACACAACACACATACACATTCATTTCGTTATATTATTAATGTAACACCCCATTTTTTTTAACGGTGGGTTCCACCATATCCTTTGGTGTAGCCCACTTGAACCTTGGATCAGCCTCATTTTTGGGCTAATGTCGTAACTTGATCTGAAAAAATAAATGGACGGAGTGGATTTTTCATAAACATCGTGAGTGGGGCCCACTGTGTTTTTTAAAATAAAAAATAAAAAAACAACAAAACAAAAGTGACGTGCTTGTGCACGTCACCTAAAACCAATCCGCTTCCTCTCCACGACTCCATCTCTCTCTCTCTCTCTCTCTCTCTCTGAGATGGGAATGCAGCTGTTGGCGCTAGCCAAACTCAAGCTACGGGGATCAGCGGCCCATGGGCCAAGGCTCATACTCAGTTCAAAATTGGGGCTCTTCATCATCAAGATCCCTTTGGGTTCCACCATCTCCAGATCTTATGCCGACGTGGCATCATCCTCCATGCTTTTCTTTTCCTTTTTTCGACTGAGTCAGATCATCTTTCGAGGCCACGACCTCGGCAATGGTCGCAGGTGGGAGAGATTGATGAGGCTTGTCCGTGAGAGGGCCACCCACGAAAATCAACGGTTCAAATATCAGGTAGGTGATTTTCCCGATTGAAAAGACTACATTATTATATACTTTCATTTCATTAATTATTTATTTCGTATTTTTTATTTAAGTCATTTGATTTTGGTTTTACGTGATGTAGAATGCATTTATTTGATTTGTAATATGTGAAATAAATTCATTTGATTATTGTTAAATGCTTTTAATTATATTATGGGTGTTCTGCCCTGAAAGGACTATTATGTTATTTTTATGGGGTGCTCTGCCCAGGGTCATTCCCGAAAGGATCGACACGGGTGCTCTGTCCTGGGCAATTCCCTAAATGGATCAACACATACCGGGTACTCTGCCCTGGGTATTTATCCTAAAAGTTTATTCACCAGGTGCTCTGCCGAGGGTCATTCCCTAAAAGGATCAACACCGGTGCTCTGCTGAAGGTCATTCCCTAAAAGGATCAACACACACAGGTGCTCTACCTTGGATTGAACCAAAAATGATTTTAGATAATGACATTGTCTTATTTTGTTATTATGAAAAATAAATTATTATTGTTGTCATGTACGATGATGATTCAATACTCGTAATTAATCATATTTGTATTATTGAGTTTTAATTTTCAATTTTGGGAAGGATGTGACCCTACGAGCCATTACGCTCACACCCATATAAACTGTTTTGTAGGGTTTGTATATGAAGAACTAGTTGGACAAGATTGAAGACTTTTATATTTTTATATTTTTTTATTTAGAAATTAATTGAAATTCAATGTATGTTGTTATTATTATTATTTTTTATGTCAATGTAATTAAAGATTTAAGGATTGATTGGTGGACAATATTTAATGACAATGATTAGTGTCATTTTAGTTGCTCTAATTGCCTTGAAAATGTATGAAATAATGTGGTTTACGATGATATTTATTTAAATACAACTCGCCGTCCTGAAATTCGGGTTTGGGCCTGGCCAACTCAGGTTCCGAATTTCGGGGCGTGACAGATTGGTATCAGAGCCTAGGTTTTAAATTCTCACGAGGACCTTTGATATATGTCACACTAATGGTTAGATTAAGCCTATGCTAGAATCAATTTGAGGACCTATGATAGAAATTGAATTAGAGATCTAAATATAAGATTTTTTGCTTTTGTGATAAAAATAAAAATAAAAATAAAAAAAACTTAAAAAAAAAAAATTATGTATCTGTATGACATCAAATATGATATTAATTAGGCTTGACATTGAACTAACAACCTAAAACTGGACCCTAAGAAATTTTTAAGAATTTTTAGCCTAGTACGGTGAGTTGGACAGCAATAGTAAGTATAAAACACCTGAATTATAAAAATTATAACTAATTAATTATAACTCCGTTTAAGGCGATTCGAAATCTCAGTTGTAGATTAATAAGTGTAGTTTTATAAAAAAATAATACAAAAATATAAATCTAGGTTTCTCGTATACCGATTTTAATTTATATGTATACTAGTTAGAAATTGTTTACTTCTGGGTAGACCCAATTATCCGAATTTTAGGATTTTTTATAAACTTTGGATTCAACTAAAATTTTATAGAGGTATAATAGACTAATAATAGATGCAATGTTTTAAAAAGTTTTAGACCAATCTGATACTTGTAAATACCAGAAACATTAGCAGGAACAATATCCTCATAATCTGAATTTTTTTGCACTACAACCTTAGTACATATCACAACTCTTATTCTCTTGATCTTCATGTGTACGTTTTTTAGATCATCTAATCTTCCTTGCAATCTTACAAAATCTTCATACTAATTAAAAAATATATAATAAAATAAAATAAAATTAGACCAATTTAATGTTTGAAACTATCCAATGCATCAAATGGAACAGTACCTTCAACATAAGAAATTTTTGCACTTCAACTTCAATATATATCTCAGCACCGTCTCTGTTGAACCATCACGTATACCAACTCCAGCAACCAAATCTTTCCTTGAAAATTGAATAAATCTTTTGTGAAACACATCTTCAACTGATCATATATTGTACTTGTAAATGACTCGAGTCATGTCACTCTATCATGAACTCCTGACCCGATGCCTTTTAGAGTGGATCACTTGCAAATAGAGTAACTAGGACCTAAAGTATTTTTAGGTTGCTTTGGTTATACCGACCATGATCACACTTCTACATCATTACTGTTAAAATCCTTCTACAACCGTGGATATGAAGACCATGTTGCATGTCTCTGCACGATCCCTTCCTCTTCATCAACCGTAAAATCAGAGACCACATAAGCAAGTCTTTAGGCCACCTCAATGGAATAGGCTGCCATCCATGCACCAACGATCTCCATTGCACTCTTCAATGCAACCATCATCTCGAGATCACTTTCGCTGTATTTTCAAAAGTTCCATGGTCGTAACTAAGGTCACAACAGTAAGAACACTCACAGGACATCTGAAGGTCACCCTAGCAACAACATCGATAGCCAAGGCCAAGAAGGACCTCTCCAACATCGATAGCGAAGGCCAAAATGGACATGCACCACAATCTCAAACTTAGGAACATATCGATGTCATGATACCACCCTCAAACCACGTGAATCGCCTTACGTATACTGAAAACCTGTTTCAAAGTTATGACAACCCATCACTATAACATAATGATGCGATGTAGGAGTGCAATGCTACTATATTACAATGCAAGGATTTAACGCACTAATGAAAAGAATTCCACAACAAAGTACCGATAGTCAATTCGAAGCAAGATCACACTTACCATCCCACAACAGATCAAGTGAAAAGGTAGTGGATATCATCGACCCCCGCATTGGTAACCACAAGACATTCGGAATCGTAACAACAACACTTAAAGACTCAACTGCAACGCCAGACTTCTATATGGCCATGCCAAGTATCTTAGCAACAAAATTCACCATACCCATTACATTGTAACCATGTCAAGGACAGCTTCAATATTCTCAACAACTACCTCCACCACATCAATTACGACAACAAAATCAAAGACCTCCATAACACTGATGTCAGCCCTTAGATGTGTTGTCGCATTACCAGAAGAGAGTAGGTTTCTACCAATAATTTCATAACACCATCACCTGAAGAGACACTGCACCATATAGACTATTTTGCAGGGTTTGCATATGAAGAACTGGTTGGATAAGATTGAAGACTTTTATATTTTTATATTTTTATTTATAAATTAATTAAAATTCAATGTATGTTATTATTATTATTTTTTTATGTCAATGTAATTAAAGATTTAAGGATTGATTAGTAGACAATATTTAATGACAATGATTAGTATCATTTTAGTTGCTCTGATTGCCTTGAAAATGTATGAAATAATGTGGGTTGTGATGTATATTTATTTAAATACAGCTCACCATCCTGAAATTCGAGTTAGGGCCTGGCCAACTCGGGTTCCGAATTTCGGAGTGTGACAATTAGTAATTGCATTTATAGAAAAATCTGAATTTCTATGTTTGATGTATGAGTGCATAATATCTCTTGTGTAGATAATGAATTCTGATTTGTTGAAGTGCTATTGAATACTATCAAATCCCTAGGTTGGTCAGGAAACTGAGGTGAGACAAGGTGGTCTCGTTGGTAGGACTAACCTGAGGCTAGACCGGTGGATTTGGGCGGATGCGAATGGGCGACAGTAGTTGGACTATATGGGTCGTTTGTACCTGATGTCGCCCGTCACGCACTCGTCTAGACTCACACGGTTTAGTACACTTACTGACCAACCATGTATGCTAACCATGTCTACTCATGCCTGTATGGAACTCAGAACACCCTTCAACCACTAAAGGCCACTGATAACCATCTGAAATCGATCCATTGACTCGAGAGCTAGGCATGGTAAAATGGGACACTGTGTCCGAGTTGTCGGCTTACGCTAGGGTGACGAACCTCCTCGTAGTGACCGCGATCAATCCCTCCTCTTAGCACTCCCTATGTGCTTGAATCGGGGATGGGGAACCCGATGGGGTCAAGGATCGCAGGGTCCTGGCATCGCGCGTTAAGGGGCCTTGGCCTCGCAACCAATTGAGAGAAATGATACGTAGAGTGTACCAGTTTCCTTAATCTGTTGGATGAACGGAATTAACTAAATACTCAGCTAACATTATCCATGCATCGCATTAGCTAGGCTTTGGTGACTCGACAGTTGAGGTCGCAATGAGGGTGGTTAGTCATGCATGATCGTTAGACGAAGTCATTCGAGGGAGTATTGTTGTAAGGGCATATATCATAACATAATACATGCATATGCATTAACAAGCCTAGTTAGAGATCTGTGAATATATGACTTTCATTAAATTCATTATATAATTTATGCTTGTTATAACTTAAGGCTAATAGTAATCACTGAGTTAGCTACTCACTCCCACTCTAGGACGGTGTTTTCAAAATACCAACCAGACCCTTTACTAGATGCAGGTGAGGCGGAGTTCGACAAGCCGAGCAAGGTGAGTATGGATAGGAAAGAAGAACTTTCCTACGTCCAGCTTATGGGTGGATCACCGTGGACTGTGCGGGTTGTTTATGGGTTGTTGAGTAGGGATCTAGTGTTCACTCCCCAAGTGCAGGGTTGTGATGTAGTAATAAACTCAGTAAGACTGAGGTTGAATCCCAAGGGACTGGAACTTGTACGTTATCTGAAACTAAGTAGAAATAGAACTAGAATGAGATGAAATCTAAATCGATTGTAATTTGAAGAATAACGATGAAATATTAATCTAAACTGAGAAGAAAATTCAGAGAAGGGAAACTAGGGATTCAGAGGATCCACTTGTAGAGATCAGGGAAATCTTATGCCTGGAGGAAAAATCAGGGAAATTAGACTGAACTGTCATTGATATAGTTTTCAAGAGATGAGAGGTATATGAATTAGAATGGATTCCATCACCAAACCATTCCCAGGAGACAAAGCAAACAACAGAATTAAACTAATTACCAACCAATCAACATGTTTATGAAGGTTAGGAAGGGTTACCGTCATCCAACCATGCCCAGGAGACGATGGTGAACAACAGGGCTTCCTGACATCAATAAACGTAAAAGGAGAAAAGAACATGCTCAAAGCCATTGCAGACCCATTGTAATTTTAGTCACAACAGACCATTAAAGACTGAAAACATTCCCTTAATAAAAACCCAAATCAACATCAATTCAGTCTACACAAAGGCACAAGCAAAGAGGCCTCCCATCACGCCACAAGCTTTACCTCTTAGCCCTAGCTAAGAGGTTTAGCCACACATGAGTGGACTAGATCTCTCGAAATAAAAGAAATAAATAACACAGCTATAAATAAATAAATAAAAAACAAACTCTTTTTCTCTCTGTCTCTCTCTCTTCACGTCCAGCCTCCAGCCGATCCTCCCTCCCAGCCGTGGATACCTTTTCCTTCCGTTCTCTCTCTCTCTCTCTCTCTCTCTCTCTCTCTCTCTCTCTCTTTTATAATAACAGCAAGGGAAGAAATCATGCGTGCGTAATGCGTACGCACGTTATGCAGTGAAAATCGCAACCACTTGCGTTTGAAGGGATTTCCGACTACATGAGCTCCACGTGCAAGATCCGAGCCATTCAGGCTTCATGGGGGTGGTCGACCATGCCATGGGCAAAGTTTGGACGGTCCAGATGGACCATCCGATCACCACCAAGCTCCCACTGTGGGCCGCAAAACCTGGGCAACGATCCGCTGCGAAACAGAGTCTTATCTGTTTACGCAGCGCTGACGGCGGGGCCCACTTCGTTGTTAGTCTAGAAAATCCACTCCGTTCAATGGCTTCAGGACGAAAAACCGTCTGGGAAAGAGTGTTTTTGAAGCGAAATCGGTGCGGCCCACTTGATCTTTTGTACCACCGTCCATCTTGCGTTTGACGGTGGAAAACCGATCTCCAGTATCTTCTTCAATTCCGTCGCCTAGGTCTTGATCAATCAGACCTTTGGAGTCTACTGAAGGTCCAGATCTGATTGATGAACCAAGATGGTGGCCCACAGAGATCGACCGCAGCTCTGCTGCGGAACAGAACTTCCGTGATTGCACTGTGATGTTGGTGGGCCCCACTTTACTCCTGTTTTGCAAAATCCACGCCGTCCACTAGTTTGATCTCAAAAAACCATTCTGGGAGATATGGTTTTGGATTGATTTCGTTGTGGCCCACAGGAGTTCCTTTGCATCGTTGATCATCCGCTTTAATGGCTAAAATCATCTTCCCATCATCTTCCGATATTACGCCACCTAGGCGATGGTCACAGTCCCCCTCCAGATATGATGAACGGTTTAGATCGTCGAGTTTCACGATTGGTGGGGCCCACAACGCAAAAACGGACCGACAGCGTCCGTCCGTTGCTCCTGGCGTGAAACGGGTCGGGTCAGCAACGCTGACCGAACTGTTTTTGTTTCGGGCACCGTCATTGTGCACTTCCCCGATGTAAATTAGGCCCCACCTTGATGCATATGTGAAATCCGTTCCGTCCATCCATTTTTTCATAACCTTTAAACCATCGAAATCAATTTTGAAGCATATCCAAATATCAGGTAGGCCCCAAATCAAGAAATTACGGGCTGATCCATGCATTGGGCCACTTCTGCAGGGATCCGAGCGCTGAAAACTGACGTGTACGGTTCATTTAGGGTCCTCAGGCTAGATGTAAGATTTCGAGCCAAACTAATGGTGGGAACCTTGTGATCTTGCAGTATGTACCAATTTCGGGCCACTTGAGCTTCAGTTTCTCCATTTTTCTCCGATCTCTAGCGTGGAAATCCGCCGATCTTGGTCTCCTGGGGTTCGTCCCTTGCTCTGGTGAATTCTGAGCATCAAATCCACACTTTTAGTACCAAATTTCAGTTTAAGCTCCTAAATATATCCTGCATCGAAAACATGATTAAATTAAACCGTTAATCAGTACTATGTTCGTAAATTCAGGCAATAAATAGGGTCTGATATGCAATATTTGACCCTCAACATCTAGCGCACCATTTCCTTTGGACATTTCCTATATAAAATTCGTCGGGCGACACCTTGTGCGACCTGTTTGATATTCCTATAGACTAGTAACTCTTAGTCGCATTTAATTCAGTAGATTCGTTGTGGTTGTGGTTTATGTTCCAGCCGATTCCTTTATTACTCATTTAAACTGATTTATGTATAAATCACCATAATTAAGATATAAGCGACACCCGGGAATTTGGACGCCAAGTTCCTACACGGCCCTCGAAAATTCGGGGTGTTACAGATGGTATCAGAGCAATGTTTGGATTAAATTGGGTTATGGATTATGAACTCAACATAAAGCATTCGTTGACGCAGGAAGGAGCGATCGAACTTATAGACATCTATAGGATCCCGGGATCATGCCATTTGGCAAGTCCGAAGACTAAAACGTTAGGGTTTACGAATAAAAAGACTTAGACGGTACCGTGGACCATGAACTCACTAACGTGTCTGCTGACTTGAGAGAAAACGCAATAGAGATATAGAAATGCTAAGAACCACCCCAGGCCCTGAACCGACCACCTTAGACGGAAGGAAAGACTTCCAAGGAGTTAGGATTGGGGAGTGAGAGAGGGTAGTGACGCTAGGAAATGGGTCGGAGTGTCTTACAATACCTCAACCCATTGAGAGGAACCAGCCGAAATCAAACGATTAGCAGTCGAAACCATCGTCCTAGACCAAATGAGTGAACGCCGAGCCAAACTTGATAGTTCTGATACGTTCGGGGATAAAGATCCATGGATGAGTAAAAATTTACCACAAATAGTTGAAATGTAAGTAAATTGGGATTTTGACCCCTAACCGGGAGGAATCTTGTGAAGCAACTAGTCTCACTGCGTAGATCAGCTTCTCCTACCTCAAATTCATATATGACACGTCAAATAACTCATTCCAGTTTGCAAGATATGGCCGTCGCAAGGTGCCCCCACCACAACCCCCGCCAACATTCTAAGGGACCACGTGGCCCCCCGCCGCAACCCCCACCGGAATTCCCTACAATTTTGGGTCAACTTCAAAAAGCTCATATCTCCTTCATTTTAACTTTGATTTAGGTGATTTAAAAGCTAGATTGAAGCTTGATGAGTCTAGTTTTATATAAAAATAAGAAAAAAATAAAATTAAAATTATAATATAATTAAAATTAAGATGTTTTGCCAACTATCCAAAACTTATTAATTTCGGAGAACAGTTGCTCCTAAAATTTTAACAATTTATTTACAACTCAAAATGATATAAAATTTTGTAGAATGACTTAAAACTTAATGATAAATTATCATAAAAATTTTAAAAATAATTCAGTTACTAAAAGTATAAGAAACGTTACAAGAATTAAATACGTTTTAGTATCTTATAGAAAATCGTTAGTTTTGAATAAGTCATGCTTTTAAAATTTTTTATAATTTTTATGGAATTTGAAATAGATTGAAATTTTGTATGAAAGGGGTTAACTTAATGATGAATTACCATAAAAATTATCCAGTAATTAAAAGTGATAAATATTTTATGAACAAAAGATGTATTGAAACCGAAAGTTTCTACAACTAAAAGTTGTCGATGGATCAGATGTATCTCTTTCATCATAGAGTTTTAGGATTCGAATTCTAATTAAGAATTGCTTTCAAAGATCTTAGGAATCATCCTTAGTGATTAAATTAAATTCTTATTTTTAGTATATTTTACTATTTCAAATAATTTATAACTTAACGAATTAGACTTCTTAAGTAGGATTTCGTTTTAAATAATTTTTAGTATATTTTATAGTTTGAATAAAAGGAATATTTTCAATTTTCTATAGTTTATTGTGACTCAAATTACAATAGATGTTACAATAGCTTTGAATATCTTTTTAATATGTTTTGAGAAGTGTGTGATCTATAAAATTCGTGATTCATTATAGTCTATGGCATGGTAGATGGTTAAATTCTCTGAGATTATCACATGGATGATTCATGAGAGAACTATTGATGTAGAGCGGGTCGCGGACAATTTCATGGACAAGATGGATGAGAAAAGGCCTGGTCTGTGATAGAAGTGATCTAGACTGTCAAACCTTGAATCGGGTGTATCTGGCAATCCGAAATGAGTTATCGGACGTAAAGTATATGATTTTGGGGTAGAAGGAGCTATTGTAGCCACCCAACCCTGCTATGCCAAGTTACGCAAGCAAGATTTATGAAATACCCCCAAATTGACAGTCGTTTTCCTATTTTAATTCCGTTTTACTATAAATAGTAAGTTTTAGTTTGATTATAACTCTTCATCCGTTGGGCTTTAGGAGTTGTGCCCAACGTAAAAAGAGCTTAGAATTATTAGAAGAACAACTTGGTAAAGCCAAATAGGACACTTACTATTTTTAGCTGAAAACCTTGCGCACTAGTAGACATCACAACCGTCTATAAATAATAAGTTTACTGTTTATAGTAAGTTGCGAAATCTATGAGTTTTAGTTATAGTTTGTTTCTGATTTCTCTCTCATTGCTTGGTATCTCTATTTAAATGGTTGTGAACTTGTTTATTTCATTCATCAATCAAATTACGAATTTATTAGAATTTATTTCTATTCTTCCTGCTTTCTTTCCTCGTGGATTTGAGAAGTCTTTGTGAGGAGTTCGGAGAAGCTCCGTGGATTCGGAGTAGTTATCCTTGAGGAAGACGGTGATCGACCTCATCACGTTCATCCTCGTGTCAACTATGTTAATAGAAAATTCAAATTTTTGAGTTTTTACTACTCTCTCATCCAACTGGATAGGATAGGACTCTAATTCCAGTTGTAGCTCTTTGGATAAAGTAAGGTAGCATCTTAATAGTTACATGTGGATCCTTGGTGCTCTAGTTTTCCTTTTATTATTGGTTGTTAATCATCATTGATCTTTCAATTCTTCAAATTATTATTTTAATCTAGTCCTAATTCTAGTTCTATTTTATTTCAGAAAGACACACATAAGTCCTTGTAGATTCGACCTCGGTCTTACCGAGTTAATACTACATCGCAACCCTACACTTGGGGTTGTGAACACCTAACCTATTGGAGAAGTATGACATTGCACCACATGATAGTTTGAAAGTTAATTGTTGAGTGAAGCATAATTTATCTTCTAACCAGTTGGGTTGGATTCGAGACCTGCTTGTTTATAGATTACTAAACTAACTCGTTGATGGCAACATAATTTCAAAACCCAAAGACTCGACTCTGTATTCAGTCGGGTTGAGTTGACTGGAAGACTCGACTTAACTTGACTCGATATTTAATAATTAAATTAGGAAGATCTTAGGTTAACAATAAGTAATTAAAATAGTATAAAAATTGATGATATTGTTAGGAAAACTGCATATGGTGAGTTGGTAATATCTCATGGATTTTAATTATTTTCAGTACAAAGTCAATCTTTCACCAAGTGATTCCATTCCAATCGAGCTCATGGGTTTTAGATTTTTTTTAGCACAAGGATAATCATTCACTGAGTGACAGCATTCGGGTTGTCAACAAGCCTTATTGAGGCGACATTATGCCTCACTCATTTCGAGCATTTCCACTGACAAAATTTTAAGAAGATCAACTCGAGATGAGAATGCCTCATCCGGATTTAATGGAAATGGTAGCAGATTCGATAGAAAAATTAAATGCTTAGGTACTTGATGAACTTGTCTTAAGCTCATCATTTCATAAGATTAATGCACCGGTAAGTATAATAATACTTAGAGTCCCAACAACATATCAGAATTGTTCTTTTTTGCATTGTGATATAAAATGAATATTTATGATAGTCGAGTAATTGTTTAAGGTGCCAAAAATTGTTGGCATTAGGTTTTGTTTTTTGTCATGTGTGGTGTATTTAGGTGTGCCAAAATCAATATAATGGCTTGATTCAACCAATTAACTTTGACCCCAAGTGTCAATATAAGCAAGTACGTCCAATATGAACATATATGACCAGAATCTATGAAGATCGGTCACCTACTCAACCACTTGCAGAATTTTATAATGATCATGCGATAATCGGAGGGTAGAATTCTTCCCCCAAAAGTAGGTTGCACTTTGCCTTTCACAAGAAAGATCTTTTTAGTATACTAGTGTAACCAGACAAAAGGAAAAACTCACAATCGGTCACTAGGAATGATGGTAAGAATGTGTCTCTTAAAAGAATGGCTTGATATTTGATCAGAATAAAGTCCAATGTATGAGCGTAGATGTGAATTACAACTATGAATTAATTCTACTGGATTATCACTACTCCTAAAATATACTAAGATAAAGTCTCCTAAGATATACCGAGATATAGTAAGTTGATAGATTTGATTTGATTTGATTGGTGTGAGACACCTTGTTCCATTGATTTCTTTTTCTATTTATAGATTTCTCCTACTGTTCTCCTTCGTATGTTTTTCTCATTCAATCCAACGATTATGACAACTAACGAGTTGACACGTCAACCATCCAGATCCTTCTTTTCTTGATACGTGTAACATCCCGGATTTTCACTGTTTTGGATTTCCAAAAATCTTTGAAATTTATTTATTTATTTATTTTATTAACTTATAATATCACTTAACGACCATTAACACTCAATGTTAGTTTATACTGGGGTAAACCAGTCTAGTTATGATAGGACCAAGTGCGGGCTGCCAAGCCAGATGACCCGTTTATACTTAACAACAGCCCGTGTGGGCCACCCAACGACCGAGAAGGGTTAGAAAAATCTAAAACTTTAGAAAATCATAGATCTCACTGGGCTTGTGGTCCATTACGGACTGTGGACCCAGTGGACACCCAGAAGTACCATCTGGCGCTTGCCCAATGCGCCCCACCAATGCCAGATTAAAATCTAGCACTGATAAAAGAAACTGAGACTCCGGGTCTTCTAGCCGTCAGTTTTCTTCCAAATTTACGGTGGTGATTCAATATATTTTTCTACACCCGTCCACCAAATCTGGGCCCCGATCGTGGCACGATGACCGTTGATCACGAATCGGGCCCGTACGACCAAACCCCGTATCCGTTCGTTTCCAAATTTTGTAAGGCCCCTCATCGGGCCATGGACCACTTATCCTATAAATTTCATGGCCAGAGGGCCATCAAAAATGCTTCAATCACCAAAATGGCCCCCACAGGACCACTTAAAGGTCAGAAACGCTTTCTCAGATCATATATCCGTTCATCCGTTCGTCCTCAATTTTTGTATGGGCCCTAGTTGGGTCATAAGGCACCTACACGCCGAATTTGGTGGCCAGAGGGGTGTTAGGGCCACCCCAACACCAATAGGGAGTCCCATAAGTCTATTTTAGGAAATTGTGGAAGCTTAGGGCCATTTCCACCAAATTTGGCATTATAAAGGGGCCTCATTTGGGGCACCCCTCTCTCCATACGAATTTTACCCTAGAGAAAGGGAAGAGAGAAGAGAGAAAAGGGAGAAGAGAAAGAAGAGAAAGGAGAAGAAAGAGAGAAGGAAGAAGGGTAAGGTGGACCTTAGATCGTGGTGGGGCCCAAGGAAATCAAACCTCACATCTCCCTACCTTATCTCCAAGAAGAAATCTCATCCACAACCACCATTTTCATTCCGTTGATCGCCTAGGTAAGATCCAACACTCTTTCTCCTTGAAACCCTTGTGATAAGAAGAGTTTTGCTTGATATTCTAACATGTAAATGTTGTTTTAGGGATTCCAACCGATCAACCCCCAAAATCCACCCCCCTAGGGCGTTCTTAAGCCTTCAACGAATCCGAAGGTGCGGACTATTGTTCTTAGGTGGCCTAGCACCAATTATAATACTAGCTTAATGATTTTGGATGCTTGATTGGTACATTTGAAAGCCTAGAGAATCTTAGGAATTGTAGGTTCTTGAAATTGTATGGATGCACATGATGTTCTTCATAATGTTATTGTTGTTCACATGATTTTCATGAATGGATGATAATATGCTTATGCCGTGTCATTCTTTCACATGTTATTGATCCATGTTGTGTATGCTTCTATTACCCTTATGTATATGATGACTTGAGATGGAGGAAGTGCGTAACCTCCTCACCCACACCCACACACCTCACATGCACTATATTACTTGATTGCTTGTTAGGAACATCTAATTTGTATGCCTGAGATGCGTGGAGTATGATGATGACATACTAGTGATAGTCTGTATAGTTGGCTTGTTAAGGTTGGCCCTCACTACATTGGGATGGTCAGGAAACATGAGGAGAGCGAAGGCGGCTCCAAGGGTAGGACCGCCTCGAGGCTAAACCCATGAGTTTGGGCGAGTGTGTTCAGGTGGCTGTAGTTTGGATACATGGGTCTCTCGTGCCCGAGGTCGCTCGTCTCACGCTCGCCTGGCTCGTGCAGTCTAGCTTACAATCTGATCAACCCTGTTTGTTAACCCTGTGTGCCCACATATGAATAGAATCTGAACCACCCTGCAACCATTGTAGCCCATTGAAAATCCACTTGAAACTGGTCCACAGCCTCGTGAGCCGGGCATGGTGGAATGGGACACTATGTCCGAGCTGTCAGCCTACGCTGGGGTACCGCGCCTCCTCGTAGTGACCGCGAGCGATCCCTTCCTTCGGCACTCCTCATGTGCTTGGTGTAGGGGATGAGGAACTGACGGGATCACAGACCGCGAGGTCTCGGCCTCACGCATTGATGGGGTCTTGGCCTCGCAACCAGTTTAGGGCATTGATACGTAGGGTGAATCAGAATCCCCAACCTGCTGGATGAATGAACTTAATTAATAACTAGGCTAATACGATCGCATTGCATGCATTAGTTAGGGTGGCGACTCGGAAGTTGAGGTCGCTCTGAGGGAGTGTTGTCATATGCGATCGTTAGATGGAGTCGCTTGAGGGAGTGTTATGGGGAGGGCATGCATCATATCATCCTACATGCATGCATTTTAAATAAGAGTTATTAGGTGTTGATGATTGTCTGCTTTTCATTAAGTTCATATTACAATTGATGCCTGTTGTAACTTGAGACCAATAGTTCACACTGAGTTGATCACTCACTCCCACTCTGGGACGGTATTTTAAAACACCAACCAGACCCATTCATAGATGCAGGTGACTCAGGGCACTAGGAGCCTGGCGAGGCGAGCTTGGACGAGGAGTATGAGCTGTCCTACTTTTAGTTGATGGGTGGCTCTCCATCGGCTTGACAGGCGGGAATTGGACCGCTGAGTTGTGGACTCAGCTTTATTCTTGTGGACATATCATTTTATTCTAGATTTTGATGGGCAATGCCTTATGCGACCCTTTTCATATTCTTTGGACTTGTATATGTATTTGAAATTCTTTCATTTCAGTAAATCAGTTATGATTATGTTTCATGCTCCAGGATATTCCAAATTGTGCATTTAAGTTTGATTAACCATAAAACCATAAAATGTATGATAAGTGACACTCGGGAAGTCGGGAGTCGAGTCTATGTACGACCCCTGATTTTTCGGGGCGTTACAGATGGTATCAGAGCAATAGTTTGGAATTCATTGGGCCATGGGTCATGAGCTCGCTAACGCGTCCGCTGACTTGAGAAGATACGGATTAGACGACACAATATGAACTTAGAACGCTAGGAACCATCTTAGATCCTGAACCAACGACATTAGACGAAAAAAAGGACTTGCAAGGGGTTAGGAATGGGTTGTGAGAGAGGAAATCCGAGGGTCTTAACCTGGCGGCGAGATTCGACTCGGTTAACTAGAAGGTTTAGCTTGTTAGTCCACCAAATTCCTAGGACCCATGGGGCCAACTGTGATAGGTGGGATTTGGGTGGAATGAATGTTAGAGTAACGAGTAATGTAGGTGTAAAGTATTGTCCATGGGATGAGCGCATCCCTTATTCCATGATGCCCTGTTGGAATGTATCCAATTAAAGGTAAATGTTGGGTTTCCTTCCGAAATCTACTTGGAAAGTTCATCATCAAGGGATTTGGAAATCCCACATTACACCTCCTAACACAAGGCTCATCTAGCAAAGCCTAGGAAACTAATTTTAAATCCCATCCCACACTCATTCTAGACATGTCATTCCCAATCTTGAGTTAGGATTGACATTGAAATCCCATTTAGTATAGCTTAATGCCGCTAACCAGACAGGCCTAAGTCGAAATCCCTCTTTCCAACATATCTCCTTAAATATTCACCTGACAACACCCTATTCTTGAACTTCCCTAGTACATTGGTAGAAACAAGTCAGAAAGCGAAGGATTTGACGGTCGAAAACATTGTTCTAGACCAAATGAGTGAATATCAAGCCAAATTTGATAGATTAGACCTATTTGGGGATAAAGAGTTGTGGGTGAATGAAAATTTACCAAAAAAATAGTGCAACTGGAATAAAACTGGGTTTTGGCCACTAACCAGGGGGAATCTCGTGAAACCAATAGGCTCATTGCGTAGATCGGCTTCTCCTACCCCAAATTCATATATGGTACTTTTCCAGGGGCCTTACAGGCACCCGGGAAATTGTAAAACAAGAAAACCAAACCAGGGAGCTGGCGTGCCCACGCCTAGTGTGGCGTTTCTTACGCCGGTTGGCCAGAGGGCCGGCGTGCCCACGCCGGCAGCGGCGTAGCCTACGCCGGACAGCGGGCCGGGCGGGCCACAGCGGGCCGGGCGGGCCACAGCGGGTCGGGCGGCCCGTTTTCTGCATTTTTCAGCCCAACTTCAAAAACTCATATCTCCTTCGTTATAACTCCGATTTAGGTGATTCAAAAGACAGATTGAAGCTTAACAAGTCTAGTTTAATATAAAAATAAAATAAAAATAAAATAAAAATTATAATATAGTTAGGTTTGGAATGGATTGACAACTGTCCAAAAAATCATTAGTTTAAGACGGTGTTTACTTCTAGAATTTTTATAATTTATTTACAACTCCAAATGATATGAAATTTGGTGGGATAACTTAAAACTTGATGGTAAATTATTATTAAAAAAAATTTAAAAATAATACAGTTACTAAAAGCATAAGAAACGTTACAAGATGGGTCCCCTCCTCCCTTTCAATGTACACATGAGTGGGGGTCTTCCTCTCTTGTAACTTAAGGGCACTAATACCCAATTTCTTACCCCACAATACCCTCTACTACTCCCACACCCTAGGAGAGAACCCTCTCCCTCTCAAGATTCAATCCATTTCTAAGGAAACCATACAAAGCATCCCACTTCCACCACTTCTCTTCTTCTTCTCCAAAACCCACCTCTTCTTCTTCATACCCAAACCACATCTTCCACAACCCTCTCAACATTCCATCTTCCAATCCTCAAAACACATTCACTTGAGCCACATCCCCTTTACTCCTTCACTCCAAACTCGATTTTTCTTCTCATGCTTAACCCAACCTCATTTCCCACATACTTTCCCTAAACCCTCTTTCAATCCCAAAACCCACAAAATATCCATACAAAGCTTACTCACTCATTCACTTCAAACTCCATTCCCAACTCTCCATACTTCAAAACCATTCTCAACACTTTTCCCATCTCCAAACTTTATTTCCATAACCCATCTCAAACCCATTCCATCGAACCCCACTTACACAACTACTTCTAAAACCCAACACAAAATTCATCCCAATCCCTCCTCTACTCCCACCAATTCATCTCAAATATATATTCCAACCTTCCACAATCCCACTCCATTCACCCATTTACTCTCGAAACCCAACATCAATCCTCTTCACTCTAACTTGTCTCAAATTTCATTTTCTCAAACCCATTCCACCCCACTTTCCCCAAACAAATTCTAAACACATTTTCAAGTCCTTCCCAAACCCATCCTTAGGATCTCCCCTCCCACCCTCACCTACATTCTCATCCAAAATCCATTTCCCTGCCGAAGAAAATGGCATTCCTAGCAACCGTTACTTCCTTCTTCCCCATTCCATTGATTCCTTCCCTCTTGGGGAAGAAGTACCCCCATCTTTGCCCGATCCAAAAGAGTAGTAGTATAACCTTTCTGATAATTAGTAGTTTGCTTTGAGTCGATTAGTTCTACCTGCTTGTGTTGAAGGATAGTTAGGACGTTTGCTTGACTAAGTTATTTTTTCCTTATGTTGGAATGTCTAGAGAACTATGTAATCCATGTTGTATGATGTAACTAGCCATACTAATGGCACTTTGAATTTGATATGAATGTATAGATTGTTTTTAAATTTTCTTGTCACCTTATAAATGCTTGTATGAATAATTGCCTTACTGCATCCATATTAGCGTTATTATCACTCTAAACCACTAGAATACTTTAAAACTTTTGATTCTTCCTTCCCTGTTAAAATTTTGAAACCAAAGCGTGATTTGCCCATAACTCACTAACCATAGGATAAAAATGGTAATGTCAAGAAGAACCTTAAGGTCATGGAAACCCCTCTAGGACAAATAAGCTGTTGATCATAGGCATCGCGGGAAACTCACCACCTACAAAAATATTATGAATGTGAAGTTTGAACTGCTAAAGAATTTTGATGTCTTCCAAATGTTAAGATTGATCGGACTACGGAATTACGGGACCATACACTTGCGATGTATTCGCGGCTTGACCCAATTCTTAATCCTGGGTGAACACCAACGGACTCACTGCTTTGACCGAGCAGAAGACCATGATCTACCAGGACTAGGAAGGGATACAACGATCTTTCTACCCTGGTCAGGCAGAGGATCGACGTATGGGATCAAGCCTACCACAACTGTCTTTCCATAGTAGCCCGATCCTAAAAGGGTAAAATATACCACTATTAGGTCAACTTTACCAACAACCTCTTAATACGATAATAATGATTTTGACATTTGTTTTCAAACCTCAAATGCAAAAACTTTTAAGGGGGGTAGACTAGAATGAGCCAAACTAGTATAGATAGTACACACCTTACCATGCACATGATCTTGAATTCAACAAAACCTAGGCAAATGAAATAATAAAACCTTTACTTACTACCCTTAGGCAATTTCGGGGACGAAATTGTTTTTAAGGGGGGTAGATTGTAACATCCCGGATTTTCACTGTTTTGGATTTCTAAAAATCTTTGAAATTTATTTATTTATTTATTTTATTAACTTATAATATCACTTAACGACCATTAACACTCAATGTTAGTTTATACTGGGGTGGACCAGTCTAGTTATGATAGGACCAAGTGCGGGCTGCCAAGCCAGATGACCCGTTTATACTTAACAACAGCCCGTGTGAGCCACCCAACGACCGAGAAGGGTCAGAAAAATCTAAAACTTTAGAAAATCATAGATCTCACTGGGCTTGTGGTCCATTGCGATCGTGTGGACCCGTGGACACCCGAGTACCATCCGGCGCTTGCCCAATGCGCCTTCACCAATGCTGATTAAAATGCACGATAAAGAAATCGAGACTCCGGTCTTCTAGCCGTCGATTTTCTTCCAAATTTACGGTGGTAATTCAATATATTTTTTTACACCCGTCCACCAAATCTGGGCCCCGATCGTGGCACGATGACCGTTGATCACGAATCGGGCCCGTACGACCAAACCCCGCATCCGTTCGTTCCCAAATTTTGTAAAGCCCCTCATCGGACCATGGACCACTTATCCTATAAATTTCATGGCCAGAGGGCCATCAGAAATGCTCCAATCACCAAAATGGCCCCCACAGGACCACTTAAAGGTCAGAAACGCTTTCTCAGATCATATATCCGTTCATCCGTTCGTCCTCAATTTTTGCATGGGCCCTAGTTGGGTCATAAGGCACCTACACGCCGAATTTGGTGGCCAAAGGGGTGTTAGGGCCACCCCAACACCAATAGGGAGTCCCATAAGTCTATTTTAGGAAATTGTGGAAGCTTAGGGCCATTTCCACCAAATTTGGCATTATAAAGGGGCCTCATTTAGGGCACCCCTCTCTCCATACGAATTTTACCCTAGAGAAAGGGAAGAGAGAAGAGAGAAAAGGGAGAAGAGAAAGAAGAGAAAGGAGAAGAAAGAGAGAAGGAAGAAGGGTAAGGTGGACCTTAGATCGTGGTGGGGCCCAAGGAAATCAAACCTCACATCTCCCTACCTTATCTCCAAGAAGAAATCTCATCCACAACCACCATTTTCATTCCGTTGATCGCCTAGGTAAGATCCAACACTCTTTCTCCTTGAAACCCTTGTGATAAGAAGAGTTTTGCTTGATATTCTAACATGTAAATGTTGTTTTAGGGATTCCAACCGATCAACCCCCAAAATCCACCCCCCTAGGGCGTTCTTAAGCCTTCAACGAATCCAAAGGTGCGGACTATTGTTCTTAGGTGGCCTAGCACCAATTATAATACTAGCTTAATGATTTTGGATGCTTGATTGGTACATTTGAAAGCCTAGAGAATCTTAGGAATTGTAGGTTCTTGAAATTGTATGGATGCACATGATGTTCTTTATAATGTTATTGTTGTTCACATGATTTTCATGAATAGATGATAATATGCTTATGCCGTGTCATTCTTTCACATGTTATTGATCCATGTTGTGTATGCTTCTATTACCCTTATGTATATGATGGCTTGAGATGGAGGAAGTGCGTAACTTCCTCACCCACACCCACACACCTCACATGCACTATATTACTTGATTGCTTGCTAGGAACATCTAATTCGTATGTCTCAGATGCGTGGAGTATGATGATGACATACTAGTGATAGTCTGTATAGTTGGCTTGTTAAGGTTGGCCCTCACTACATTGGGATGGTCAGGAAACATGAGGAGAGCGAAGGCGGCTCCAAGGGTAGGACCGCCTCGAGGCTAAACCCGTGAGTTTGGGCGGGTGTGTTCGGGTGGCTGTAGTTTGGCTACATGGGTCTCTCGTGCCCGAGGTCGCTCGTCTCACGCTCGCTTGGCTCGTGCGGTCTAGCCTACAACTCCGATCAACCATGTTTGTTAACCCTGTGTGCCCACATATGAATGGAATCTGAACCACCCTACAACCATTGTAGCCCATTAAAAATCTACTTGAAACTGGTCCACAGCCTCGTGAGCCGGGCATGGTGGAATGGGACACTATGTCCGAGCTGTCGGCCCTACGCCGGGTACCGCGCCTCCCCCTAGTGACCGCGAGCGATCCCTTCCTTTCGGCACTCCTCATGTGATTGGTGTCGGGGATGAGGAACCTGACGGGATCACGGACCGCGAGGTCTCGGCCTCAAGCATTGATGGGGTCTTGGCCTCGCAACCAGTTTAGGGCATTGATACGTAGGGTGAATCAGAATCCCCAACCTGCTGGATGAATGAACTTAATTAATAACTCGGCTAACACGATCGCATTGCACGCATTAGTTAGGGTGGCGACTCGGAAGTCGAGGTCGCTCTGAGGGAGTGTTGTCATATGCGATCGTTAGATGGAGTCGCTTGAGGGAGTGTTGTAGCGAGGGCATGCATCATATCATCCTGCATGCATGCATTTTAAATAAGAGTTATTAGGTGTTGATGATTGTCTGCTTTTCATTAAGTTCATATTATAATTGATGCCTGTTGTAAATTGAGACCAATAGTTCACACTGAGTTGATCACTCACTCCCACTCTGGGACGGTGTTTTAAAACACCAACTAGACCCATTCATAGATGCAGTGACTCAGGGCACGAGGAGCTGGCGAGGCGAGCTTGGACGAGGAGTATGAGTGCCCTATTTTTAGTTGATGGGCGGCTCTCCATCGGCTTGACAAAGGAATTGGACCGCTGAGTTGTGGACTCAGCTTTATTCTTGTGGACATATCATTTTATTCTAGATTTTGATGGGCAATGCCTTATGCGACCCTTTTCATATTCTTTGGACTTGTATATGTATTTGAACTTCTTTCATTTCGGTAAATCAGTTATAATTATGTTTCATGCTCCAGGATATTCCAAATTGTGCATTTAAGTTTGATTAACCATAAAACCATAAAATGTATGATAAGTGACACTCGGGAAGTCGGGAGTCGAGTCTATGTACGACCCCTGATTTTCCGGGGCGTTACAATACGTGTTTCTCTTCCGCTTAATAGTTTTTCACTTCCGGGCGCCTCTTGGCCACTCATTCCGCTTTTGGACGCCTCTTAACCTCTCAAGCCGCTTCTAGGCACCTCTCAACCACATCTTTCCTCTCGAGTGAACTTTAATGGATGCCTCTCGACCATTTGGTTTGCTTTTAAATATCTCTCAGTCGTGCCTCCTAGATGCCTCTCGGCCACTTGGTTTGTTTTTAAATAACTCTCGATTGCTCCCTTTCTTATTATCTTGCCAGTTGTGAGTCTATAAAAAGTACTTTATATATTTGTAAAGATCTTTAACATACTATATCTTTTCCTTTCTATGACATGCATCCCTGATTGACTACTTCAGGAACGACCAAAAATATAGTAGAACATTGCCCCCACGTCAATTTTCTTTTGGTTGAAAAGGTGAGAGCAACGTTGATTCGTTGTTCGGCATAATAAATGTGACTACTCAGCTAGACAAAAACATCAATTTCAGTTATCTTAGTTGAACTCGGCCATCTTGGTCGAACTCGACCATTTTGGTTAAAAAACATTAAAGTCGGTCGTCTTGGTTGAAAAAACATCAAAGTCTACCACCTTGATCGAATTTGATCGTCTTAGTTGAAAACCAACAAATTTGGTTACGACAATGGAGACCTTCTGTTAATCCATTTCAGATAAGGGTCATGTTAGACCAGAGTGGTAGTTCGGCCGAGAATTTGGCTTGCTACTTTTTGGACCAATTGCATGATTCTATTACAATTTAGATGGTACGGTTCAACCATTGGTGCACAGTTCTAAATCTATCTAGTTTTATCTTCCATGATACAATGGATTTCCAAGGAAAGGTTGTCCCAGGTATATTTTGCTTTCCTTTTGCAGAAATAACATTTCTGACCTCTCATTTCAGTCGCCTAAACTTAGTAGGTGGCGGAAGATTCTGAATTCCTATAATGGAGTAGGAGGCATGTTCCGTCGCAAAGGAGGTGTTTGCTGTATTGGTTGTACCGGGGGTATTAGTGTCAGATTTCTGACATAACCAATATCATCATGTTGCTGAGGCGTTACAGGTGTTCTTTCGACAAAGAAAGCCATCATCTGATTCATGTTTTCGGCAAGACAGGCCATCTATCTACCTAAAGTTTCAACATGAACTCGTAGTTGTTCGGCGATATACTAAATTCCTCGTTGCTATCAAGTATTCTAGCCGACAAATTTTCAAGAGGATTAACTCAATATGAACATGTATGACTAAAATCTGTGAAGATCAGTCACCTATTCAGCCACTTGCAGAATTTTATAATAATCAGGCAATTATCGGATGGTGGGGTTTTTCTTCCAAAAGTGGGTTACGGTTTGCCTTTCACAAGAAAGATCTTTTTAGTATACTAGTGCAATCAAATAAAAGAAAAAACTCACAATCGGTCACTAAGAGGGACTGTAAGAATGTGTTCTTAAAAGAATTGTTTGATATTAGATTAGGATTAAGTCCAACATATGAGTGTAGACCTAGATTACAATTGCAAATTACTTCTTATGAATTATCGCTACTCTTAGGATAGACTATGTCGCGCCCCGAAATTCGAGTATAGAGTGTGCACCCTCAGACCCGAGTTTCGGCCCATGACACGTACACTGAGTGTACTAATTTTATTCAATTATACAATTATTCATCTACTTACTAGATCTACCGTAGATCTACATTCCATTCATACTCAACAACATCTCAAAAAAATAAGAAACGATCATTTATTCCAATAATTAATCATAAACATAACTAAGGACCCTGCCATTCGGGGTCATATGAGTGAAATAAGTATGTCCAACAACTTAAAAGAATTGATTAACAATCTAAGAAAACTAAATATAATTAAAGTAAAAATATCATGATTATATAATCTAAGGCAGCAACTTCTTCCTCTGTCAAGTAGGGCTACATGTCCCTTAAGTCCTTTTCGGCTTGACCACATATTCCTATTCTTGAGCTACTGACTCACCCTCATTCACATCTGTATGATTTTTCCATTAATAAAAAAAGATAAGCTGGCCGAGCCTAGTGAGAATTCCCGACATGGTTCTTTACATCAAATTATAATAGATGCCAATAATCATACACAATATAAATTTAATTAAAAAAAAATGTAAATTGAATGTATCAATGTATTAAGTGGGAATCCGTCCACTTGCTTGAGTTGGAAATCCGTCAAACCGCATCTGTCCCTTGACAGGCTTCTACCATCTGGTAGGCATAGGCAAGGCCTGCATCTACTCCTTGAGTAGACTTCCATTAGTATAGTGGGCTTCTGATAACAATTCTACCAGGATATACCATCCAGGGAGGTCCCCCAGGAATCCAGCACATGTTGTGCATGCAATTGATAGATGCAGCAAGTAATCATGAATCATGTATTGCATTTATTATTTCGATTATCACATTTGAATTAACATAGTCTAACACATTAATCAAATCATATCATTATTAATACAGAAATCACAGTCCTTTAAATCAACAAAGAGTATATGACAATTAAATCAGTATAATAATACAATACATCAAACAATCCATCTATTTTAACTTGATGGATGGGAAACACATCGGGATCACTCACCTTGATGTGGTGGAGATAATTCCATGAACCAACGGTTTGAATTGAATTAAGACTTCCTAAAATCACATAAATAAGAATTTTCTTTAAATCTTACGATTACACATAATGAATAAAATGTATGATTTATTATTTATTCAGATCAATATTGCCCATCCAATAGTCTGATCTATCTAGAATTTAAGATTTTAATTTATTTTAATATTAAGGAACTAATGAATGGTAATGATTTAATCACACATTTCAAAATATGTCATATAATTCTCTGTGCTAAATTGTATCTTGCGCAGAGAATTATTCTTCCATTTTTTTTAAAAAAAATTATTATTTTTATTTCGTTAGATCAAGGAAGAAGATTGATAGACATATGACCAGTTCGGTCGATTAAGGTGTTGAATCAATCTGATTATTAAAAATATTATATAATTAATTCTTATAACACCCATGAACTGTACGGATTACGGATCATACTGATCGCTGTCCATCATGAAAAAAATATTATATTCTACATATTAGCCCTAAAGCCATGCGCATACCTTAAAATCTCACGTTTTATACTTTAGTCTTAAAGTCATGCGCATACCTTTTTACATGAATGAATTAAACCTACACAATGAATGTCTAATGGAGCTAATCCATCCAATGTGTAAATCAGGTTAAATTAATTATTGCATAAAGAAAAAATAAATAAAATAAAAATACTAACCTGAATAAACAATTTCCAAAATCCTCATTCCCAGTTTTCTTTTTTCTTTTTTTTTTTTTTTTTTTTTTTTTTTTTTTCTTTTTTTTTTTTTTAATGAGGTTTTCTTTGGTTCTTTCAGTTTTGATAGAACTCTTGCTCTCTCACGTTCCCTTCTTAAGAAAGAAGGTTCGTTGGAAAACTACGAGATACTAGGAAATTTTGAATAAAGAGAAATAAGAGGAAAGATGGTGAGATCGGTGGATCTCTTTCCACTCAAAATTTTAAATATAAAATTAAAAAATTTAAAAAAAAAATTTAACAAAATTTGGGGGCATTACAAACTGAGATAACATAAATTTGATAGATTTGATTTGGTTTGATTGGTGTGAGATGTCTTATTCTATTGATTTCTTCTGTTATTTATAAATTTATCCTAATACTCTCATTTATATATTTCTCCTATTCAATCCAACGGTTATGCTAGCTAAGGAGTTATAATGTCAACCTTCCATATCCTTCATTCCTTTCTTCATATGTATCCCTCTGACCATTCCTCTTCCGCTTTAGAACTTTTCACTTTTGAGCATCTCTCAGCCACTCATTTTGCTTCTGGACACCTCTTGACCACCTAAGCCGTTTCTAGAAGCCTATCAACTACATCTTTTCCATCAGCCGCACCTTGCTAGATGTCTCTTAGTCACACCTCTAGATGCCCTTCAACCAATTAGTTTGCTTTTAAATATATCTCAATTGCTCCATATCTTATCATGCTTCCTGCGATTCCGTAAAAGTCATTTCAACTATCTTTAAAAATCTTCAGCATATTATATCTTCCTGCTATTATTATAACTTGTATTTATGCTCAACTGATTACTTTTGCAACCGTTAAAAATAGTGTACAACAAGTGCATAGCTCTCCACCGCTATTTCCGACTCCTCGGGACGAAGAGAATCGGCTCACAGGAATGGAGAATAATTTTGATACTCTGGCGAAAGTGTGATGAATGATACGCGGGTCTCTTAGAAAATGCATACGAGGCATGCAAGTAGTTGGTTTTACACTTTATAAATGCTCAGGTGAGCATCGAATGCTCTTGCAAAATATAATGCAATTGATCCGTTGATTCTATCCGAACATAAATGTACGGTATGGATACAAGGCTCCACGCGATACGCCAAACTGTATTTTGAATCTTTCTGCATATATCCCTTTCATCACATCTAAAAAAGACGTGGATTGAGTACTACCACCACCACAACAGGACTTAGCTAGAGACGGACGGTCCGGGCCGGGACTCTGTGGGGCCCACCGTGATGTATATCTTTTGTCCGTGTTGCATTCATTTTTGAACTATTATTTTCAGGCATGAATTTGAAAAAGAAACAGATCGAAGGTTTCAGTGGACCGCAGTGCAGGAAACCGTGGGGATTGAACACTAACCCTTTAAATGTTACAGAAGTTTTATTTATTTATTTATTTTATATATCAAACTTATATTTTTGTTTTCCCTTCATCTAGGTCCGTGTGACCTTATGTGCAGGTTGGATGGCAAATAAACATTACCGTGTGGCCTAAGAAGGTTTCAACGGTGGATATCATTGTCACCACTGCTTTTGGTGGTGTAGTCCACACAAGCCTTCCATCTGCCTCCTTTTTAGGCTCATGTCTTAAAATGATATGTCAAAATAAATGGACGGCGTGGATGAAACATATACTTCACAGTGGGCCCCATAGCCCGTAGATCGACCGTCTATGGGGAGAGTCCGGGGCAACAGCTCAGGGGAGAGTCCCTGACCGTGGGCCCCATAGCTTGATGTATATATTGCATATCCACTCCGTCTATCAGTTTTTCAGCTCATTTTAAGGTATGTTCCTAAAAAATGACGCTTATCTAAATTATAAGTGGACCACACCATAGGAAATAGTGGTGATTGACCACTAATTTTTTTTGGTGGGCCACAAATTTTGAATCAAGCTGTTATTTGTGTTTTCCCTTCATCCAGGTCCGTTTGACCTTATCAACAGGTTGGATGGAAAATAACCATTACGGTGGGCCCTACAAATATTTTAATGGCGGCTGTTCAATGACCACTTTTTATATGGTGTGGTCCACTTGAGATTTTTATATACTTAACTTTTGAAACCATGCCCTAAAATGATCTGGAAAAACAGATGGACGGAGTGGATATACAACAAATACATCAAGGTGAGCTCCACGGTCAGCGTTTCACTCGCTAAGCTGTTACCCTGGTATTACCTAATCCGCTCCCTGCTAGCCCACACGCTCGTAAAAGCACTGCATTACGTGGCAATAAGGCCCACCTGTGAAAGATCACGGGTATACCCCACTGTTTTAGTCTTGTGCCTGATAATCAGGTTGTTTCAGTTCTTAGGTGGGCCATAGTGTGCGAAAGAAACAGACGGATAAAACAAAATTTCCTGACCATCCATTTGTTTTGTACGTAGTGGCCCACCTGACAGGTAAAACACCTTAACTCGGAAAACGTGAACGGTAAAATGATTTAAACAAATCGAAAGCTCCGATCTCACTCACGTGTGACATGTTAACACGCTTGGACAAAACCCTCGTACAGCATATACAACATTTCAGGAGGTTTTTTTTTTTTCGTTAGCTTGTTAGTACACCACCCCCACTAGGGATCGATACCAAGACCTCAAGTGTTGATTTCTGGGGTTTTTTTTTTTTCGTTAGCTTGTTAGTACACCACCCCCACTAGGGATCGATACCAAGACCTCAAGTGTTGATTTCTGGAGTTATTTGATACTCCTGCACAGCTTGATTTTGCATGCATGAATCAACTCAAATTCAACCATCAAAACTAGAGGACCCACCAATTGGAGCTGCACACAAGTTGAACCGACTTGGTCAAACCCGGCTCGACCCAACCAAATGGCAGAGTCGGGTTCGGATCTAGCTTTAGGATGATCCGAAACCGACCGAGCCACGTTCGAGTTACACGGTTACTCGATCCGGTTGGACTCAACCTGATCTGAAACCGACTCAATTCGGTTATTGGGTACTATGTAAACAAAAAAAAAAAAAAAAAAGTCATTCCCTCTAACCTAACCCTACTCGCCGGTTGCCGCACCTATCCCGATCCTAATTGAAAGATCGACCCATCCGACCAAACTCATTCGAGCTCCTCCTCCTCCTCGTCTCTCTCTCTCTCTCTCTCTCTCTCTCTCTCTCTCTACTTTCTCTTAGCTCTGGCAGCAATCTGACTCGATTTTAGGTTATTTTATTTTATTGCTTTAATTAAATAAATCATCATAATATCTCAAATGGATTACTCGAGTAAGCCCGGGTTGGCTCCGGAGCGGCATGGCCCGCTATGATGTGTCTGAGCTAACTCGGGAGTGACGTGGGCCCGTTGTGGTGCGTCCGAGCTTGCTCGGGTGCGGTGCGAGCATACGGCCAGGGTCGTTGTGGTCCTGTGGACCTATGATGCACCATGCCTGGCCTGGCTCAAGTGTAATACGGCTAGTGTCGATGTGGTTCGCATGGCATGGATCGGGTGCGGTGAGGTCGGGCTCACTGTGGACCTGTGGTGCATCCCACCTTAGCTGGCTCAAGTACAGTGCGGTTCGACTTGCTGTGGTGCATCCCACCTTAGCTGGCTCAAGTACAGTGCGGTTCGACTTGCTGTGGTGCATCTGGCCTGACTTGGGTGCAGTCGAGCTAAAACCTAACCCTAAACCCTAACCCTAATCCCTAAACCAAAACCATAATTCCCAAGGATCCATTTTTAAGTTTGGACTCAACCCTCAGGTCAAGTATTTGAGCCCAAGCCCTTGTGGCCTTGCCCAATAACCTAGTCAAGTGACCCGATCTGACTCGGTGCCAACTCGATCCGACTCGGTATTTCTAATCGGGTTAGACGCAGTTCGGATGAGTCTAGCCTAGACCTAGACTTGGGTCGAGTCAGGCATGTTGAACTCGGTATCTAGTTGGATCGAGTATGGGTTAGGCCTTTTTCAAAACTAGATCGAGTCGAGTCAGCCCTAACTCAGTTCGACTCGACTGGATGCCTAGCTCTACCACCCATTTTGAATGGGTCATTGTCCAAAAATCAAGTTTTTTTTAGAAAAAAAAATTTTTACACACCACCACACACTTACGCCATAGTGGGATTTCACCACCTATAGATACTGGAACCCTTGACTGGGTGTTGAAACTCATGAGAGTCTACCACCGAAGCAAGAGTAAAGATCCATTGTCCAAAAATCAAGTTGATGGAACTATCCTGACCTCTGATTAATGGGCCATGTTCACTAAATATTGTCCATTTTTTTTAAAAGTTAGCTTGTTAGTACAGCCACCGTCCTTTCACACTTCACTGTTAGCCACCCCCACTAAAGATTGACGGGAACATTTTATTTTCAACCATGGGCCCATGTAACGTTTATTTGCCATCCAGCTGGTTTACTAGATTAGGCAGGCCTAGATGACAGATGAAAGTAAAATAAAAAATTAAAAATATAACTTGATCCAAAGCTTTTGTAGCTCCCAAAAAGTTCGTAAGCGTTACATCACCACTCTTTTGTATGGTGTGGTCCACCTGCTATTGGGCCTATTTTTTGGATTATATTCTAAAACAATGGAAAAACGGATAGACGCCGTGGATAAAACACATATATCGTGGTGGGGCCCACAGAGCTTTTATACCACCGACCAGTACTGACGTAAGGTGTTGTGTGCTACACTACGCAGTCAAGTCCAGTTGGATTAACCAATGGACGTCGGACAAGGATGCTGGGTGGGGCCCAAAGAGATATTTTTGAGAAATCCACTCCGTCCATCCCTTTCGAGAGATCATGTTAGTAAGTTTGATAAAAAATTTGAGGTGTATCCAACACTCAAGTGGACCACTCGAGAGAAAATAGTGGGAATTCAGTGAGCACCTTTGAAGCATTCTTATCGCCATAAAAGTTTTCTATCAGGATATATTTCTGGTTTTTTTTTTTTTTTTTTTTTTTTTTTTTTTTTTTTTTTAACTTCATCGCATTGGGAATGACCTTATAAACATTTTGGATAGCATATAAACATCAAGGTGGAGCCCAGGAAGGTTTCAATGGTAGGAATTTATTTCCCCAATTTTCCCTCTCGTCTGACCCACTTAAGTTTTTTATTCACCTCACTTTTTCTCTCACGTTCTAAAATGAGCTCTCAAAACGGATGGACGGAATGGATTTCTTACATACATTTCAGTGGGCCCCACCCATCATCCTTGCGCAGGAAATCCGCGTCCGACGGACAGAGTCGTCACAGAAACATCATGGCGTGGTGGTCCCCACAGAGTTCGGGTGTAGCCCGCGCTTCTTTTTATTTTTTATTTTTTATTTCCTTCCACAGGTATTGTACGGAAACGGATTGGCTACTCCCCCTGACACTGGCCCCGTGGCTGCTGGTCGTTGCTCTGTGGGCCCCACCATGATGTATATTTTTCATCCATTCCGTTCATCTATTTTAACAGATCATTTTATGGCTTTGCCCTGAAAATAAAAGGAATATAAATCTCACTGGACCACACCACATGAAAACAATAGTGATTGGATATCCACCATTAAGATCCTCCTGAGGCCCACTGTACTGTTTATTTGACATCCAATATGTTGATTAGGTCATACAGGCCCAGATGAAGGGAAAAAACAAAAATCAACTTGATCCAAAGCTTTTATAGTCCCAAAATGTTTTTTAATGGTCGACGCTCATTCAACATTTTTTCCTGTAATGTGGTCCACTTAAGATTGGGATATACATTTTTTGTCTCGTACCATAAAATGATCTTTAAAAATATATAGACGGCATGGATGAAACACATACATCATAGTGGGGCCCACAAGCACCGACCACCAGCCATTGGCTGGTGTCAGGGGAGTAGGCAATCCGTTTTCCGTGTTGTACACGATTCCGGCCGTTTGCACCGGAAGCGGATTGGCTGGTGTACCACACACCGCCGACGCTCATCGAGCTTCGAGTTGTACGAACGGTTCAAAGGAGATCAAAGTTACATGGGCCTAAATTGATGTATTTATTATATCCACACTGTTCATCCATTTTTAGATATCATTTTATAATAGTATACAAAAATTTTGAATCATATCCAAAGCCCAAATGGATCACATCAAAAATAGCAGCGAGGATGATGATTTTCACCGTTAAAAAATTTGTAGGCCCACCATAACGTTTATTTTCAATCCAATATGTTAATAAGGTTACACATACATGAATGAAGAGGAAAAATAAATTTCATATTGATAGTAAACTTCTGTGACCCCACAAGGGTTTCAATGGTAGACGTTCAATCCCCCACTTCTTTTTGAAGTGTGGTCCAATTGATCTCTATATCTTTCTTATTTTTTGGCTCAAGATTTAAGACGAGCTCTCCAAATGGATGAACGGTTTTGATATAATACATACCTCATGATGGGACCCACAGAACTAGCTGACGTCAATACACCAGCTATAAATCGGCTTCCGTTTGCACTTTGCGCCACTGTGGTGGGGAGCGGATTTGGTACAGCCCCGGCCTTACTGAGGAAGGTGTGGCCCTCATCGTGGGACCCACCTTAATGCATGTATTCTATATCCACACCATCCATCCGTTTTTCTAGATTAATTTAGTACATGAGCTCAAAAATTAAATAGATCCAAATCTCAGGTGGACCATACCACACCAAACAGTGGCGATTGACCATTAACAATTTAAAATAGCAACAAAAGTTTCGGATCAAGCTGATATTAGTTTTTCCCCTTCATCCCACTCTATCAACAGGTTGGATGGAAAATAAAAATTAATAAAACATAGGGTGGGCCCTACCATTTTTTTAATGGTGAGACTTTCGATCATTACTGTTTATTATATTATGGTCCACCTGAGATTTGGATCTGCTTTATATTTGTCCACATACTCTAAAATGACATGAAAAAAACAGATGGACAGCATGGATATAGAATAAATAAATCAAGGTGGGCCATGGTAAGGGCCGTTCGGTGACGCTTCAAACTTAGAAAAGGTATGGCTGTGCGGCAATCCAGATAGTCCAAATGACTGACGGCTAAGTAGATAATAGTAACTTATTTTTTGCTTGGGCTTTGGACTACTCACTATGGTAAGTTTAACCATCCATTTAATAGACACCAATCAGATGGATAGGATTGCCTTGATTGGTGCGGTTTCAGATATATGCTGCATCCAAAACTGGGCCCACAATATGGATGGTCCGGATAGCTGTAAATCGGTGGTCCATCTGGGTGGGGAGGTGAGCTACCACCAACTTTTAAATGGTCCCCAGAGCTAACATGAGGAGTGCATCAGATGGCATGTCAACAAGGGGAACGGATTGGCTAATCCCCCTGACACCAGCCAATGGCTGGTGGTTGGTGCTCTGTGGGCCCCACCATACTGTATGTGTTTCATCCATGCCGTCCATATACTTTTACAGAAAATTTTACAGTATGAGACCAAAAAATGAAATATATCCCAATCTCAAGTGGACCACATTACAGGAAACAGTGTTGAATGAGCATTGACCATTAAAAAAATTTTGGTGGCCATAAAAGTTTTGGATCAAGTTGATTTTTATTTTTTCCCTTCATCTGGGCCTGTATGACCAAATCAACATATTGACTGTCAAATAAACAGTACATTGGACCTTGGGAGGATTTTAATGGTGGATATCCCATCACTATTGTTTTCATGTGGTGTGGACCACCTAAGATTTATATACCTCTAATTTTTTGGATAAAGCACGAAAATGATCTTTAAAAATGGATGAATGGAACGGATGAAACACATACATCATGGTAGGGCCCACAGAGCACCGAACACTAGCCACGGGGCTGGGGGCTGGTGGCAGGGGGAGTAACCAATCCGTTTCCGTAAACAAGACAGTGGACCCATTTTGCTCGATTCTATCAGTGCGACATCCCTTTGAACTGAATCCCATGGCGTGGCCCACCTATGTGTTGAATAGATCTGATTTTTGGGGCCCATGTCAAACATAGGGTGATCCACCTGATGCACGGGGTGGATCTGATCCACGTGAAATCGTTCTGTCCATGTCAGCAAATATAATGCCCTCCGTATGTCCGTACAGAACTCACGCAAGAGGACAGCGGTTTCCCATAACCCAAATATCAGATGGGCCCACCACAACGTTAGCATGAAATCCACTCTGTCCATGAGTTTGGCCAGTTCATGTCGGCATCCGGTGGGGAATGAGCACTACTCCCCCAAGACCTAGCTAGAGACGGATCGTACTGTCAGGGGCTCTGTGGGGCCCACTGTAATCTATGTGTTTTATCCACGCCGTCCATACATTTTGAAAAATGATTTTAGATATTGATCTCAAAAATGAGGAAGATTGAAAACTCAACTGGACCACACCACAGGAAACAGTGGGGATTGAATGCCTACCGTTGAAATCCTCTTGGGGGATACAGAAGTTTTGGATGAAGCTGATATTTATGTTTTCCCTTATGGACAGGTTGGATGGAAAATAAACATCACGGTGGACCCTGGGAATGTTTCAACGGTGGGGATGATTATCACCACCGCTTCATGTGGTGTGGTCTACTCAAGACTTCAATCTGACTCTTCTTTTGGATCATGCCCTAAAATGAACTTTGAAAATGGATAGACAGCTTGGATAAAACGCATACATCACGGTGGGCCTAATATAGGCCCTGACAGTACCTTTTTCATCTCTAGCTAGGTGCTGGTGGGGGTAGGAAAGGATGAATGAAATGGGCTACACCACGAGAAGTAATGGAGATTGAACGCCTACCATTAAAACATTCATGGCCCCATTTAAGTTTTCTGGTTGATTTTTAATTTTCCCTCCATCCTAATGGGATCCACCTTATGAACGGTTTGGATGGCATATAAACATCGCGGTGAGTTCCAATAACATTTCAACGGTAGTCGTTTCCATCTCCACTGTTTCCTATGGTGGGGCCCACTTGAGTCTTGGATCTACCTCAATTTTAAGATCACAAACTAAAGTAATCTAAAGAAACCGATGAACGGAGTGGATTTCACAAGTACATCACGGTGGGCCCCACGGAACCGTGGGTCACAGCAAACTCTCATCCGTTCTAAGGAGAAAGAGCGTGTCGGGTAGCTGCCTCGAGGAAACAAAAGGAAACAAAAACAAATGTTCCCATGTGACGCGAGTTTTTGGAAGCGAGTCGCGAGGGATGGAAAAGGTGCCGAGAGCAGTCGTTTGTCCGTTGCGATGGACGCTGTGGTAGGAGCTCGTGCTTTGGAGGGGCCTCCCACATGTGGCCCACTTCCGTCGCTTTGTGGCCCACCCTTTTTTTTAAAAGATATCATCCGAAGAATGTTGCCACATCTCAGGACACACACTAGGACAAGTGCCATATATTCCTTCCTCTCTCCACATCTCTCCCACGTGCAAGCTCACCACACCTGTCTGATATCCAAGGTTTAAATCATAAATGACTCAGTGAGTTGACTCAATGAATTTTTACTCAACTCGTTTTATATATGATAATTAATTAATCATAGATGACTCAATGAGTTGACTCAATGAGTTTTTACTTGGCTCATTTTATATATGATAATTAATTAATCATAAATGACTCAGCGAGTTGACCCGGTGAGATTTTACTTGACTTATTTTATATATGATAATTAATTAATATGATTTTGGCTAAGGTCCCCACCTCGATGGGACACCAAATCATTAAAGTAACACATTCAATCTTTCATACAATCATAAAATTAAAAATATATAATAAAAAAATGCCTACGGAATGAGCCAAGCATCGAAACAATGGCATGGAAAATAAATGGTCAAGATTGAGTAGATAAATAAAATAGGTCCAATCATCATTTTAATCATCCATACAAACAATTCTACTTTTTATTGCTTATGATTCCATAGTAGCACTTTTGTTTAATGATTGTAGCCATGTGATATATAAATTATAAATTGTAATAAATAAACCACACTCATTATTATGACTATTCAATCGGCGTGATTCTCGTGCTATAGCTTGCCCTTAATGACGCCATCGAATGAACAGTTCTGATTGATGATTGGGCATTCTACTTGTCATTATAAAGATTCGGGAACATTACTAACGTCCCCACGAAAGTGGGGCCAGTTATTGAAACCCAACTAATATTTTTATCAACATTTTAATAGTCATCTGTGGATAAAATATAAAAGTAGTGGAGGTTGCAAGGTAAAATGTTTGGTCGGAAACATTGTTTCCTTTTACCTCCGGTTCAAATCTCTTTTCTTACTTTTAATAAAAAGATGGTGTTCAAATCTCTCTTCTTACCTTTTTATTGAAAAAGGAGCTTTTAAAAAAAAAAAAAAAAATGACTCATTTCCAATCATGTTTATTGGACCATGTCGTCGACTTGACTTCATGAGTCCCATTGAGTCACAGCGACTCGATTAATTTCAGAGTCGATTCTTCAAGTTTTATGCTATGGCTCATTAGAGTTTTGGATTAGGCTGAAAATTGAACTCATAGAGTTTCAAGGGTGCCACATCACATTGACTATTCAAATTCCATGCCCATGACACGTGCAAAGGTATGCGTGGGTGCTCATGTAAGGTGTGTAGGTGAGCATTCCTAGTGTGTGTGTGTGTAGAGAGAGAGAGAGAGAGAGTCACATGCACCTATGCACGTGCACACCTTTATACACGTGTCATGGGGGTCATTGAGTTTTAGCACGGTTATCTAGTCTATTAGTATTTCCCATGAACAATAGGGCTATATCAGCCCAAAACAACCTAATATAATCATATCGGTGGTGAATGACACAATTATGATACAGTACCAATGTTAGACCTTTATGTCTAACCCTTCATTTAGGTATACTTCATTTGTAAAATGACATGACTTCAAACTCCGGCATTTACATAAAACTTGGGCATTGTATCAATCTGCAGTGAGCTCATTTTGCCTTTCGTGATTTGAATTAGTACTGATCAGAAGGGGAGTTTTGATACTCTTGGTAGTGTGATTGATGATATGCAGGCTCTTAAAATTTTCATGCTTAATATCTCTACTATATAATGTGAGCAGCTATGGATATATAATTTTATCATGCATGGTCTTTTCAAAAAGATATTGTAAGTTATTTCAAACGAATGGAGCAGATGGTATTTAAGAAATTTGATGTTTTCACCACTTACGAGTAGCATGCATGCATGCAAGTAGCCTTCACTACCTCTCTCTATATGTAGCTGCAACCAACCTCTCTCCTCTCAACGAACCTCTTTCCTTTTTTCTCTCCATCTCTCTCTTCCCGCTAGTACAAATAATTTAGGGTTATTTTGAATCTTAAGTTATTTAAGATAAGTTACTATACCACATACAACTCAATTTCTATTTATTAAGAAAATAAGAATGTTTAGTAAACAACTTATCAACTTCTTCTCTCTTTAGTCTCTCTTTTGCCTCTCTTCAGTGACTTATGAAAAGTTAAAAGGCTTTTTTTTTAAAAAAAAATAATCAAAAGGAAGTACTTTTAAGTAAAAAAAAGTTACTTATAACTAATCATAAGCCAAACTTGCTTATCTGAGATAAGCTAGTTATATATTGTTGTATGTAGAAAAAGTAACTTGTACCACCAAATGGGCCCTTAAAGTAACTATCTAGATTATGGGTTTTCAGCTTTAACGTGTCATGTATTAAATAAAAAAGGGGCTTATTTGATTATCTAATAGGGTTGTACATCGAACCGTGGAATTGGACTGAAACCGACCAAACTGTACAGTTTGGTCTGATTCTAGAGTGCACCGGTTCTGGTTCCAAAAATCAAAGAACCGTTTAGTTCGGTTCGGTTCGGTTCTCGATTTGGGGGTATATAGAATCGAACCAAACCGTGAACCGATCCATAGAACCAAACCATGGATCTGAACCCAGAATCAAACCTATATATTTAAAAAAATAATTAAAAAAAAAAAACTTAATACCCTTCACCTATTCACGCCGACCTTACTGCAGCTACCCCCGATCTCTCTCTCTCTCTCTCTCTCTAATCCTCTCTCTCGCCAGTCCTCTCTCTCTCTCTCTCTTTTGCTGGTTCTCTCTCGTTAATCCTCTCTCTCTCTCTCTCTCTCTCTCTCTCTCTCTCTCTGGTTCTCTCTCCCGGAACCGTGGAACTGATCTGGAATCAAACCGGTTTTAATAGTCCAGTTTTGGTTCGGTTCTAGGATACTAACAGGCTGATTCCGATTATCCTAGAACCATTAGTAACGGTTTGGTTTCAATTTCACATTAGAACCAAATTGAACCGACCCGTGTGCACCCTTATTATATAACCATCAGATTGATGAACATTAATTAAAATGTCGAAAATGAAAAGTATACAATCAACCTATTTAAACCAACAAATGTCCATAATTTAGGAATATAGATCATCCAATTACTTGGGAATATCATTTAGGGCCCCCTTTGAATGCCGCCCAATAAGTAACTTCTTGTAGTTATAAGTTAATTATATATCTTAAGTTAGTTTGATAAGTACCATTATAAAAGTACCTTATATCATAAAAGTTACTTATCTTTATGGTTTTTAACTTTTCCTTCCCTTACCTCTCCATGCAATGGATGATCAGTGTCAAAGGAGGCCCACCTAATAGCCTGTCCACAGTAAAGGTACGGCCCACATAATGGATGGTTATTAAAGGTGGGTCATATTTTTGTGCGCTAAGATAACAGATGGTCCACATCAAAAGTCAACCCTTGATGATAAATGACTCATATATAAAGTGGGTACTATAAATGGAGGACCCACTTCAAAGGTAAGGCCCTCATGATAAACAATACACATCAAAGGTTGGCTCCACATGATCAACGATGGACGTTGATGGTGAGCCCACATGATGAATGGTCTACATTAAAGTGTGCACCACATAATGGGCAGTCTAAATGAAAGGTTGGCCTCTAATAATGAATGACCCACATCCAAGGTGAGCAACACATGATGGACCTACATTGAAGGTGGGGTCTACACGATTGACACTCTACATCAAAGGTGAGCTCCACATGATGGGCGGTGGATATTAAAGGTAGCCCCATGTATCGGATGACCTATATCTAGGTGGGTCCCATATGATGAACAGCCCATATAAAAGGTGGGGCCGACACGATAGATGTGGGCTCTACATGATCAGTGATGGATATTGAAGGTGGACCAAATTAACAAACGTGAAGGAGTATAAGTACTGACGTTCCATAATTTAGCTAATCTAATTGTTGTTAATGCATGCTACGTGTCCAAAATAAAAGCACCAGTCTATCAAGTGTCACCCTGTACCAGTGTATGACATAGCTATACCTAACCTAAAATAGTAATATTCCCACGTGAGATCCCGCCATAAAGATGGTGGAATGATAAGAACCCACCTGTGTCTTCCCAACCATGAGACACAAGGAGACAACTACACCGAATGGATGAATGATATGCGTGTAGTTGAAAGTGGACCACTAAAAGCAAATCTTTTATTAGTTGTAGGCAACTCAATAAATAAATGGTGTAGATCATTATTCAGCGTATTATTGGATCATAGATCATACAGATCAACGAACACATGATGGATGCTTTACACGTGGGCCCCATGAGACGACACCTGCTGGCGTTGGTGACTCGCCGCTTTCCACGCAGACAAAACCAATCTCATTCCCAATGACCGTGGACATGTGGACCACCTCATCATCTTATTTTGTGCAGGAAGAATAATCGACTGACGATCGTTCCCATTCCAAGACACGTGTGCCGCATGTACGCGTGTCAGACTGCTCACTGCATTAATTCTCGGATTCGTCGGTACTGGTCGCTGCTCTGTGGCCCTACAGTCATGTATTATTCTATCCATTCCGTCCATCCATTTTTTCAGCTAATTTTATGGTAGTAGACCAAAAATTAGGCAGACCCAGATATCAGGTGGACCACACCATAGAAAAGAGTGCTGATTGACGCCCACTGATAAGAACTTCTCGGGGTCTACAAAATTTTTGGACCAAGCTGATATTTGTGTTTTCCCTACATTCATCCATGTCTCTTTAACCTTATAAACAGGTTGGATGGAAAATAAACATTACATTAAGCGCTAGGAAGTTTTTAATGGTGGGCATTCAATCACCGTTGTCTCATGTGATGTGGTCCACCTGAGATTCAATTATGCTTCATTTTTTGGATTAAAATACATACATTATGGTGGGACCCACAGAACCGACCAGATGTAGGGGTCACTACCGAATCTGATTCGATGCATTTCTTGAAGGAGTGAAGGTTGGATGGTCTGGAAGAGGGGTCATAGATGAGACGCAGGCACATAGAAACTATTGATAACTTGCACACGTGGCATTTAAACCGTTTAAATTACGCTACCAAGTTCAGAGTATCATGAACCAAATATATAAGAATACTTGATTATATTCCAATATCGGATTGGGTGGACATTTAGAAACGAAAATGCCCAACGGCTCAAATTCCACTTGTCCACGAATCAGAGGTCAGGATTATTCAACAATCTGAGTGGGCTGCACAGTCCAGACAGTTTCAGTTGAGTTTAATACCTAAAATTTTAAGTGGCTGCATATCAAGCGTTATAGGCAGCCGGAGTATAAAACTCCTCCGAGGGATAACGTACTGCCACTTTTACCACAGTTTCCCACACCAACAGATTCTTCGGCCAATGTCTCAAATGTACAGAACATCCGATCCATGCAAAAGGGTTGGGAACGTCACAAATATCACCAGCGCCAAAATCAAGCTGATAAAAAGCATCAGGTGGGCCACACTAATTATAAAAAAAAACCCATAACACCTGTCTCCCACAACTCTTTAAAGATCTTGGTTTTCACAATATACGGCCATCATGATGGACCCGGACTTTTGGACGGATCGGATGTTATAAAATTGGCGGGAAAAAGACGCGGAGTGGGACAAGCCTATAAATTAAAATAATAATAATAATAATAATAAAAGAGAAAAAGAAAAGGCCGGAAAGATTAAAAGAAGAATCCCCCTCAGCATTATTATCCCATTATAAAGACCCACAAATAGGTGGTAAGCGACAAGAGAGTATGCGCTTGTATTTCAAAGACCCACCTTAGCTCCATTAGCCCCTTTTGAGCTGTTGGAAAAGAGAGTGTGTTTTGGATGCGGTACACGTGTATTCACCATCTCTGTTTTCTTGCTCTCTTTTTTTTCCCCTAAATAGGCGTGCGTTCTAGCTAAGGTGGCACAGTTAAGATATTGAACCCAATTGATTTATTTATCAAATCCGAACCGTCCATCAGATTTTTCATTTTAAATTACATCTGGGTTTCAAAAATCAGCTGAAAATAAGATGTGGACCACAAAAGATAGGACAATTTTAGAGGGGATGTCCACCCTTTGGGGACCACTATATATATATATATATATATATATATATATATATATATATATATATATATATATATATATATATATTACAGAGAATCTAGCCCGTCCAGATCCTTCATCTGCCACGGAAGAACGGTTATGACAAAAAAAAAAAAAAAAAAAAAGGCTGCTCTACAACTTAGGTGGGCCCGGTTTGATCAACGGTAGCGGCTCCTTCCAACATGCTCGAATTTTGGATAAAGCAGATTTTCAGTTCTTGGGGGGCTAATAAAGTGAGGGGACACACCGATGGACGGATTAGATGTGATAAATACTAACGTGGGTCGCACATCTGGCTGGTGGCACTGTAAGCTTAGGGTGGTACCGGACTAACTGGTGCCACTGCCACGCAACTCTTTGTTAACAAAAAAAAAAAAAAAAAAAACTAATCTCCTGTGCTTTGCTGGACTACTTTTTTTATATCTTCCCCGTTATTCCTTCCGCCAATTACAACCTTACTCGACCTCTCTCTCTCTCTCTCTCTCTCTCTCTCTCTCTCTCTCTCTCTCTTCTCTCTCTCTTATTTCTTTCTTCTTGAAATCTTTCCTTTCTCATTTTCAAATCCACCTTTCTCTATCCACTGACAGCTACTCTTTTGGACTGATCCCATCCCTTGTTTTTTGTCCCGGTTGCTACTCCGATGTTTATTCTCACTCGTTCCCTCCGGTCGTTTTCTGAAGACCACGACAGAAAGAAGAGCTGATGGGGATGGCTGTAGTTGTCGCTGTAGTAGCACTCTCCGGTGTGGTTGTAGTTGTGGTTGTTTGATTTTCAAGAAGCCATTTAGAGAATGCGTCCAACGTCTTCACATCTGCTCTGTAATGCTTCTGTGTGAAGTCAAGCAGAGCCGACCATGTGAAGTCCGGGTACTTCCTTGGGTGCTGCCCATCCACAAGCCTACTCGGCGGATTCACCACCTTCTCCATCTCAGGACATAGGAAGAAAGCTAGAGATTTTCTCGGCGTCTCGTTATTCACAACCGCTCTGTGTAAGCAGCTCTTGAATCTCCCATTCGATAGCGCCTGACCCAACAAACAAAAATTCAATCCAATCCCATTCTTCTTCAAGAAATACATGTAATTGAGAATGCAAGATAATAATGTTAGAGTATTCTAGTATATAATCATGGAGAATTATACTAATATACTATAACAAATACATACCATGAAGGTATCGCCGATGTTGACGACGAAAGCGTCTGTTCTTGGGCTTATAGACCGCCATTCATTATCAACGAAGACCTGTAGACCACCGACTGAGTCCTGGTGGAGAATGGTTAAAGAGGTGGGGTCACAGTGCGGTCCGGTTCCAAGAGTGAGATCTGGTTTCTGGCATGGTGGGTAGTAGTTAAGTCTCATTATCGAGTCATTCATTTGAAAGAAGTCTCTGAAATGCATCCGGCCCACTCCAAGACTCAATCCAAGAAGCTCCATGATCCGAAGAGAAAGACTAGACATTGCGTCACAGTACTGTTGGTATACCACACTGCATTGAATTGAAAGAAAACTATAGTTGAATAAGCAACAATCTAAGTACTATTCTACTATGTGAATTGAGATATAGCTCCGCGTCGCATTGATTCGTTAAAAAAAATATATATTATTCTATTATATAAAAGACTACATGAAGTGGTTAATAAAGATAATAAAAGATAAAAGCTAAGTGGGTTTTATTCTACTAACAAAAATGGATGGAAAGAATAACTCAAGAGGTCGATGAAGTAGTCATCAACTAAATTATAAATGAATAAGCAGTCATCTAAGTACTATTTTACTATGTGAGTTGAGATTCAACTCAGCGTCCCATCGATTCATTAAAAAAAAAAAAAAAACACTATTCTACTATGTAGAAGAATACATGAAGTGGTTAATGAAGATAATGAAAGATAAAATTTAAGTGGATTTTATTCTACTAACCCAAATGGATGGAAAGAATCACCCAACACGTCGATGAAGTAATCCTCAACTACTGGTCTTCCGTTATGAAATTGACGGTCGTCTTGTGGCGAAGGGGAGTATCGGAAAGAAAGGGTCTCTTTCCATGGTAATTTGGAGGAGAATCTGCCAGTGAAGCTGCTGGCATACCCACAACTCTCTCCGGGTTTTCTTTGAGCTCTCATTTTCTCGGTGAGCGGCATTGTGAAGAAGTAGTCGACGCAGCGGTGAGCCTCGTTGATGAGGCGAGCATCAACGCCATGGTTGATGACTTGAAAGAATCCATGTTTCTGACACGCTTCTCCCGCTAGTCTGACTGCTTCCTCGTCGGACTCTCCAATGAAGCATTGGAGATCGATGAGTGGAACGAGTAGCTCTTCAGCTTTGAGAGACGGCTTCTCTTCTTCAGGCCAAATGAATTGGACGGGTATGTTGGTTTCGTAGCGAAGTCGGGCTGCATCGAAGATGAGAGGTTGATCATGGTTGTGGTGTGGTCCAGTACTGCAGTTTTCATCTTTTTTGGAGGGTGGAGATGGTGAAGGAATGGGTGCACTAGAAATGCAGTCCAGGATGGCCATGTTGTTGTGAATGAAGAAATGAAGTAGTTACTTCAGAGAAAAGGTGTGAAGAGAGAGAGAGAGAGAGAGAGAGAGAGAGAGAGGAGAGAGAGAGAGGTTGGAGAGTGTGGGAAGAGAAAAGCCAAGGCCGACCCTTGGGGAAGTCGGAAAACAAAAATCGGAATCTTGTGGATTCACCTGGTCGTCATATCTGGCGGACGGAACGGGAACTTCCCCTATCTATATATGTAAGAAAAGATCCAGTGCTCTAGCAGACTACTTTAAGTTATAATGCTTCTACTTGTATCAGAACGTTTACACTCTTTAATCAGTCAATCCAAGCTGTCCATTGGCTTAGGCATTCATTTTAATGGCCACCATTTAAAATTCAAACTCATCAGACACTTACACTTACGTGGTCTAATTGGCTAATCTGGACTGTCATTTAGATTTGTCGTGCATTTTAAAGGCCTACATGTAGAAATTACACTCATAGGATGCTTACACGGTCTAATCGGCCGATCTGGACTGTCCTTCGTCTTTGGATTGCATTTTAAAAGATACCATTTAAAAATCACACCTATTGGACGGTTCAAAGGATCCGATCTATAAATGCACGGTGAATATCATTTTATTATGGCCCATCACTAGGTTTATCGTAGAGTGCTAAGAATCCCATCGATAGGTTGGGAAATGGGTGGCTATGGATAAATAATTATTCACAGATAGGTGTGATCATCAAAGGGCCACTATATGATCATCAGCTAGAAGGAAGAAATGGGCCCATGGTTCTTTGATCAAGACCGTTGATATATTGGGATCCTCTATCTATGGAGGATTTCCTTAAAATTGGCTCTGACAAGCCATTCCTAGAGTTTCATGGCGTGTAATCAACACCAAAACACCAAAAAGAGGCCATGATCAACGTAGGAATTTTCACTGGCGTATGCCGCGTATCCGTGGTGGGGCCCAACTGACCATACAAAGTGATCTTGATCAGTGAACAATGAGCTTTACTTGTAAAGAAAACCAGTGTACAATGTTCATATGCGAGAACACATCACCTGTATGAAGGGTACCACAACTTGCAGTACTGCCACTTGGGTAGGACATCAGTACTATGATACTGTTGGGCCCACCGTGAGATCACCTAAATTAAAAAGAGTAATGCTATTCGTACACGTGTCCCCTTTACATCTCTTTAAGTGGACGGAGGTAGTGCGAGCAACAAAAATCTTGATGAAACCCACCTATGTCACATCTCCTCTGTTCATTACCTTTGCTAGCTCATGGAAGGACGCAAGCCCATGAACCAGATTACTCCAAAATTCAATGGCCCCACCTACTGAATAGTAGGGATGTGACCCACAGCACTAAAACCTTCTTAGCTCCCAAAATTTTGGATCTGGTCGATATTGTGTATTTCCTTTCATCTTTAGGTGTGTTCATTTGAACCGTTTAGTATCCTATATAAATATTATGTGGGCTCCACAAAGGTTGTAATACTAGCCATTTCTCTTGTTCCTTTGTTCTCAATAATGTCTTATAAATATCATGTGGGCCCACTTTAAGCTTTATATCAATCTTTATATATATATATATATATATATATATATATATATATATATATATATATATATATATATATATATTCTCCGCTATGATGTACGAAGCGGATGTCACACTAAATATACAACGGTGGATAACTTAGAGAGCTTTACTGCAGGGGAGGGGATCTAAAAGCGGTCTCAACGATGGACCGGACCCAAGTCCATTGGAAGGTGGCGAGGGGATCTAAAAGCATTTTCAACGATGGACCGGACCTAAGTCCATTGGAAGGTGGCGCTGGAGAGGGTGAGAACTTTGTCATGCCTGGACCCTACTGCATCACAAGGCATTGTCAACGAGTCGGGTTATTTGGGAATACAGTCTTGATCGGACAGTAAATTTCGTTCAAGGCTAAATACTAGCAAGAGATTAATATCGAATAAGTAAAGGAAGAAAGATGTGAAAAGGATTTTGAAAAAAGAGTTCAAGAGTATTTGAAATTATCGGGAGGGAAGTATATGGGGGCTGGCGACTCGCTCCGGTCAAACACAGAACGACGATGAGCCGGTCTGGCGCTTGGCTCACAGCGTGACCGTTGTGGGCTAGAGAGCCGTTGATATATATGATCATGATTAGGCCCTCAAAATACTCAAACACAAAAAAAAAGGCCTAATCATCAGGTGGGCCACACCATTGGGATCAATGGACAACTTACTATCTGACTCAACATGCAGGTTGGAGCCATCCAGTGAGTGGATCAAACTGATCATTTTTTGAATACAGTGATCCTCATGAGTGGGGCCCACCATTTTGGTGGTACAGATCTTTCTACACAAGAACCATGTTGATAAGAAAGATGGTACAGTACCACAAGTTATGTGAGAGTTGACTGTATCAGTTCTCTTGAAAATCTTGCCAGATTATGATGATTTTTATAAGAACCGTACCCCTGTCAGTGCACTCCACTCGCATTTTTGGTTGGTAAAAGTGTAAACAATAGGACCCACCTTAGATGGTCCACGAACTCAAAGTCTTCAGGTTGAACATGAGTCCCACCTATCAAACATAATTACAGCTAATCACATATCTGATTTCCAAATCTCTAAAGATGCTATCAAATCTCCTCTAACCCCTCACTTGTAACAGTCATCTTTCTCAGCCACTATCGTTGGTCGGGCAACTGCAGTGGGCCATTTTGATAATAAGATATCAGTAAGTAATGTGATCCATCTGAACCATTTATCAGCTCGGCAAAATAAATACTAGTCCGTCCATTCCATTATACTAACGTCATGTATGCCTAGAAACTCTTGGATGACTTGAAAAATGTCAGGCGAAGGAGCCATCTATATCAGCACACGTGTGGTCCACCTAAGGAGTTGACCTTTGTTGATGTCAACGGTGCCTCCACCAAATGAGTGGGCCCTAATCATGCATAAGTGTACCACGTTGGAATGTGCACTGGCGAATTGCCTCTCCAACCCATGTTGGCACGATGGGGTCAATTTGGGAAGGGGTTTTAGTGGGGTTTTTTCGTTTACCTTTTCCAATCTATCTTTGATCTGTTTTTAGTATCTTCATCTACCCTACTTTGCTTTTTTTTTTTTTTCTTCTTTTTTTTTTTTTCTGTTTTCATGGGCCATGTTACCTTATTTCTTTCCATTTAAACCCTCCAAACAACCACTCCTTTTGCACAAACAAGCCAGGAATAAAGAGCAACCTTTATTAACTTACCCCTAAAGAAAAAGCCTATGACTTTTTTTTTTTTTAAAGGGTTCTGATAGGGATGTTTGGGACCGCACCACATCTACCATAAAGGACCTGTAGGGCAGTCAATGAATCGTGTTTGGATCGGTTTCTATAGTATCCGTACTTGGGCTAATTAGGTTCAGGTTGTCAGGTCTGGTTTCATTCTCGAAGACACGGACGAGATCGGATCAAATTCAAGTAGGCCTTTGGATCTGGTTTATAGTTGGGTATATGTTCATGACTGCCCTATGAATGGATTAAATTACACATATGTGCCACTTTGATACAATAGGTCTTCTACATGCCAGGTGTTTGGATCATAAGTTACTTTGGATAAACTACTTATGTTTATAAGTAACTTATCTTTGTTTCTGCTTATTCAGCGGATAAGTGCAATTGGTGAAAAAATATATATTTATTTTCGCTTCTACCTATTAGCCAAAAAGTAAAAAGAGCATGTTTGATTTCCAACATCATAAGTAGAGTTGGGCATCAAGTCGAGTCGGACAGAGTTACGGTTGACTCGACTTGATTCGGTTTTGAAATAGGCTTAACCCGAACTCGATCCGACTTAATACCGAGTCCAGCATGCTTGACTTGATCTGAGTTCATTCTGGCCTAGCTTGATCCGGACCGAGTCCGATCCGGTCAAAAGTACCGAGTCAAATTGAGAGATGAGGGAGGGAGGGAGTGGAGAGGAGAGAGAGAGGAGGAGGAGGAGGAGGAGGAGGAGGAAGGTGATGGTGGTGGGTGGTTGCTTTGGGTTTGGAAGAGGAGGAAGGTGATGGTGGTGGGTGGTTGCTGGGTTTGGAAGAGGAGGAAGGATGAGAGAGAGAGGAGTGGAGAGGAGAGAGAGGAGGAGGAGGAGGAGGGTGATGGTGGTGGGTGGTTGTCAGGCTTGGAAGAGGAGGAGGATGAGGGAGGGAGAGAGAGTTTGGGATCGGGCTGGGGTAGGGTACGGCGGGTAGGGTTAGAAAGTCGGGTCAAGTTGGGTTTCGGATTGGGTCGAGTCTAACCGGATCGAGTTTCGGGTCGAGTCGGGTCGAGTTACTGGGTAACTCGAACTCAACTCGATTTGAGTTTGGATTGGGCAAAGCCTACTCTGTTCGGACCGACTCACCCATTCGGTTCAGGTCGAGTTGGATCTAAACAAGTCGGACAAGTCGAGTTAGCTGGATCGAGTCGTCCAGTGCCCACCTCTAATCATAAGTAATTATCCCTCAAGCCTATTTGATCTCCCTCACATCTACCACCATCATGTGAGGTCAACTTTTAATGTTGGACCATTCATTATATGGACCCCATCTTTAATGTAGTTTGTCCATCATGCAAGTCCCACCTTAGATGTGGGTCAATCATCATTAAGGGCCAACCCACCGTTTATATGTAGGGTTCACCTCTGATGTTGGTCATCCATTTTGTGGGTCCCACCACTAATGTTATTGTCCATCAAGTGGTACCCACCCTCAATATCTATTGCTCATCATGTGGGCCCTACCTTTGATGGGGATTGTCCATCATGTGGGCCCTGCCTCTGATGTGGGTCGTCCGTCATGCGAGGCACACATTGGATATGGGTCACTCATTATTAGGGCTAACATTTGATGTGGATCATCCATCATGTGGGGCCCACCATTGTTAATTTCTCATCATATGGGGCCCACCTTTGATGTCGATCGTTCATCATATGGGGCTCGCCTTAGATGTGGGTCATTCATCATTAGAGGTCAACCTTTTACATGAACTATTCTTGTCATGCCCTGAAAATCAGCACCTGAGTATAGAGTTCCAAGGTGTGAACCAAATGAAAATACACATGTGACCTCGTTCAGATTCACATTCATTCTACACACGAATAATTAGAGTAACGCAATTCAACTTAGCGAATCCAAAGTGAAGTGGCGATAACGAAAAATTCAAAAATATATGGCTAATAGTCAAAAATATAATTCCAATAATGGTGATCGCCCAAAATGGGGATTATACAAGACACAATGAATATACAACAAAATCAACGTACCGAACACACCAAGTCGGGGGCTCCAACATGTACAAGTACAATATTAAATAAATGCAAGGTCTTCCAGTTTCGTCCGACACTCCCAAGACATCACAACGAAAGTGTAAGTCAATCCAAGCCGACCAACCGGAGGCGTCGATAGAACTTGCATCAACAACAATGCATGGTTGGTGTTTTAAAACACTGTCCCAGGTGGGAGTGAGTAGCTAACTCAGTGGTTCCATTGGTTCTAAGTTACGCATGCTACAACCTAATCAGCACATGTAATGATAAAATAAGAAATCAAGTACTTTCTAAATACTCTTGTTAAATGCACCAATAAGTGTATGAAATGATGCATGCGCATCACAATCGAACACTCCCTCACAAGTGACTTCAATGCCCATTTTGCAAATGCCAACACTCTCATCACGTTACTCCAACACCAAATTGCAACATCCTATTCTGGTGCAATGTGATTGATGTGTATGATTAGTCGAATGATTATTAATTTCAGTTCATACAACAAATTAGCGAAACTAATATATTGTCATTCTATCACGAATCTCTACCCGGATTGCGAGGCTTAAGGCGGTCATAACGGCACCTTACCTATGTCCCTTTATCTGTTTTTGTCATCACCTAAGCGACAACTCCCCAGCCACTGATAGACTAAAATTGGCTCCACTAACTGACTCAACCAATCACAAAGGACCCAGATGACGCAGCTCGGATGCATAGGGTAAGGCACCCCATCGATATGTGGAAGTCGTTCACAATTGATGTAAGAGTCGTCATCCAAACACAATTGTGAGGCAGTCGCATCATCATTCTAGTTTGATGTAATAGGCTCATACCCTTTTTTATTACTCATTGGTTACTACAGGGAGGCTTGTCACCCCAACATAAGCTTACAGCTCGGACACAGTGTCCCATATCACCATGCCCGACCCATGAGTCTTGTGAATCGTACCACTAATGGTTATAAGTAGCTCATTCAATATGAACGGGGTATCCTAGATTCTATTCTTTGTTGTCATACATCGCAAAATAAGCGGTTAGTCGACTCTTAGGCTAGTTCTATCGACTTGGAGAACTTCGGCTCGACCAGCATTGGTCGCAAGCATCTCGTATAGCCCCACTACTGTCGGTCGTCTGTGTTCGACCCGGGTCAACTGAACAAGTTTGGGGTGGCCGACCTAACTTGGGCAACCCCCTTAGTTTTGGGGGTTAGCCAATTGGCCCAACATTGTAGCAATCCTAAGTATTGTTACAGACTAAACACTACATTATGCAATCATAGCATAGGTTCAATTACACAACCACTTAAGCATTTCATTGAACATGTGAGCATCCATAAGGTAATACGTTTACTAAAGCATTAAATCAAACATGTGACCATGCATAGAATAGTACAATCACTTAATCATTAAATCAAGCATGTAAGCATTAACAAAACAACACATTTCACTACTTAGACATTTCATCAAATATATGAGCATCCATATCCAACTAATAACATAGATTATACCTAAATCAAAATACGAACATATTAGCATGCACGAATTCATCTACAAGCAACTAATCATTGACTAAGACCCTCAAGAGTCAATAAAAGTTAATTTAGCGATAATGGTACGCACCTTATAGGGTTTCACGTGACTTTCTCGCGGTTAGGGTTAGAGTTTTTGAGGAAAAATCATAAATCCTAAACGAAGATCAAGGAAACACTATTAATATCTGAAAATCTACACTAGGTTGTGAAATCGAAAGGTTGGACAAGATTCTTACCTCTGATCACCGATGGAAGAGGATTGGGTAACGACTAGGGTCAGGTCGAAGTGATTCGGTGAAGGAGACACCAATATTCCCCTCACTTGCTCTCTCATTTCTCTCTTTCTCTTTCTCTTTCTTTCTTTCTTTCCCAATTTAGGGCATAAAATTCGTATGAGGAAAGGAGGTGTGAAATAGTGAACTATTTATAGTGTAAGAAATGGTGCAAATGGCCCCAGAGGCTAGGTATTCATTATATTAACCCTTTGGGAGGGTGTTTTCAATGATTGGGGTCCACTAAAGGGTGTATGGGTCGATATACGCAATAGGATAGTTAGCCCTAGTGATGATATATGCATGAATATGATCGACCCGCCATTTGGATGCGTCGACCGACGAGTATAATTAAAAGTCAGTTCGACGGTCATCGATGATCGATCGGGCCACAACTATATAGATATATATAAGGTATTAATTTTTGTTGTCGCCTTAAATTTAGTTGCGATCTAACAATCCGAAAGCGACAACTTTAGCAAAGACTGGATACAAACAATTAACTTAAATTCTTGATTAATTTTAAGAATATTCACACATCTCATACACTGGCTTTGCAAATCTAAGTTTAGCAATTCGAGAAGCGATCTCTGGTCGATGTCACACGATGGATGACAAGCCCATTAAGACGAACGTCTTTATATAGTCTCGGGTTTAGTGGCCCACTAACGAGCGATTTAAAGCTTGTTCAAAAAATTTAATCATTTTTTGAATGAATTAGATAACGACATTTCTTGTGCTCGATGATTAAGATTTGGATTAGCTAAGTTCATACTGTAGCTTATTTGTAATTAGTGAAAATGATGATTCAATCATAATCTCCCTAACCGTTGGTTCTTAGGCTAAAGGAGTAACTGGGTCAATTTGGTTTGTTAATTAAGATCTGACTCATAATTGTCTCGGGTTTCGGTGGGTCATTATTTAGTTGTAGTTATCTTAATTAGTCAGTGATAGGTCGGATAGATTTGAACCCAAGATAAACACATTACGAGGCTAAACTCGATGTTTAAGTGATTGTGCGGATTTGTTGGCTTCTTACGGTTGATTAATCGGATTTGTGCAGTTCTTTACTGGTACCACCCTCGTGTAGGCTCACCTCGAACGCTAAGGGTCAATCAGTGACAACGTGAGCTAACTATAACAAAAATTTTTGAGAGTTTTTAGAAATCCAAAATAACGAAAATATGGGACATTACAATTCATCACGTGGGTCCACCTCAATATGGGTAATCCATCATGTGAGGCTCAACTTCAATGTCTACTGCCCATCATGTGGAGACCACTTTTGATGTAGACCGTCTATCCTATGAGCCCCACCTTTGAAGTGGGTTATCCATCGTACAGCACGCTTTGGATGTGGGTTATTTATTACTATGGGCCGACTTTTGATTTAGACTATCCATTATGTGGGCCCATGTTATTATGAGGCCATCTATCATGTAGAGCCCACCCTTGATATGTATTTTCCATCATATGAGCCCCACCTTAGATGTAAATAGTCCATTATGTGGGGCCTCCTTTGACGTGGATAGTGAGAGAGAGAGAGAGAGAGAGAGAGAGAGAGAGAGCTTCTTCTCACCGTGAGAAAGAGAAATAGAAAAATAATAAGTTAAAAAGCTAATAAAATTTTTTATTGTGATAAGTGACTTTTATAGCACATAAGTTACTTTTATAAAGATGCTTACCAAACTAACTTGAGTGTAAAAAAGTAACTTAAGTAGTATTTGCATCGTAGGTTATGTAAGCTAAATACTTACGCCTCAAGTAGCTTATCTTGATTTTCACTTATTAAGCTTACATAAATAAGTAACTTTAAGTTAAAAAATAAAATAAAATAAAATAAAAAAATCATTTATAATTGATCTTAAACAAAACTTACTTATGTCAAATAAGTTACTTATCTGCTATTGTAAGTAGAAAAAGTAGCTTATTTAGTGGTATCCAAATCAGCTTTTAATGACTTGACGTAAGTTAAAAAGTAACTTGTTTGGTGGGATCCAAACAGGCTGCTGGGAGACTACTCTTTTGCTAGAGTAATATTTCTATTAGACCTAATTATGAACCATACCCAAGATGATGTACCATATGCGGAGGTATTTCAAAAAATGCATTAAAGAGAGAGAGAGAGAGAGAGAGAGAGAGAGAGAGAGAGAGATATGACAAAATGGGATGAGGTGAAAAGTTGTATCACTTCATTGATTTTTTCAAAGCAAAATTTAAAACCCACGTCAGAAAAAAAAAATTTAATAAATAAATAAAAAGAGGAAAGAAAAGTGTTTATAAGCTACTTTCCTTCAAAAAAAGTTAAAATTATTTCTTCTTTATACTCAAGCCGTACACATGCTAACTAGGTGTGTGTGTCCCATAGAATAGCACATTTGCAATTAATCAAGGCTATTTATGAGGGTAGTCGGCATTAAACATGCCATAAATCATCAAGTACACATCATGAACCAAAGATGTACATGGAATTTTGACCATTGGATTTTTCCTTAAATTTTCAATCTGTCCCGTTCAAGTATTATCTGCTTAATCAGCAGGCTACATTGTTTTTGGTCCGTGATGTGTTAACAATGTATGCTACTTAATGAACGGCCTAGATCTATGATATGCATGCCATCCTACGGTGTAAGCCTGGCATGGTAGCTGCCGCCTCATTCTATCAAAACCCACCTTTAAAACTCACGTAGTAAAATAACCAATTCTCTTGAAATAATTTTTTTTAAAAAAAAAAAAAAAAAAAAAAGGTAAGGTTTGCTAGATTCCAAACTGACATCCTATAGTACCGTAGGTCGAGACTTTCCAGATGCTTTTCAAAGTTCCCTATCTGTCTATACAATAGGCTTTTATTTCTTGTCTATCCACCATTAAAGGTGAGACCCATAGTATAAATGGTTTGTGATAAGGATACACTTCCAGCCCACACTCCACATGTGTTAAAAACGTAGGGAGATTGTGGATTGTCGGAAATAATGGCGGTTTGCAGGTTTACAGATTTAGAGAAAAAACCTTTCACGCAAAATCATTTAAACCCTTATTCTATTATTTATTTATAATAATGGTTTTACATGAGAGTAAGTGTTTAAGTAGGAGTACGATACTAGAAGAATATTTGAAGTAGAAAAGGGAGTACATGAGATGAGAGTCACAGAGTGTTTGCATGGTAACTTACTTTATATGAACTCTTATGCATAAAGTAGTTTATTTTGATTTCTACTTATTCAGTTGATATATATTTTTGATAAATAACATACTTATTTGCCAAAATGTAGAAAATCATATTAGTTTCCAACATCAAATAAGTACTTATCCCTCGAGTTTGTTCATTCCACCCTTAATATCCACCATGTGGGCCTAACCTTTGATTTGGATCGTTAATTATGTTGGGCCTACCTTGGCCTTGTCTTCAATGTGAACTGTCTACTGTGTAGGACTTTCCTTCAATGTGGACCAGCCATATTGCGAGGCTCACCTTCGATGTGGGCTATCCATCACGTAGAGCCCACCTTCAATGTGGGTTGTCTACCATGAGGGCCCACCTTTTATGTGGATCATCCATCATACAAGGCCTAACTTCGAAGTGAGCCGTCCATGAATCAGGGCTAGCCTTGGATGTGGGTTATTCATTATTGGGGGCCGACCTTCGATGTGAATTGCCTTCATGTGGGGCCCACCTTGATATGGGTGATCCATCATGTGAGGCACATCATCAATGTTATCGCCAATCATGTGAGGCACATCATCAATGTTATCGTCCATCATTTGGGGCTTACCTTTAATATCCACTACCATCACACGAAGCCCACCTTTGATGTGGATTGTCCATCATGTGGGCTCCACTTTTGATGTGAGTTGTCTATCATGCAAGGCACACCTTAGATGTGGGTTATTCATCACCGACACCTTTGATATAGACCATTTATTATATGGGCTCACTTTGATATGGGTCATCCATCATGTGGGGCCACCATCAAAATAAATTGTCCATCATGTGGGGCCCACCTTCAATGTCCATCGTCCATTGTGTGGACCCCACCTTCGATGTGGGTCATCCATCGTGTAGGACTTGCCTTGGATGTAGGGTTGTACACGAGTCAAGCTAGCTCGAAAAGCTCGCTTGACTTAGCTCGGCTTAGCTTGGATTGACTCGGCTTGAAAAGCCGACTCAATGCGAGTCAAGCTTGTTTACTAAAGCTCGAGTTGAGTTCAAGCCAAGTTCGACCATGGTGTATTTCAACTCGACTCGAAGCATGAGCTCGAGCGCAAGCTCAACTTGGCTCCAGTAATATATTTTAATAATATATATATTATATATATTATATTAATATTAAATATAATATATATATATATATATATATACTTATTTAAGTTTTAAAAAATAAGTTAAAACTTAAAAGTTTTTACTAAAAAATCCTACCCGACCCAACCTGTCCCAATTCCCTCTTTTTCTTTCCCTTACCCTACCAAGGTAAACTCGACTTGATTCAACTCAACTCGAACCACTAGCTTGACTCGAACCACTAGCTCGACTCGAAAGCTTTGACAAACAAGTGAAGCTTCAATGTTGAGCTCGAGGGCGAGCTCGAGCACGAAATCGAGTATAGCATAGACAAGTCGAGCAGAGCTTGGCCCACCTCGACTCGACTCGGCTCAATATAAAGCCCTACTTGGATGTGTGTCATTCATCATTAGGGGCCAACCTTTGATGTGGACCGTCTATTATGTGGGGGTCCACCTTCAATATTATTGTCCATGAAGTGGGACCACCTTCAATATATCCACCACCCCTCATATGGAGCCCACCTTTGATATGGAGCTTCCATCATGTGGGCCCCACCTTCAATGTGGGTCGCCCAGCATGTAGGGCCTACTTTAGATGTGGGCCATTCATCACTTGGGGCTTACCTTTGATGATAATATGGGGCCCACCTTTGATGTGGACCGTCCATTGTATGGGCCACACCTTGAATGTGGACGACCCATCACGTGGGGCTTTCAACATCACGCCGGGCCTCCTTTGAAATAGACCATCCATCACATATAGAAGGAAAGCTAAGTAAAAAAGTTAATAGCTTTGTACCAAGAAAAAAAAACAAAAAAAAACTTACAATAAAAAGTAACTTTTATTATTTAGAAAAGTTGTTTTTACAATATTGCTTACCAAACTTGGGGGGGGGGGGGGGGGCAAATCCAAGATGAAAGCTTGGATTACATCTAAAATCCTTCCAAGAGTTGCATGTGTGACATATGTGTTAGTTGGTTATTAATCTATTGGGCACATGACCCACTAATGATATTCCAAAACGATTAGATTATCAATTGCATCACTATAAATACTTTAATACGATGATTTGTGCTGTCCAAACATTGTCCATGTAAATCAATTGTTAAAAATTGTTGGTTAGTCACTCGGATGTGATCGTGTGCTTGTGGCCCATCCGAGACTTGGAATTTTATCATTTTCGAGCAAAGTATTTATTTCAATGGGCTTATTACAACTATTGTGTCAAAAATTATATAATACATTAATTAGATATATTAAAGTTGATTTAGTAATTAAATTCAAACCCGTAAAATATATTATGCATTGCTACTTTTGAATTAGAGGGGATTCTGAATTTAGGGTGCCAAACACAACAAGAGTATTTCAAATCCAGAGTTCTGAAACCTGATTCTAAATCCACGCTCCCAAACAGGCACTAAGTTATTAAATAATTTTTTTTTAAAGTAATTTATTAGCTTAACATGAATTAAACAGTTACTTATTGGGTAGCATCCGGACGGGCCCTCAAAGAGTCAGAGAAGAACTCTCCAGACATTTTGTACCCACGCGTGCATAAGCGTGGGCTTGAAGTGTATCCTTATTAGTTTGGATTGTTGGAAGATGTCCCAGATCCAACGGCTAAAATCTGGATGCATGCTATTGTAGTCCATGGATTTAGCCACCCTTGATTTTTCATCTCGATCGAAAACCTCAATGGGCCATATAGATTTCAATGGTATGCATCTCATATTCACTGTTCTTTGTAGCATGTCCCACTTGAGTTTTGGACCAACCTGAGTTTTTATATCACTTCCTAACATGATCCATCACAAACAATGGATGGATTGGATTTTGCACACGCATCACAGTAATCTCACGGTAGCCATTTTCTTCTCCACTTTTTCTTGTTGTGTGGTCCACTTCAGTTTTGGATTCACCTTATTTTTGGGTCAATGTCCTAACATGAGCTGAAAAATAGGATGAATGGAATAGATTTCTCACAAACATGACAGTAAACCCCACCCAGCTTTCAACCAAAGGAACTACCTGCAGTCGGGGTTGCAGGCAATCCGCACCTAGAAAGCTGTACATGTTGGTCAAATGCCACGTGGAAGCATGTGGTGCAACAATCCACAAACCAACCACATGGGAAGGAATGTGATATTCACCTCCCACATCTTACAAATGTAAATTGTAATCTAATGGAGTGCACCTTGATGGATGGACTAGATTCTCAGGAAGTGGATCACACCGAATTTTCCGGCCCTTTCTTTATTTTTCTTCCACCTTTTCTCTCTTTACCTCCTCTCACGTCAGACATGTCAGTTGATTCTCATCAACGATTTCCAAAAGACTCCATATATTCGTGTGCATGACATAAAGCATTGTAGTTGTAAAAAGAAACTTGCCAAAAAAAGAAATTTCCTTTCAAAGGGAGTCATTCAAACCCTCAAGAGGAAGCGCATTCGATCCAAATCCAATGAAAATATATATCTTGGCTGCAATGCAAAGTATCAAATCAATCTGAAAAATATGATCCATTTTATCAATGGTTTTTAATATGAACAATTGAAGTTATAAAAAAATAGGACCAATCAACAATTCCATCCATCTATTCATTGGGGGTATCGTAGATTGTTTATAATTCTAAAGAATCACTTTTGTTTTGGCCTGTTTGGTCCATGGAATTCATGAATGGTATTGAATTGTATTGGATAGGATTAACATTGTTATTGCACAATGATTGCATGTATGCAAATGTTGTGGTATTTTAGCCATCCAATCCCTTATTTGGTATAAAATTTTTGCTACAGGAAGGCACTGGATTAAGCAAAATCATGTTTGGTGGGCCTTGGAATTGTAATCAATGGACCAAATTCACAATGGATGTCGTTCACTTGTACACATATATAACCAGAATATCACGTGTAAACGGTATATATGGATGGACGGCATAAATAAACACATGCATCAATGTGGGGCCCACATGTGTAGTGGATTTCAAAATCCACGAAATTCTTGCATGGGACCAAATGCAATATCATGGGACTAAATGCAATTCCATCCACCTAATCCCAACCTTTCCCATCCTCTTCAAATGTTGGATGAAATTGGACGAGACCAAATGCAACTCCATCCCAGCCATTCTCATCTAATACCCTTAACAGGAAGCGGATTGCATACTGAGTTAGCGTACTTGGTAAACTATGTGGGGTTATCCATGATAAGTGTATTTTATCCACTCCGTTCATCCATTTTATCAGATAATTTTACGGCATAGGACCAAAAGCAAAGTATATCCAAAGCTCAAATGGACCACACCACATGAAACGGTGTGAGTTGAACATATACCATTGAAAAATTATTAGGGTCACAAAATTTTTGGATCAAGCTTATATTTATTTTTTCCCTTCATCCATGTCTATGTGATCTTATTAACAGGTTGGATGACAAATAGACATCACTGTGGGGCCTAGAAAGGTTTCAACGGTGGAAATCATTATTTCCACTGTTTCATGTGGCATGATCCACTTGAGATTTGGATTTGCTTCTTCTTTGGGCTCAACCCCTTAAATGAGCTGGAAAAAGGGATGGACGGTGTGGATAAGCCACATATATTCACGGCGGGCCCAATTGAGTTTACTCAGTACCATAAGAGCGTACTAAGTAACTCAGTACGCAATTCGATTTACCCTTAACCATCCCATTTAGAGGTGTACAGGAGTCGAACTAAGTCGAACTTGACACTAGCTTACCCCAACTTGAACTTGGCTCGGCTTGGTCTTCGAGCCTGGTTGGCTAGCTCAGCTCGGTTCAATCAATAGCTCAGGACAATTCGAGCCCAGTTCGCTTGTGCAGCATTTTCACAAACACATGGACTACACATTCAAATTCTCACTGTACAGCAGCGGTTTTATAGGTATTTCATCAAACACCTTGTAGGCAACATTAAAATTAAGGAAAAGGGTATTTGTTTCGTATACATACTTTCGTTGCCACCAGCTGACACTTCGTAATTGAGTCATTTCATCAAACACTTGGTGAGCAACATCAATATCAAAGTAACCGAGTCACCGAACTAGTTCAATCCGAGTTCGATTCAAGTTGGGGTCCAATCCGAGTCAAGTCAAGCTTGGGCAAGCTTTAACTCGGTTGGAAATTTTTTCGAGCTCAAAAAATCAACTCAACTTGGCTCGAACTCAGTTTTGAACCGAGTCAAATCAAGCTTTTTTGAGTTGAGTCAAGCGAGCTAACCGAACTAACTTGGTTCATGTACAGCCCTAATCCCATCCATGGCTTTTAACACAGGTGACCTTTGAAAATAAGGCCAAATCAAATATGGATTGGATCATCCAATCAGTACAATTTTTGTATCAAAGCCTATGAATTGTATTCTATAATAAATGGACCGTTTAGATTGACCGATTGAATTGTCCAAGTAAACTGATGCAACCACTTTAATTTCTATTTCAAATAATGATAATTCGGTATCTGGCCGTAGTCCTGTAATTTTCAATGACAACAACGTAAAGAACTATGCGCAATTTTTTAATGAGGACAAGCATCTCGATTAAGATATAAATAAATATGTCCACTTCGAACCTTCTTCCTAATAGAAAATTGAAATCCATCTTCTAAGTTCGTTCATCTTACATGTATACGTTTTAGGATAATTCTTGTTTCAAATAATTATAATTTGTTATCTAACGGTAGTCCTGTAATTTTCGATAGCAACAACGTAAAGAACTATGTGCAATTTTTGAATGAGGATAACCATCTCGATCCATATAAAATAAATATATCCAATTCAAACCGTACGTTCCTTCTAATATAAAAATGAAATTCATCCTCTGATTTCAATTACATTTCGGTATAATTCCTTTTTCAAATAATGATAATTTGGTATTTAACAGTAGTCTAGTAATTTTCAATGGCAACAACATAAAGAACTAAATGAAAACTTTGGACTTGGACAAACATATCAATTCAAATATAAATAAATATATCCAATTCAAGCCATTCCTTCTAATAGAAAAATGAAATTCATTGTCCGATTTTGTTATCTCATACATGTATATTTTGGGATAATTCTTGTTCCAATTAATGATAATTAATTTGGTATCTAACGGTTGTCTAGTAATTTTCAACGGCAAATATATCCAATTCAAATTGTTTCTTCTAATGGGAAAATGAAATTCATCACATGATTTTGTTCATCCTAGACATATAAATTTTGGGATAATTCCTATTTCAAATAATGATAATTTAATATATAGAGGTAGTCCAGTAATTTTCAATGGCAACAGCGTAAAGAACCATGTGCAATTTTTAGATGAGGACAAGTATCTTGATTCATATATAAATAAATATATCCAATTCAAACCATTTCTTTTAATGGAAATTTGAAATTCATCCTCTAATTTCATTCAACGTACATGCATATGTTTTGGGAATCAGACAAAATAAATATATAAAGCAACGAAACTATCACGATCACACTAATAATATCTGTAATAACTTAAGAATTTACCATAGGGCCCCTTCAGGCCTGTTTGAGATGTAGGGTTAGGTGGCACGGAATTGCATTTGGTCTTTTGCAAATTTCATTTGGCATTTGAAAATGACGGGAAAGATTGGATTAATGCAAGTATCATATCATGTTGTCCCAACAGTAAATACAGCTGGATTTTTGGTGAATTTCAAAATCCACTACATTGATGCATGTGTTTTATCAACGTTGTCCATCTATGTGTGCCCTTCTAACATGACATTCAAGTTGCATATACATATAGGTGATTGACATCGTGAATTTAGTTTTGATTATAATTTCATAGTCTAGTAAATGTAAGTTTCACTTATACAATATTTTTTTAGAAAAAATAAAATAAAATTGATCCCTAACGTAGAATTGGAGGGTTAAAATATCTTGTTATTATTAGATATGTAATAATTATGTAATAATGATGTTAATATCATCTAATGCATTTCTATATCATTTAAATTGATCAAATTACATTTCACATTGTTCTCATATATGGGAAAAATGAATGATACAAGGGAGTCAATGACTCTCCGAGAATTATTTTTCTTGATTAATAATAATTGTGGTTTTGCATATACCTGCAAAATGGGGAGCTCGGGAGTAGATTAGGTGAGACCCTGGATCCACCAAGGTGGGTGGGACCCTTGACTGTGGGGTTGACAGTGATGTATGTTCCTTAAATCTACACCGTCTAACTGTTTTGAAAGATTATTTTAGAGCATGATCCCAATGATATGTTCCTTAAATCCACACCGTCCAACTGTCTTGAAAGATCATTTTGGAGCATGATTCCAAAAATGAAGCATATCCATGTATGTTCCTTAAATCCACACCGTCCAATTGTTTTGAAAGATCATTTTAAAGCATGATCCAAAAATGAAGTAAATCGATATATGTTCCTTAAACCACACCGTCCAACCATTTTGAAAGATCATTTTAGAGCACGATCCCAAAAATGAAGCATATCTTATGTGGACCATACCACAGGAACAGTAGTGATTGAATCCCCATCATTAAAAACTTTACAGGCCCACCAAAATGTTTATTTGTCATCCAACCTATTGATAAGGTCACAAAGATCTAGAAGAAGAGACCACAAAATTATTAGCTTAATTCAAAACTTTTGTGTCCCATAAGAAGTTTTTTAACGGTTGATTACCACGGTTTCCAGTATTGTGGTCCACTTGAGATTTAGATCTGCTTTATTTCTTTTGTTCATATCTTAAAATGAGATTTCAATACATATGGAGCATACATCACTGTGAGCCCCACACTCAAAGGTTCCATGCACCTTATGGATCGGGGTCTCACCTAGTCCACTCCCTGCATACCAGGCCTGTCAAAATGCTGGGCCTGAGGTAGATCTCAGCCCAATTTTTGAATAGTTTCGGTCAGCCCGTCTATCCGTTTTCAAAATTCTAATTTTTCAGGTTTGAACCTGACCCATTAATACCCCTAACGTATACTCATGGTCTAAAATAGAGCTGGGCAATCCTGACCTGATCCGGTGGATTCGACCCGGTCCGACCAGATCCAACCCGATCCAAACCGATCCGATGGCCTGGATCGGTGCAGATCGGATAGGGTACTCCAAATCAGAAAGCGTTTCAGATCGAGTTCGGATCCATACCTACCCGAACTGATCCGATCCGATCCAATCCAGAGCGGATGAACCACATGCATTTTCACGGTAGGCCCAACAGAGTTTACTTAGTACCAGATTTGCTGGTGTACCACACACTAGCTGTATAGCTGCTGTAGGTACGTGTCGTGTGCGAACAGAGTACCGGCGGACGGATTGGCTACTCTCCTTGACACCATCCCCGTGGCTGGTGGTCGGTGCTCTGTGGGCCCCAACATGATGTATGTATTTCATCCATTTCGTTTATCCATTTTATAGATCATTTTAGGGCTTTATATATATATATATATATATATAATGACAGTGATATAAATCTCAGGTGGACCACACCACAGGAAAACAATAACGATTGGATATCCACCATTATAATCCTCCTAAGGCCCACTGTATTGTTTATTTAACATCTAATCTGTTAATTAAGTCATAAGGACCCAGGTGAAGGGAAATAATAAATATCAGCTTAATCAAAAACTTTTATGGCCTACAAAATGTTTTTAATGGTCAACATTCATTCAACACCGTTTCCTATAATGTGGTCCACTTGAGATTTCGATATACCTTATTTTTTTTCTTATAACATAAAATGATCTATAAAAATAGATGGAGGGGATGGATGAAACACATACATCATGGTGGGGCCCACAGAGCACCGACGGCTGGTGGCAAGGGGAGTAGCCAGTCCGTTTCCAGTATAGTTGTACTGGCATCTGGCCTCCTCGAGCTCCGAGTTGTACGAACGATTCAAGGGAGATCAAAGTTAAATGGGCCACACAGTGATGTATTTATTATATCTACACCGTTCATATATTTTTAAAGATCATTATAAAGCACTATTCAAAAAATGAATAATATCCAAAGATCATCTGGACCACACCACAAATAGCAGCAGAGAATAATTTTCACTGTTAAACCATTCGTGTGGTCCACTTGATAGTTAGATCTATCTTATTTTTCGTCTTAAGCCTTAAGATGAGCTTGCCAAATGGATGAACGGTTTGGATATAACACATACCCTATGATCAGACCTACAGAACTCGCTAACGTGGATTAAGAATTCACTCAGTGCAGGGCTGGGCTTGCGTGAAAGGCAAGTAACTTGATTTCGTGCACTGCACGTCAAAAGTTCGATAAAAACGTATATATGGTAGATTGAAAGTTCTTTCAGAGCAATGTGGGGCCCACCTTGGTCTATATATTTTATCTAAGTCGTTCATCAATTTTGACATATTATTTTAAGCATTGAGCACAAAAGGGAGTATATTAAAGGTTAAAGTAGACCACACCACATGAAACAATTTGATTAAATTCATGCGATCCGAATTCTACCCAACTCGATCCGACTCGGTTTTCCTGACCGAGTCGGACATGGTTCGGGTCACGGAAACCATACATCGGATTGGTCCGAATCATGTGACCTGGATCCGGTCTCGAATCGGATCGAGATTAGGTCAAGCCTTTGGTATTTCGGATCGGATTATCCGATCCGATCCGGACCGATGTCCAGCTCTAGTCTGAAACACTAGTAATTCTCTTCGGAAGCGGATTTGGCTGTGTACCACGCACCAGCTATATAGCTAGTGTAGATATGTGTCGTGTGAAGACGAGCGTCGTTGCTCCTCGAGCTCCGAGTTGTATGAACAGTTCAAATGACATCAAAGTTATGTGGCCTCAAAATGATGTATTTATTATATCCACTCCGTTCATCCATTTATAAAGACCATTTTAGAGCATTAGATAGTCAATACAAAAAAAAAAAAAAATCATATCCAAAGCTTAAATGGAACAAACCAAAAATAACAGTGAGGATAATAATTTTCACCATTAAAAAATTCATAGGGGGCACATAACGTTTATTTTCCATCCAATCTGTTAATAATGTTACGAATACATGGATGAAGATGAAAATAATTTTTCATATTGATATGAAACTTCCGTGACCCCTAAAAGGGTTTCAATGGTAGACGTTCAATCCCCCACTTCTTTTTGCAGTGTGGTCCAATCGATCTTTTAAATCTATCTTATTTTTCGTATCACGCCTTAAGACAAGCTCGCTAAATGGATAGACAATTTGAATGTAACACATACATCATGATGGGACCCACAGAACTTGGTGACGTCAATACATGGGCTATATAGCTGTGTGTGGTACACCAGCCAATCCGCTTCCATTCTCTTCTTTCACAAAGTAATATTTATTATACCATTCACTGCAGGAGCCGATTGGCTATGGTCGGTTTTCTGTGGTCCCATCATGATGTATGTGTTTCATCCATGTGGTTCATTTATTTTTATTTTATATTATGAGATAAAAAATGAGGTACATCCAAATCTGAATTAGACCACGTTACAGGAAACAGTATTGAATGAACGTCAACCATTAAAAAGTTTTTGGGGTCATTAAAGTTTTGGATCAAGCTGCTCTTTGTATTTTCCCTTCACCTGGGTCTACATGACCTAATCAATCGGATTGGATGTCAAATAAACAGTACAGTGGGTATTATGAGATTTTTTTTTTTTTGAGATAAATACTTAAAATGATTGGTAAATTTTGATAAACGGAGTGAATGAAACACATACATCATGGTAGGGCCCACATAGCACCAACCATCAGCCACGAGGCTGGTGGCAGGGGCAGTAGCCAATCCCCTTCCACTCGCACAAGTGCCAATAATGGCAGTGTTTGGGAACCCGACCATTTGCCACACTACCAAGACCTGACCTTGAAAATAAGGCCAGTACGCACATCAGGCCTGCCAGGTGTACTTTCGAAAAGTAGATGGCAGGAGAAATCATGACTTGATGTCTACATCAATGAACACGTGTGGTCCACCTAAAGAGTTGACCTTTGATTTTTTTTGGGTGGCATGTTAAAATGGACGGTGTCTCCACCTAATGAGATCATGGCACAAGTGTGCTACGCTGGAATATATACTAGTAAATCGTCACTCAAACCTTATGTTGGCACGACTGGACAGCTTTGCGTGTGGTTTCATCAGTTTGAGAAATGACATTAGTGGGTTAAGTTTTCATGTTCTAATCTTCCTATATTTGAACGATCTGTCACTCTCTCTGTTTTGTTTTTATTCGAAAGAATCATGATAGTATATATGCAATTATAATACACTTAAAGATTGCAATGCACTCGAAGAGAGAGAGAGAGAGAGAGAGAGAGAGAGAGAGACATTCGTGGTTTCTAGGTGCATAAAAATAATGGTATAAAAGTAACGATGACTTTTTTATTTTATTATTCAAAAGTTGACATGTTGACCAGCGCACACTGAAAAGAGATGTATTTTATCCATCCATTCATGTTATCCTATTATGCTTTAAAATAAGGCTAACTAAAACTTTGTAGCTCCTAAGAAGTTATCAATGGTAAGCGTTCGATCTCCACCATTTTTTGTGGTGTGGTTCATTTGGACTTTGCATTTGTCTCATCTCTTGGCTCATGTCCAAAAATGATATGAAAAAAATGAATGGACAACATAATATGAAACATATATATTATAGTGAGACTCACCTTTTTAGGAGGTCAAGTTTGGTCTTTTGAGATGAAGTTTCGACTTTAAACTAAATAATAAGCATTTGTCATAGTTTACTTATTATTATTTACATGCACTTACAACTAACTAAATGTAACACTTTGGATTTTTGCTAACATGGAGATAGACATCCTTAGGCAATGAGTTGATCATGATACCTTAATTGACTTCTTAAAACTCAATCATAAAGTCTCAAATCCCCTTTTCGACCCATTTCCTTAAAAATCACACCTTTCACCACCTCATTCTTCAAATTTTTCTAAGTACTTTCACAGGAGACACTAATCTTAAAGTTTAAATAATGAAAAACAATACTTAAATAAAAACTTACTGTAAATGGTAAATACATAAATAAAATGGGCTTTTGACTATTAACCTTTTTGGAATCTCATGATATAAATGGATTATTTGGATAGATCAGTTTCTTCTACCCCAAAATCATATATTGTACGTCGTGTAATCCATTCCAGATTGAAAGATGCACCCGTTTCAAGTATCGGGTGGCGAAACCACATCAAACAGAGTCGGGGGGCCAAACCGTACAAATCGGAGGGACCCAAAGTGGGCCCCGCATGTTTTCGGCACCCTGGGGGCTGGAGGACCTCACCCCTGGGGTGAGACATCCCCAGAAAGTCTAGAGGTCGGCGAGGACCTCGCAGGTTTCGCGAGGCCTCGCCGTTCTGGCGAGCCGGGCGGCCCGTTTTCTGCAATTTTTTTGAACTGTTCGTTCTACTTCGAAAAATCATATCTCCCTCGTTATAACTCCAATTTAGGTGATTTAAAAGTCAGATTGAAGCTTGATAAGTCTAGTTTCATATAAAAATAAGTGAAAATATAATAAAAAAAATTTATTATAATTAAATATAGGTCGTTGTAACAACTATTCGAAAATCATCAGTTTGGACAGCTGCTGCTTCGAGAATTTTTCTACAATACGAAACCTAATAAAATTTGGTAGAGATGAAGTAGACTTGATGATAAACTATTAAAAAAATAATTAAAATAATATACTACTTAAAAGTGCCAGAAAGGGGCGTAGAACTGCCCTAAGACCTTATTCTGTCGTAATTAGGGCATAATTTAGTTAAGTACTAAACTGAATAATCAGTAGAATTAGCTTGAACCACTTTCTATACGAACTGTAAAACTCAAAACTTGTAAAATCGTTGACGCTACATTACCCTATAACTTAGGATCCATCTCTAAACCCGGTTGCTCTTAGGAGCAGGAGTAACCTTGAAACTCCGTATCGGACCTGGACCGCACGTCGAAAGTCCGATGACGGTGAACTATACCGTTATGACCACCTTACTGGGCTTGACAATCATCTCGAAAATCAAGTCCTGACTGTGTCCAGAAACACACAACTTGAGCCTGGAGCAAAGTGTGTGAGAAACGCGAATATCTTTAGGAAACGTACTTAAATTTAAGTGAATTGAGTCGTTCACTTACAGGCCAAATATAAAGATTAAGACCATTAGAATCTGACCCAATTACACCCTCAGATCAGGAGAAATTTCCAACACATGTCAGTGTACTTGTGACCCTGATTGAATACCGGTGACCGTTGAACTGAAACTGGTCCGCCACGGTCGATCTGTAAATCTGATCGGACCAAAAACTTAACTCGGCTTAGATCCAATGTCAGGGAACTTAAGTCCGACTACACGCAGAAAGGGGGCCTCCAGAAGTTCTCCGTTAAGCCAAAATAGATGGGTTTTGGCTATAACCTAAGTATAGCATGGCCCTGAGGCCATTCTCATCAGTTCTGGGCCTATATAAGGGCCTTAAACCCTCTCACTCCCTTCACATACGAATTTCTAACCCTAGGTGAGAAAAGAGAGAAGAAAGAGAAGGAAAGAGAGAGAAAGTGAATGAAAGAGTTAGGGTTCATCCTTGGGATTCAATCTCATCACTCCACGGGCTGAATCAGCTTTTCTGTATCGCTATTCCGATGATTCTGATCCCATTCTTAGGTAAGAAATTCAAACCCTAATCTGTTTTAGGGTTTCAAATAGTGTATGTGATGAAATAGCTAATCTATTTCATACTATAGGTTGTCGTTGTGCCGTAGACACAAACTCGGTATACAAACTGAGTTCGTTGTTTGTTTACCGGTGAAAGGTGCTGACTATAAACATTTAGGTTATGGTTTTTAAGGCTATCAATGTCAGTTAATAATTTATGACTGACTTAATTGCTATCACATGCTTAGATGCGATGTTTCCTGCGTTTTATACATACATATGAACTATGTTGAATATAGTGTATTCCATGTGTTTATTGATATGACTGAATGAATATGAAATTTGAATTTGTGCTTGCCATGATTATTAATTATAGATATATGCTTGTTGTGTATGTGGCAACTCTTTTGTAAAAAGGGCTTGCCAGGATGTATATTATAACTAGTCTATTACATGTGTGTAATATGTGTAGTCTAATGTTTGATAAAATGTCTCAATGAAGAAATACTTGTTGATATGCATGTAATGAGGGGATTCAGATAGGATTCTCAATTTCCTTAACGATGGTTATGGTTTTCCTTTCTGTATCCTATATCACTACTATGTATTTATAGAGGTGGGCATCGAGCCGAGTCGAGTCAAGGTGGGCCAAGCTTGGCTTGGCTTGTCCATGATGTACTCGAGTTCGAGCTTGAGCTTGAGCTTGGCCTCGAGCTCAACATTGAAGCTTGGCTTGTTGGCCAAAGCTGTCGAGTCAAGTTCGAGTCGAGCTAGTGGTTCGAGTCGAGTCGAGTTTATCTCTAGTTGAGCTCGATCTTGTTGGGTGAGAGAGTAATGGATTCTGTTCTTGATCCTCCTCCATTGATGAAAATTTTAAAAATATTAAAAGAATCAAAGCAAAACCCGATGAAAAAACCAAACAAAGCTTCGAATAGGATGGGGAAACCTATAAGAACCGATCTATTCTTGATCTTCTTCCACCAGCAGAAATCCAAGTACAGAGCTCTAGCCAATCATATCAATGGATTTCCTTGAAGCTCTAACAAATCTGAGAAGAACCCATCTCGAATTTCTTGGGTTTCTCACCTAAGAAGTAGATCTCAAGAGATTAAAATCATAATATTGTGGAACCGAAGTAAAAACTGGTGGTGGTGGTTGGGGCGGGCATGCGGCTGGTAGTGGGCAGAGAAAGAGAAGAAAGGGAAAGGGAAGGGGGAGCACGCGGTCGGGTTGAGACTTTAGGGTTTATTTTTTATTTTTAAGTTTAAACTTAAAACTTATATTAATAATATATATGTATATATTATATGATATAATATTTAATATATTTATTAATCGAGCCGAGTCGAGCTCGAGTTCGAGCTTCGAGTCGAGTCGAGTTGAAATGCCCCCTGGTCGAACTTGGCTTGAACTCAACTCGAGCTTCAAATAATTAGCTTGACTCGGCTTGAATCAGCCATTCAAGCCGAGTCAATCCAAGCTAACTCGAGCCGAGTCGAGCGAGCTTTTCCAGCTAACTTAACTCGTGAACAGCCCTACGTATTTGTAGTTGAAATACCTATGTGTGTTAACATATATACTATGTGTTTGTTGAAATGCTCGAATAAGACTTATATTTAAGTTGGTTACTACTTGCTGTTTTGGACTAGCACATATGTATTCTTATTGTATTGAAGTGTGATTGGGACTACTGCATAGTCCAGGCAATTAGAAAAGGTTTCTCGAGTAGTGGCTGAGGTCATTTCTCCACTTAAGACGTGTTTGATGAATCCGAACCGTACCTCGATTATTGACAGTGGTTAGGCCACACGGAGTGCTTAAGTACTTCATGTCGATTAACTCGATGTGCGTTCGTACCAGTCGAGCTCGTCAAGTAACCCGATTGATCCGATGTATGTTCATCATGTATGGACGCTACTACTTGAACCTAAGGTACCAAACTTACCAGTGAAAACCTCATTAACCTTGGTACCTCGATCCGCTAAGACTCATGAGCCGGACATGGTGGTATGGGACACCGTGGTCGAGCTGTCGGCCTACGCTGGGGCGACGAGCCTCCCCATAGTATCCAGTGAGTAACACAGCCTCGTGAGCCGAATACGATGGTATGGGATACTGTATTCGAGCTGTCGGCCTACACTGATAACGTGACGAGCCCTTTGTAGTGACCTCGAGCATACTCTGGGCCTGCATAGAGGCGACGAGCATTTCCGTAGCAACTAGAGTATAACTAGGCCTACACTGCATCGTGGTGACGAGCCCTTTGCAATGACCTAGAACCGCAACATCGTATGGGATTTTCTAGGACTGACAACCCTATAATGGATCATTGTTTGGAAAATGATATAAGGGAGGTACCTTAGTTTTCCAATCCTACTATATGAAAAGGACTAATAAGAACTTGGTAACACACTAATTCACCACATTGCATGTGCCGTTTGGCGTTAGGTAGAGCACTGAGGAAGAGACTGACATGCGTGACCGTGAGATGAAGATCGCAGAGGGAGTGTAGGCAAGGGCATGCATCATTTATACATACAATTCTTGCATTAACCAGAGTACTTAGGAATGCTTATTGTATTGTCTTATCATTACTGCTTAACTGAATTGATAACATGTTAACCTTTGCTTTATAATTTCACTGAATTAATCACTCACTCCCACGTTACGGGACGGTGTTGTACACACCAACCAGACCCTGTCTTAGTTGCAGGTGGAGGCGATGCCTACGAGGCGGAGCTGAACTTCGAGGATGACGAGGAGGCATTCTCTTACATGCAGTTTTCAGGCGGGTTCATGTGAGTCGTGTCCTGATCGACGGGGATTTCTGGGATGCTAACTAGATAACATTATACCTTTTATATATCTTGGAATTGTACATGTAATTATATAACTTGGTAACATTATCACACTCTGGAGACTTAACACAGTTTATATATTTTATATGTCTATCACAGTCTTCCGCTTGCAATTTCACTTGTCTCTATAGTATGATATGTTGTTTTAGTATAATCTCATTCATGTTTCATGTACTAATACGGACAACATTTAATCATTATTTTCTCTGTTGCATAAGTGATGCGTTGGAACTTGGGAGTTGGGCTCCTGTTGACTCTCGATTTTCAGGGCGTTACACTAAACAAAAAAAATGATCGCCAACAAAACACATATAGAAATGAAAAGAAGAGGGTGAGAGTTTCATGAAGAAAAATGCAACTTGATGGTTAGTACTCTGACCTTACATGCAGGTGGATGTACGGTCAGTTTCGTAAATGGATGAACACAAAGTAGAATTTTAAAGTGATCAAGAGGTAAAACATATATATCGTCAGATTCAAGTGACTAGTTCACATATGTAAATTCCTCATATTGTCATTTTGATGGTGGGTTAAGCATATTCATATGTGGTGAACAAAATGAATGAATCGGAATCTCAATTTGATTTGTGTACGAGTGAATGTAGAGATAAGTAGTTAGTTTACTATGATCGGGTAGTCTGAACTCAAAGTGGACGGTTAGATATCTTTATCTAGTGATGAATAGTTGACTGAACGGTTGGTTATGATGGATAAGTAGGAATACTTGGACATATGATGATCTTGTCTTAAAAATCAATGGTGGGACGACTTGATATGTGGATGAAGATTATTTCCAACGTTCAGATTCGGGTTAGAGAATAGATGTACGTTTAAGATAAAGTAAATTGGTGACATACACATTTCTATACTAAATTAAATTTTATGGTAACACTCGAGAACTTTCAATATTCAAGTATTGAAAAGTTCAGGGTATTACATCCATACAGACTCCAACTTCTTAGTTACGACTTGGATAGCATGATCATCAACTTGTATAATCAGTAGGGTATTGGGGTTGTCAATAGATAGGTTGGCCGAGTTGAGGTTCAACCATCTTATAAAGTAATACACATGCCTACTATTGAGGGTCAAATATTGCATATTAGACCCCATTTATTACATGGATTTACGAACATGATACCAATTAACGCCCCATTTTAATCGTGTTTGTGCTGCAAGGTGGATTTACGAGCAAGGATTGAAAAGAATGTTAAAAGCATGGATTTAACGCTCTGGCATCACCAAGGCATTGGACGGGACTCCATGGGTCCAAGATTGAGGATTTACACACCAGAGATCAACGAAATTTCAGCCGCTCACTTCAAACAGGCCTGAAAACGTCTAGAATGCAAGATCACAGGGTTCCCACCATTTGATCGGCTCGAAACTTCATACAGGGCCTGAAGATCATAAATTAACCTTACACGTCAAAATTCAGGCCTCAAATCCCTGTGAAAGTAGTCCAACGGTTAGATTAGCCCACCAAATCTCCGATTTGGGGCCCACCTGGTATTTGGATATGCTTCAACTTTGTTTTCAACGCCGTAAATGAGATGAGAAAAGGGATGAGCGAAGAGGATTTCTTATAAACATCTCGGTGGACCCATGTGTGCTGCATGAGCACCAAACTGGACCAACAAGCGTTGTACCGTACCGCCTCGGTCGGTCAGCGGGCACTGACCTGACCCAGCTTCTGCGTAAAGAACAGCGTCCACACCATGCGGACGCTGATCTGTATTGTGGGCCTCACTCATCATCGGGTGCGATGATCCGAACCGTCCAATTGTCTCAGGAGGTGGTCACGACCCTCATCTAGGATACCTTTCGAGACCGTGCAAGTTGTTGCAAAATCCTAGCTGTTAAATGTAAGATGGACGACGGAATAAACAGGCTTGTGGGCCACACAAATTTTACTCCAAAAATACTCCTTCCCGGATGGTTTTTCGTCCTGAAACCAATGGACGAAGTGGATTACTCAGACACTAAAGTTGTGCGCCCCACCGACAGCCAACGCAAAACGCGCAAGCTCTGTTTCGCAGTCCGAAAAAACTGGACGCAACGTACCACTGTGGGCCATTCCGTGATCATGATCACGGTCGGATTCGTGATCCAAACAGTTCACATGACGGAAAAGGGGGTCTAAACCTCGTCCAAGAAGTCAGATTTGCTAAACAGTGTGATCCTTTGACCCAGATGCACTTCAAAATCAGCTGTCCATGTGTGTGCAGTCTGATTCCGTTGCAAACTGCGAAACAGAGTCGGTCCGACTCTAAACTGACTCCAACACCATCCGACCGACCCATGAGTGCTATAAAAGGGAGAGGCAGCCGTGGGATCAAGGCATCTTAGTTTTTGGACACTTGTAAGAGAGAGAGAGAGAGAGAGAGAGAGAGAGAGAGAGAGAGAGAGAAATATAGAGAGTAGTTACTGTTTTTGTTTTCTTATGTTTTTGAAGAGTTCTAGTTGCATTATGTCGGGCTAAACCTCTTAGCTAGGGCTAAGAGGTGAAGCTTGTAGCGTGATGGAAAGTTCTATGGTCTGAATTTATGCTTGAATGGAATTTATTCTAGTTTGATTAATAAGTAATACTTTAGTTTTTTTATGGTTTCTTGTGACGTATATTACAACAGATCTGTGATGGCTTGGGTATTGTTTTTCCTTCAATTGATTATGAAGTTAGGATGCCCTATTGTTCACCATTGACCCTTGGACATGGTGGGATGACGGAACTATTTCTAACATTCACGCATCACTCAAATTGGCTTTGAATTGGTTTAATTCTATTGTTTGCTTTGTCTCATGGGCATAGTTTTGTGATGGAATCCATTCTAATTTACACCCATCTGATCTCTTGAAAACTAGATTAAATGAAGTTCAGAATTGATTTTCTGGTTATATCTTCCAACTGGATGAGATGCGACTCGAAGTCCAATTGAGTTCATGAATCGACCGTAAATCTCCTTGATCTCTACAAGTGGATCCTCTGAATCCCTAGTTTCATACCTTTGATTTCTACAATTTTTAGAATAGTACTTCACCATTATTTTCCCATATTCCCTTGATTTAGATTTTATCTTATTTTAGTTCTAGTTCTAATTAGTTTCAGATTACGTACAGGTTTCAGTCCCTGTGGATTCGACCTCGGTCTTACCGAGATTATTACTACATCGCAACCCTATACTTGGGGAGTGAACACCTACGCCCAACACGGGCTCTTGATGGGCCAAAAATCAAGCTTGACCTCGACCTGTGATGATTATGCATGGCATTAGTCTGAGCATGACACCCACTTTTGTACAAGATTTAAGATGCTCATTATATGTTCATCTCATCACATGTGGTATATGACAAAAATGCCTTTGAAACTCCAAACAGACCAGGCCTAGCAAGACTCGAGCTCGATTAATGAGTTCATAAATGAAGTCATAAGCCTGGTTATTAAACAAGCTTAAAATTTAGGCCTACTTAGCCATGCAAGAAATCACAACGGCCTTAACTTGGCCCACCTTATTTTTGACACATCGCATCTATACAATGAGTATTTGGCTCGAAATTTTGGTTATGAGTACGTATGTATTGTGTCGGGTACGCTAAAGCCTTTTACAACTCGAAATAAACCAAACGCCTTCGACCCCAAGCGTTAAGATATTCAGAGAGATCAATGATAACCATCTGTGATCAAGAACTGAAGTAGTTTGGTTGTCTATTCAGCTACTTGTGTGCACAATTAAGTGATTTCCAAAATAGAGGGTTCATCCTTTTAATGAGTTCTTTTTGTCTTTCAGTCAAAATGACTTTTTCTCACCATAATAGTAGATATGATCTGATTAGCACAATGCCTGAGTAAAATGAACTTAATTGCATTAATTGAAACAAAAATAAAAACTTATAAAAAAAATCCCTTGACAATCCAATGTCTATAGCATAGATGGCAAGGCCCTAGATCTAAATCTTCCTTCATTCAATGACTTGGGTATAGACTAAGGGAATTATACTACTAAAAAGAAGAAGAAAAGTGTAAGACCCGTATCCTAGACCATACCGTTCCGTAGGTTCCCACGGTCTTTCCGGTCGAATTCCGGCAACCTTCGACCCTTAACCGGCGTTGCGCGCGACCTTGATTCACACGTCGTTAATCTGATTCGACTCAACCCGAGACTTGTATCATTGCGACCGCACCGTCGCCGCGGTTCCGATGCCACGACTCGCGCGCCGAGGCGATACTCTGGCCAGGAGATGTGGGCCAGCATTCGGTGCGAGGAAAACGCCGCGCGTGCGAAACCCAAGAGAATCTCAACGAGATGTCACATCAATCACCCATCAATCAATCTCATCAATCCATCACTTCACACCCTTTCCCAAGCAAGCCCCAAAGTCAAAAAGGCTCTTACACACCCATGCCTTTCTTACACAAAATTGCCACAAAAGTCAAAAAAGACTCTTACACACATTCATCAATCCATCAACCATCTTTCTCTCTCTCCCTGTACAACTCTCTCTCTCCTTCATTTTCAAAACACAATTCCAAGCAACCCAAAACACATCCCACGTCCAAGCCTCTCCCCATTTCTTCCAAGAGAGCTACAAGTGTGGCCCACCTTTCCCACCCTCTCATCTCCCATCTCAACCATCCAAATCTCATCTCCACCGTTGGAATCGAAGCTAAGGAGCTAAGGAACCCATAGGAGCAAGAAGATCGAACGGTGGGTGCTTGATAAGAGTAGTTTTTCATGTTTTTAAGATGGGCCAAGTGAGGCCAACCGATCAATGGTTTGGATCTCACTTGGGACCCTAAGATGTGGCTGATGGCCTGCTTTGATCATCATGATCATTCCATGATGGGGCCATTCTCCATGGCCCCCATCATGATGTTTATTTCCTTGTTTTAGATAGGTCATCTAGACCGTCCATATTGGTGGGGAAAGGATCTCCATCGTTGAGTTTCGATTTTGATGAGCCCGCATGCTTTAGGGCCCACTTGATGTATGATTTATTGTAAGAGAGGGCCCATAATGTCGGGGTCCCTCCATCACAAGCGTGTCCCACTCTATCTCTCTCTCTTCTCTTTTTTTATATTTTTGTGTGATGATTTGGCCGTGTGGGCCACTTGAATGGAATCCATCATGAAGTGAGTATTTTACCCAAGCCGTCCATGAGTGGGGTCCATCCTATGTGTTATCCCCACACCATCCATCATTTGGTGGCCCACCTAATCAGGGCCCACCTCAGAGCATGTGTAAAGGAGAGTCGTCCAGCGTCCAGGGACGCTGGATGTTACTGGGCAAACACAAATATTGGCTTTTTCCAAGCCTATAAGGTGGCCCACTCATATAGGCCCCACCTAGATGTATGTAATCAATCCACACCGTTCATTTCTTTTACAAGACTATTTTAGGCGTTGAGCCAAAATTTGAGGCCTGTCTGATCATTCTGCAGGCCATAACAAAGAAAACAGTATTTTTCACCCTTGAAACTTCCCCTGGTATCTCTATACACTTAAATACCTTCTATATTGGACTCATATTGTCTGTTATAAGTTGTGGAATCCAACAGTCGGGGTGGATTCACCTGATGCGGGCCCCACACGAGGAAAACTGTGGAAAAATGATTTTAAAAATAAAAATATATATATATATAAGGCAGCCGCCTACTGCCGCTGACACACCAGAGGGCGTAGGCAGCACAGGCGTTGCCTGCGGACGGTCGTGCGGGCGGGAGGCAACCACCCACGGCTCCTGTCGTGGGCCCCACCATGATGGTTATTGGTCATCCAAACCATTTGTTGTGTAGGCCACCTCCTAAGGTGGGCCCCCTCCAAAGATCAGTCCAATCCGAGTCCCGGATGGCCCACACCAAAGAAAACAGTGGGATTGTACCTCTGCCATTGAAACCCTTCTGTGGGCCACAGAAGTTTTGGATTAAGGTGAAATTTGTTTTCACCGTTCATCTAGGCATGGGTGACCTTATGGACGGCCTGGATGGCCTATGAACATTAAGGTGGGCCCCACATGGGACCCACAGTGATTTAAGTATTTTGCTCCATCGTCTAGGCATGGGTGACCTTATGGACGGCCTGGATGGCCACGCACACACCCGCTGTGATGCATGTGCTGGGTGTGTGCGTGGGTGCATGCATGTGTGGGTGCGTGCATGTGCATGCGTGTGTGTGCGTGTGGTGTATGTGCATGTGTGATTATATATATATATATATATATATATATATATATTATATTTTATTATATTGTATATATATATATATATATGTTTGTATGTATATATTTATTATTTTATGTCATATAATACACATTATGGTGGGCCCTCAAACGGACCCCCACCATGATGCTTATGTTACATCCAATCCGTCTATCCATTTTGAAAGATCCTTTTTATGGCATGAGCTAAAGATGAGCCAGATCCATAGTCCAAGTGGACCCTACCTTAGCATGTTTCGAGGTCCATCTTAATGTATTTGTGGTAGATCATTGGGGCCCACTTTGATATAGATGTAAGGCCCATGTCATTAGGCCATTTGATGTATTCTAGGGCCCATGGGTTAAGGCCCATTGAGATGTAGTAGGGCCTATGGGTTGAGGCCCAATTGGTGTGGCCCATTTGTTACATATAAGACCCATGAGACTAGGCCCATTTGATGTATCTAAGGCTCACGGGTTATGACCCATTGCAATGTGCATAAGGCCCATTGGTGCGGCCCATTAATGTGGCCCACTTGACGAATGAAAGGCCCATATGGTATAGCCCATTTGATGTATCTAAGGCCCAATGGGATGGACCTAAGGCCCATTGCAATGTGTACCCAACCTGGTTCATGTAATGATGTTTACGACGGGCAATGCCTTGGGAGCAATGTTGGTTTGACGTCCACATTGTCGAATAATGTTGGTTAAATGTCCGCATTATGATTTTCCCTAGGGCCCATTGTTAGGCCCATACTTGTAGGCCGTTTAGGCCCATCTCCTTATGAACAACATCTATCCCATATAACATGTTCAGTATAGTCCCATGATTCATGATCATACGCATCATATGTATGCTTGGTATGAGAAGTGACTGATCATAGCATATGCCTTCGAGCAGATTGTTTAGGGGCTCTCGGTTAGGCGTTTTGCCCCACATGAGCGCACGAGACGCTCAGGATTGCTGCATGACTGGATAGTGTGATTCATGTATTCGCATTGTGTGATATAGTTATTGTACACCCTAGCGACATCAAGGCCGTAGCCTCCACAGGCATATCGTGGTTGGCAGGATTGGATACCGAAAATCTTGTTCTACATGGGATGCTATAAATATCCCTGGGTGAAAGTCCCTAAACCCTTATGGTACCAAGAGGTTGCTCCAGCGTCTAGACCGAGTGAGTGCACAAGTGCCGAGTGCCGATTACCAGACGGCTGCGCTTTCCACTGTGTCGTGGTCGGTTGGAAGGGGGTGCGGCCTTACCCGCCCGAGAGGAGGGGGCAATGCTAGGCTGAGTTTGACCAGCTCGAGGAATGGGTCCGCTATCGACGAGCCGAGCCGATATTGGCAGGCGGGTAGTGAGGTCTCTTCCACTTACCTTATTGCATGCGATGGGGCAATAATTTGGTTTAGAGTGTACTAGACCCCTGTGATATCTCAGATTTTGAGTTGTACTGATATGTGGACTTAGATGAGGATTTGTATGCTTGAGTTACATTTCACATCGCATGGCCTTGGTATGGCCGACATCATTCATGTCTTGCATCGCATAGCCTTGGTACGGCTAACGGTATTCATGGATTCACCAGCATGTTCCGCATTACTCTGATACTGTATATCTACATTATTACCTTGCGCACACACTTTCACCACCCTCTAAGCTTTCTATAAGCTTATACATGACCGTTGCGTGCAGGTGACGCGAGGACGCAACAGCGCTGAGGCAGGAGCGCAGAGCAGATCTTTTTGGAGCTTTTTGTCCATCCTCATTGTATTTCCCTTTATGCTCATTGTACTTGTAAAGTTTTTTATCATAGTGGAATGTGATGGAGTTTTTTGTTATTGTTTGTGGGTTATGCCTTTAGTTATGCTCATTACGAATTAAACCGATGTTGAAAATCCTCCTCGTAGCATCTCAGGATCGGAACCTGGCGTATGGGCGCTGGGAGCCAAGAATGGGGTTCTACAGAGGCTGTCGGCACTGGATTCGGCGATCGAGAATTTTGTGAGCCCGGTTTCCAAGTTTGGGCCGTGACAAAAAGTATTCCTTGTGATCCAGTGCTCGATGTAGATGAAAGGGAATTACACCACTAAAAAGAAAAAGAAAAGTCCTCGCGATCTAGCGCTCGTTGTAAATGGAAGGGAATTACCCTATTCCTAACTTAGGTCGATCCAGCGTAATAGTGTAGACAGACAGAATTACACTATTCCTAAGCCATAACTGGTCCAGTGTAGTAGTGTAAACGGGTTGATCTCTACTACGATAAGATAAAAGATAAATGATAGACAGCGTCGCGATGTAGATTTGATTTAATGTGTTGGGATGGCGAGGGCTCAGAGTTCTTCAATCTTCCTTATATTTATAAAATCTTTGAGATGGTTGTAAAAAAGAGATATTCGTAGCCACTTCCCCTATTTGTTAATGTAGAGACAACCGTCTGCGCCCAAAGACAATTGCGACCTATCAAATGATACCATGTATGTAAGTCGTTTGTCATGGGTTAGCCTTAGGTTACATGCACTTCTTACCGTAGCTATGTGAATGAGGGTTTCTCTTGAGCTGTCACGTGTAGTAATAGTTATTTGCTTCTTCTCATGAATGTGAATAATGTAGCTTGAAGTTAGGCCAACTTAGTGTAGTTGCTACTCTGCTCCCCAAATATTTTCCATCGTAGGGACCATACGAGACGTTATGGTACATCAGCTGAACCTACTATTTGATGTGACTATGTTTCGCTCAATACATAACTATAATCATGAGGCCACCATGGTGGTTAGCTGGCTCTACCACATGCATGGGATACACAACATATTCATCCTTGTTATAGCCAGTTGGACTTACCCTTTTTTGCTACTTATGACTTTACGAATCCTAATCTTATTTGATCGTTAAAGCAACCAATGAAATATTATTTATGTCTCTTGTTGAGATCTCGTTGTCAATGGCATTATCTGGGTCGTTGGATATGACGCGATCAGATCAGGCATAAACAGTGAGTATGACTGATGGTATGCTAACATACATGCAATGTTAAGTACAAAAGACCATGAGAGTAGCATAAATTCCCATGTTGGATATCATCATTCTATTCAGTTATGCCCAAGGTACAGTGATCCAGACCGTTAATATTATGGTAATCTACCTAGATTTTTAGTGTGGTACTCTAGGACCCATCATCAATGATCTAGACCATTGATGTATAGGAAATCGATCAAAATTTTACTTTATAACCTCAAGGCCCATTGAATAATGATCCAAATTGCCATTATCATGGGAAAATCATCTACTTTTAGTGTATGGATGTGGATTGTGTATTGAGTAACTCAGGACACTATAGCTAGTTAAAAAACTCTGTGGAGTCTACCATGATGTATGTATCTTATCCAAGCCATCAATCCGTTTTTTCAATTCATTTTATGGCATGATCATGTTGACGCCAGCTCCCATGATGGAGGGCGTGCACACTTTAAGATGCATCACACACATTGTGACTTAGTTTTAATGGATGTGGACTTAGAATAACATGTTGAAAGATTTGGAGTCTTCACTAGCTGAGGGAGGCATAGAATTTATGGTCGGCTAGACTCGTAGAATTAACTTGGGTTGGAAAGTCGAAGAATCCCAACTTAAGATAACTCCTTAATAAGGTCTGCAGTCGAGAATTGCAAGTAAGGACATCGATGACGGTGAAAGAATGGGTTAGCACCATCAACCGCTCATGCTTACGTGTAGTCTTTTCTTTATATGATCTAAGGTTTTTTGGGATTCTCGAGATTTTACAAAGCCTTATGCTAATAACTAACATGGTTATCAATGATGTCAGAAATTGGCTAATGAACAACTACTCTCCCAAATCACCACTAAAGGAATCACAATATCTCAACGTAGGGTATATTTGGAAGAGATAGTAGCTAGAAAGAAGGAAAAGAAAAGTAAATAAAATATATGAATAATGCAAAAATGTATGTTAACAACTAAATATATTACTTCCTACTCGAGTCACGTGTCAAGGAGATCAAGATGTCTTAACCTAGGGTGAGCAGAAGCGGAGTACTACAGAGCACCAACCTGGCTAGTGTGGGTATGTGTCATGCAAAGACGAGCGCCGATGCTCCTTAAGCTCTGAGTTGTACGAACGATCCAAAGGAGATCAAAGTTACATGGGCCCCACAATGATATATTTATTATATCCACACCATTCATCCATTTGGCGAGATCATTTTAGAGCATGAGCTCAAAAATGAGTCCTATCCAAAGCTTAAGTGGACCCACCACAAATAATTGTGGGGGCAGTGATTTTAACAGTTAAAACATTTGCAAGGCCGAGCATAACGTTTATTTTCATCCAATCTATTCATAAGGTCACATAGACTTAGATAAAGAGGGAAAACAAATATTATATTGATCCAAAACTTATATGACCCCCTAAAGGGTTTCAATTGTAAACATTCAATCCCCCACTGCTTTTTACAATGTGATTCACTTGATCTTTGGATTTGTCTTATTTCTTGGCTAAAGAGTTACGACAAGTTCGCCAAATGGACGAATGGTTTGGATATAATGCATACGTCATGATGGGACCCACAGAACTTGGTAGGTCAACACACCATGCAGGTCGATAATGTGTGGTACCTTAGCCAATCCGCTTCCAAGGTAAGCTTAAGGAGGTAGTAACTATTAGTGAAAATAAATAGATGCAATATACAAATGATCAAATAAAAGGAAAGGTAATTCAGGCAAAACTTGGCGTCTAGTGCATCGGGATTTAAAATTTTGGCAAGGTGTGGAACATACAACCAAGAACCACTCAAACTATAAGCAATGGAGAATATATGAAGAGAGGTACACAAAGTGTGAACACGAAGATAAAATGGTATGACCAGATTGCCATTGCTGCTATCACGCTCTGAAATCTGATATTTGGGTTGGCTACACCCGACTCCATATCACAGGTCATGATTGAAAATTTAAGCATTCACAACCACAATTTCATAAATATTACAAATCAATAAACCAAACTTTAATCAAATAAGCTCAATAAAAAGTTTAATTACAATAATCTGAGCACTTTTCTAAGTTTTCAATATACATTTTTTCATCAAATACAACAAGACAGACGGCTAGATCTTCGCTCCACTTCACTCATTAACTAAACTATGCACCTTGAAATATAATCAAAGTAGGGTGAGCATAAAAACTTAGTAGGATCATATGCTTCCAACTTTTAAATTTTCTGAATTTATACAATTAGCAAAATAAAGTCGAAATAAAGCATAAAGGAAGTAATGTCATGAATTGTAATTCAAGATGTGCAATACAAGCAATGTTTTCTATAAGTCATAACTTAATGAACATCATCACTTACTAATACATACTTTTAGGAATGTTCAGGGCAGTGCACCAATTAAGATATTTTAGGATGGTTCTACGTAGGGCTATCAATGGGTTAGGCCTAAGGTAAGTCATGGCCCAAATTTTGAACTGTTTGGGGCCGACCCTATTCAAAATCTGATTATTTTTTTTAAAGCCTAGTCGAGCCCATTAACACCCCTAATTCCAAGGTATTCAGGCAGTGCACTGAGTAAGAAATTTTTAGAACTCGTATCGCATACATAAAAGGAATTCCAGGACAATGTAATAACCAAGATATTCACCACCCCAAGTATAGGGTCGCGATGTAGTAATAATCTCGGTAAGACTAAGGTCGAATCCATAAGGACTGAACCTTGTATGTATTCTGAAAGTAACTAGAACTAGAAGAAGATGTAATCTATGTAAGAGAATATAGGAGAATAATTGTGAATTATGTAACTAAAACTTATAAAATTCAAAGGTGGGAAACTAGGGTTTCTAAGGATCCACTTGTAGAAATCAGGGAGATCTATGCTTGATTCATGAACACAACTGGAATCAGACTCCTATCTTCATCCAATTGGAAGACAATTCATTGAAAATCAACTATGAACTTCCTTTGATCTGGTTCTCAATAAATGAGAGGTATTAGAACTAGAATTGATTCCATCACAAAACCAAGCCCATGAAACAAAACAAACAATAGAATTTAACTAATCCACAACCACTCTAAGAGGATTATGGATGTTAGGAAGGATTCCATCATCCAACCATGTCCATGAGACGAAGGCGAACAACAGGATTCCCAAGTTCATAATCTCTATAATGAAAAGAACATGCTCAAAGCTATCGCAGATCCATTGTAATTTAAGTCACAACAAGACATTAAAAACTAAAAGCATTCCTTATAATCAAATTAGAATCAAAGAGAGTTCAACAACCATGAATCAAAGCCCTGAAAAACAACTCATCACGCTACAAGCTTCACCTCTTAGCCTTAGCTAAGAGTTTTAGCTAATCACGACCATGATCAAACTAAAAACTCTTAAAGGAAAAATATAAAGAAAGCAATGAAAGGGAAGAAACTTCCTAGCCAAGAGACCAACCGCACGTCCTCCTCTCTCTCGTGCTCCACACGTCCAAGGATTGATCTTTCCACGTCCAGATCTCTCTCCTTTTATAGCTTAAGGTAAGTCGGCTGGGTGGAGTCAGTTGGTGGAGAGTTTTTACACAGCAAGAGATGTCGTTTAATGCGTAACTTCTTGCATAGCCGCGAGCAACGCAAACACCTTGCGTTTAGAAGATCGTTTTGGACGACCGATCGTCCAACCTTCCATTCTGACTTCATGGCTGGGGTCGTCCCTGGCATAGGCATCATCGGACGGTTTGGATTGGCCAACCAATCAGAGATGGTGGGCCATAACCTCCCAAAAATCTTGATTTTCCCGGACGTGCGTAGCCCTTACGCAGGTTGTGCTGAGATGCTCGGTGGGACCCACAGTGATGTTTTTGAAGAAATCCACCCCATCCATTGGATTCCTGGCGAGATTTCAATCGAAATGGTGATTTTGATTGAGTTTTGGTGTGGCCTACTGTATCAAATCACGCTATCATTCATCCTGCGTTTGAGAGTGATCTGCGTGTGTACATGAGCATGGGAGCAAAAAGTCAACATGGCTATGGCCGCCCCCCTGGACACAATGAACGGTCCAGATCAACCATGTGGGCCCTGATGGTGGGCCACAACACACCACAGCATCCGGACGTGCGGACGCTGTGCAAAAACGAGGGTGAGAGGGTTGGGTTAACGTCTGTTGACGGACGCTCCAGTCCAGTGCACTGTGTGTGTGCATGTACTATGTGAGCACATCCCCAGGTGGGGTCCACTTTGATGTTTATGAGAAATCTGCTCCGTTCATCCATTTTGCCATCTAATTTAAGGGATTGAGACCAAAATTGAAGCATATCCAGAAATCAGGTGGGCTCCAGATCAGTGATTTATGGCTAATCTTGTCCGTTGAACCACTTCCATAAAGATCCAATGGTTGAAATTTTACGTGTATAGTTATTTTAGGGTCTTCAGGCCAGATATAAAGTTTCAAGCTAAACGGATGGTGGGAACCCTATGATCTTGCATTCACGATGATTTTCAGGCCTCTTTTTCTTCAATCACTTAATTTTCTCGGATCTTTGGCGTGTGAATTCTTCAATATCTGACTCCTAAGATCCATCCCTTGCCTTGGTGATTCTTGAGTGTTAAATTTATGCTTTTAGTACCTTTTTTCAATCCAAGCTCTTAAATTCACCTTGCAACAAAAACATGATTAAAATATAATGTTAAGCATTATCATGTACGTAAAACCAAGTAATAACTGGGGTCTAATATACAATATTGACCCTCAACATAAGACATTTTAGAAAATTCATGAAATACATGCTAAGGGAACCCAAGGCAGTGTACCGACTGTCACGCCTCAAAATTCGTATACCCGACTAGACTATTCGAAACCCAAATTCCAGGCCCGTGAAATATATTATTTAATTATTAACATTTAAACACATCAATTTAATTCAAAATATAACCATCATTAGATTAAATAGAAATTCCACAGAGTAAATCCAAATTAACACACTACTTACTAAACAAATGTCCATACATTCCTATTACATCAACATTTATAAATCAAACTAAACCTAATGCACATAATGAAAATATTAATCAACATTTAAGTCTTTTGTTACATCATTGGTTGAAAATTTAAAATAAACATAATGCACTTGATACACTAATATAAGAATCTTGTACGTTCAAAGCACTCTAGCTCTGTAACACCTCGGTTTTCAAAACCCGAGTTTACTACTTGTTTTTCGAAATTGTGAATGTTAACCTTAAAATTGAAAGTCTATATTTAAACAATATTGTCAACATTCAAAGTTAGCAATAGTTACTAGCGAAATAAAATATATATTGAGTAAAAGTTTTTCAATCATAACAAAAATTCAAATGTAGTGCCCATAAGAGACTTATACATCCAAAATATCAAAAGTACACTAATCTGAAATGAAAATTTATTAACTGATGATGAAGCTCAATATGCTCCACTAGGACCTCGTCTAGCTCCTCGACTACCAAATCCTTTCCAGCAACCAAGTAAACAACATCGACTTACTCTATACCTGCATCAACTGATATGTTTTGATAGCGTTAATGTAACGCCCCAGAAAATCGGGGGTCATGCATAAACTCGACTCCCGAGTCCCCGAGTGTCACTTGTCATCAATTTTATAATTTTATGATTAATCCAGTTTAAATGCACAGCCTGGAATTTCTTGGAGCATGAAACACAACCACAACTAGTCTACTGAAATGAAGAGATCAAAATATACAGGTCCAAAGGAAAATAAACGGATCACATAAGGCGTTACTCAACAAAATCACAACAACATCATGTCCACAAGAGTAGAGCTGAGTCCGCTCGTCCTCCTCCTCGAGGCCTACATCGCCCAGCTCCACTAATTTTGCATCACCTGCATCTATGAGCGAATCTGGTTGGTGTTTTAAAACACCGTCCCAAAGTGGGAGTGAGTGATCAACTCAGTGTGAACTATTAGTCTCAAGTTATCACAAACATCAGTTATATTACGGATTTAATGAAAAATAATCATTCACAGTCACTAAACTAATCTTATTAATGTGCATGCATGATAGATGAAATGATGCATCCCCTCGCCACAACTCTCCCTCAAGCGACTTCATCTTACGATCGCATATGACAACACTCCCTCAGAGCGACCTCGACTGCCGAGTCGCCACCCTAGCTAATGCGATGCAATGATATGTTAGCCAAGTTCTTAGTTAATTCCGTTCATCCAGCAGGTTTGGAAAACTGATTCACCCCACGTATCAATGCCCTCAACTAGTTGCGGTGCCGAGACCCCTCAATGGGCGAGGTCAGGCACCGCGATCCATGATCCCGTCGGGTTCCCCATCCCCGACTCCAAGCACATGGGGAGTGATGAGAGGAAGGGATCGCTCGCGGTCACTACGGGGAGGCGCGTCACCCCAGCGTAGGCCGACAGCTCGGACACAGTGTTCCATTCCACCATGCCTGGCTCACGAGACGGTGGATCAATGCTCAGTTCGCTATCAGTGGGCTAACAACGGTGGTAGGGTGTGCCAGGTTCCATACATGTGTGAGAAATCAAGGTTAACAGACAAGATTGGTCAGTATTAGGCTATACGGCACAAGTTCAGGCAAACACGCAACAGACAACATCGGGTACGGGTGACCCATGTAGTCTAACTACTGCCGCTCATCTGCACTCGCCCAAACCCACGGCCTAGCCCCAGGATAGTCCTACCAACGGGACCATCCTCACTCTCCTCATTTCCTGACCAACCCAAGGGTCGACAAACAGTCATGGCATGTTATTCATCATGGTTATCTACTAGCATAGCCGATATAATGCATACACATTCATCACACCCATCTGGAATTCTTCTACAAGCAAGCTAACAATGCATTTGAATAAGGTGCTTGTATGTAGTGTGTGTTTGTGTGAAAGTGAAGCACTTCCCACATCTCATAGGACCAAAATGCACAAACGTGAACGAGTCATACATGTTATGAGGAACAACATACATGGATCACCAAGACATGAGCATGTAAGCATTTGATTTTCTACCTAACCATGTGAGAGGCAAACAACATGCTATAAAGAACATTACACACAACTCCATCAAGACATGAACATGCAACATTCATTGTAACCAAGCATATGAGAGGCAAGATCAACATCAAAAGGGAACTAAACATGTAAATCCATACGATTTCAACGAACATAAAATTCTTAGGTTTCCTCTAGATCCTCCAAGCAACATCTCATACACACAAAATCATTAAACTCAAATTATAATTGATGCTAGACCACCTAAGGATAATAGTCCGCACCTTGGATTCGATGAAGGCTTGGAAACGACCTAGGAGATGTGGATTTCGGGGTAAATCGGTCGGAATCCCTAAAGGCGACCACTTGCTTGTTAGATCCCAAGTAAATCTCCCTCATCACAAGGGTTTCAAAGAAAATAGGGAATGGAGCTTACCTAGTTGCTCAACGAATGAAATAACGGTTGTAGGGTGAGGTTTCTTCTTGGAGAAGAGGTGGAAAGATACAAGATTGGCTTCCTTGGGCCCCACCTCGATCTAGGGTCCACACTCCTCCTTCTTCACTCTCTCTTCCTCCTCCTTTCTCCTCTTTCTCTTCTCCCTTTTCTCTCTTCTCTCTTTCTCTTAGGGCAAATTCATATGGGAGAGGGGTGCCCAAAAGAAACCCCTTTTTATAATTCCAGATTTGGTACAAATGGCCCTAAGCTTCCACAATTTCCTAAAATAGACCACTAAGACTCCCTATTGGTGTTGGGGTGGCCCTAACACCCCTCTAGCCACCAAATTCGGCGTGTAAGTGCCTTATGGTCCGACTAGGGCCCATGCAAAAATTTAGGGCGAACGGATAAACGAATATATGATCTGAGCAAGCGTTACCGACCTTTAAGTGGTCCTTTGGGGGCCATTCTGATTGATGGGGCATTCTGGTGGCCCTCTAGCCATGAAATTTATAGGGTAGGTGATTCATGGCCCAATGAAAGGCCATACAAAATTTGGGAGCGATCGGATATGGGGTTTGATCGTACAGGTCCGATTTACGATCAACGGTCACCGATCCACGATCGGGTCCCAGATTTGGTGGACGGGTGTGGAAAAATTCATTGAACCGTCACCGCAACTTTAAAAGAAATCCGACGGCTGGAACTCTCAGAGTCTCAATTTTATTTGTGAGTGCCAGATTCCAATGCTGGCATTGGTGGGGCGCATTTGGTAAGTGTCAGATGGTACTTTTGGGTGTCCATTAGGTCTGCAGTCCGTGATGGACCACAAGCCCAGTGAGATCTATGATTTTCTAAATTTTTAGATTTTTCTGACCTTCCTTGGTCGCTGGGCGGCCCACACGGGCTATCACTAAGTGTAATCGGGCTACCTGGCTTGACGGCCCGCACATGGTTTGATCGTGACTAGACAGGACCACTCGTGTATAAGCTAACATTGAGTTCCAATGGTCAGTAAATGATAATATAAGTTAATTACATAAAAAAAAAATTAAGATTTTTGGAAATCCAAAACAATAAAAATTCGGGATGTTACAGTTAATGGTTATCGCAGTGAAGAATACCCTATAAGATTACATACCCAACATTCATAATCAAGTATAGTTCACAAGATATAGAAAGAGATATATTCAATAAAAAAAAATTCAAACTCATGATCATATACACAAATAGTATAGTCAACCAACATAATTCCACCATTAAGAAAATATAATAGAAACCACAATACAAGTGAACATATATTTTAATAACATCAATGGCTATCAACCTTGGATTAGTTATAGAAATCAACTGTTAATCCAAGCTTACATGAAGCTTTTTGTCACCTAAACCTACTCGTAACGACCATCTTTATTTGCATGATTATAATCTGATCATACGAGTTGACTTCTGATTATCGTGGCCACCATCTAAACAACTCCGATCAACAAACAAAGTTGAACTAAAATTGGTGGGTCATCTTGTTAAATGAGGAAGATGACCCATCATTTCATGGTGAGTTACGATCAGACAACTAATCTCTTTTTCCAACGATGGTGGGTAATCTAGATTGGTCCAATAAGCACTGTGGGACCCACTTAATAGTCCAAGATTAAAGATATCTTGAGGGGTTCCAAGATATCTAGCCATGGATGATTTTCTCACGACAACGAGTTCTCTCGGGAGAACTCACAATCACTATGTATGAAGCTTTAAGAAGCCCTAGGTTGGACAATTAGGATGATTCTAAAGATCTTCTAGAAACAATTTAGCGGCTAGGATCGTGCCAACAACGCACAAGAAAAAATTATTTCCACCCGAACTCCTACTATGGAAAACCTCAGAACAAAGAAAAAATAATGGTTAAGATTTGTTCATATGAAGGGTTGGGGTTGGATGGAAAGCGGTTGCTTGGATTGCCAGTGTATCAATAGACACGGAGTTCTCATTTGTGGAACCAAGTCGTGCTCACAACTCAAGCTTGTGCTAGTGCTTGTGTGCCCACATGTGTGTACCAATGGTTAAAAATACCTGGGATTTGTTCGGAATCATCGTCTGGACACGATGAACGGTTTAAATCGACGAAGCGATCCTTGATGGTGAACCATATCCACCCCAAATGGAAATAGTCCATTTTAAACGGCCGCAGGTGGCAAAACAAAAGGAGGAAGAGGAAGTTTCTTCTTCAAGTTTCGTCGAGTCAAACTTGGTTTGACCCAAATTCGATTTCAGTGCATCGCGATTGTGCACTCATGTTGTATACATGCGACACCTAAGGTAGGGTCCACAAGGCTGTTTTTCTAGATCTACTCCACTCAACTGCTTCTACAGATCCCACTAGGGAATTATACTAATTATGATGCAGATCCATGGCGCAAGTGAGCCATATTACTTAATTTTTAAACATATAATGATAATATCCTAAGAACCTGTGGTCGGATATATCGCTATCAAATATGATGAAACCCAATCCTAAAGGGTCCTAGGGACTATTTGAATAAAATCTAATAGCTTATGTCGTATCAAGTAGTCTACTTTACATAATTTAAATAACGATTTAACTGATGAGACATCGCGGACCTAGTAAGCAGTAAATCTATTAATCTAGGTGTTGAATTTGATAATGTACGATTAAATTTATCTAGCAAAATGATTGAAATCCTTTAATTAGGTTTTTTTTATGATGTCATGATCCATCTTACAATCAATGGGTGAATGGTTTTGATCGATGAATGAAGATTGCTTCCAACTGTCAATTTCAAGCTAGAATGAAGATGAACATTTAATTAAGTTAGATTTGTGTTTATGCTAATCTAAGTTCACGGTAACACCCGAGTATTAACAAGTACAGGGTGTTAAAAGCTTGATACCTGAAATTGTTAATTAAACAAGGTGAGCACAACAGCCTAGTGGGATCATTTCATTCCCAGATTTGGAATTTCTAAGCTCATACATACATAAGCTCAGCATATAAAATTTATAAACAGAAATCAAAACATATATAACAAAATATTAAATTGCATAAATACATAAACATTTGTAATTACACAGGAATAATGAATCAAAACAATAGTAGCTTCTGATGTGATCCTTTTTGGAGAAATCCATGATAGAACATCCATGTGATTGATCATTTAAGGGAATAACCCAAGGAAAAGTATATGTGTTGATTCTTTTAGGGATTAACCCAAGGTAGAGCACCCGTGGTAATATTTTAGGAAATAACATAGGGCAGAGCACCTGTGCTAATCCTTTTAGAAATAACCTAGGGCAGAGTACCCGTGCTGATCCTTTTGGGAATGACATAGTACAAAGCACCCATGCCAATCTTTTAGGGATTAATTCAGAATTTAAAAAAAAAAACCCTTGCTAATCCTTTCGAAAATGACCCAGAGCAAAGCACCTGTGATGATCCTTTTACATTTTCAATCAAGTACAACATACGAACAAATAACACAATCTAACAATCATAGTAATTAATCATTGATTTTTCACAAGTTAAGCTTGTAAATAAAAGTAAGCTTGCATCCACATTCATTCCATAATAACTATTCAAAAGACAAGAATTTAAGATTAAATCAACAAGTTAAGCATAAATTAGAATCAATGCAAATTTAAGCATCATATGAGAAAAACAATAATAAACTAGGCTTAGCATACATGTATAAACATGGAATTTACAAAGTAAGAAATGATCACTCATCTGAATAGGTGGGGTCTGAGGTATTGTTGAAAATTACGCGCATGAATTTAAGATTCAAATCAACTCATGTTCAGTCTGACATGACGCGACTCCTTGCAACTCGGTAGGGTTATAAGCGAATTAGTGGAGTTCTCTACATGAAAACACACATACTAATTACACATCACCTAATCTAGGGTTTTTGGTCTTCCTAGACTAAGATTTAACAAAACAACAAATTTACTCGATGAGTCGACTTAGCAAGTGGACTCAATGAGTTGTTAAAATTATATTATAGCTACTTTTACATTTGAATCAAAAATTGAAGAAGTTTACCTAATAAATGGACCATACAGAATGAGGGTCAACCCTAGAAACGATCGGGATTCAAAATTTAGGGAGTTGACTAGCCAAGTGACTCGCTTTGAGTTTCTTCTTTCTTCATCGTTTCTTCTCTTCCTTCTCTTCTTTCTTCTTCTTATTTTCTTCCTCTGATCTTTATCTTTCCTTTTATTTATTCCCTTCAATCATGTCCAACAATAACACGGGAAGTCCAGTAACTCAGCAAGTCAGTGACTCATTAGGCCTCTCAATTTATATTTCTTTCTTTCAAATCTCTCCGGTTCTGATCTCTATGTTGGTTATATGGTTATTTTTTATGACTAATGGAGGTTTTATAATCTTTTGATCCCTTGTTTTGGTTCCAGAGTCATATTTGCATAAGGAGACATTGCAACGAGTTACGATTTTACACTCGAAGGCTCTAGTTTTGGAAATCTAACGTTGTGATAATTTATTTCCTGTTTTACACTTTGCTTTGATCACAGCTTGATTGATAATGATATCTGTTGGAATTTTGTTTCCTATTCCGAGTCTACTTCTTTCTAAACTTATATAAAGGGGTGTATACGAGATTGGGAGGTATTCTAAGACTTTTTAAAGGAGTTTCAAGGGTTCCTAAAAGGATTTTAGGGTTTCTAAAGGGTGTAGCAAGGGTGAGATTCAAGGTTGTTCGAATCGGATAAGTCTTCTCTCTTTGTAATTTCTATTTTCATAGTGGAGATCTGTCACTTTGTGCCGTGGTTTTTTTCCACAAGAGTTTTCCACGTTAAATCTGTGTTCTCTTGTGTATACTTGGTTTCATTGGATTGTTATCCTAGATCTAGATCTGTGTGATTCCGCATACCAAAATTCCAACAATCCCAGGCTAATCGGAAGGTCTGCATGATACACGAATGGGATCTCATATCACATATTATGTAAGTTCGCGCGATGACCATTCTTAACGAGGTAGATAAGGGAGATAATTGAAGATTTGTGCTCGATTTTTTTTTTCTTTATTCTTATTGTAATGGGAGGTCCAAATGGAGAATATGAAGCTTGGGGAAATATAAAATTGAAGGTCAAGATGTATTTGCTTGATGGGTTCTAGTTTAGAAAGCTTTCAACTTTCGCATGTTAACGAAGGAGGAGATGTCGAGGCGTTTGTTACGTTGGTTTTTTCAGCAGTTAAAGGATTATGCCATTTGTTAGATGATTTAGGTCCCACAATTCGACGATCTAAATTGATAAGTTGAGCTTCGCCGTAACCATCAACGATCTCGAATGAAGAAAATGGCTCTCAACCAGGTTACGACTTGTAACACCCTGAAAATTGGGGGTCGAGCAGGAGCCCAACTCCCAAGTTCCAAAACATCGCTTATACAACATATATGATGATGATTGAATGTTGTCTGTATTAGTGCATTAAACATGAGTGGGATTATACCAAATTAGTTTATCATACTCCAGAGGCAGTTAAATAGCGCAAGCGGATCACTGAGAGATGTATATAAGCATATATGGAACGTATAGACCATTGTCAGTCTCCATGGTATAAATACATTGCCAGGTCAAATAATTACATGTATATTCCCAAAGTGATCAAAATGAATATACAGGTGTGATCCAAAATTTCAGAATAACTGCGTAGGAGCATCTAGTTAGTATCCTTGTAGCCCCGACAATCAGGACACGCTTCACATGAACCCGCCTGATAACTGCATATAGGAGAATATTTCCTCATCGTCCTCGAAATTTGGCTCCACCTCGTAGGCATCGTCATCACCTGCAGCTATGACAAAGTCTGGTTAGTGTTTAAAACACCGTCTCAGAACGTGGAAATGAGTGATCAACTTAGTGGAGCTATAAAGCAAAGGTTAACATGTTATTAATTCAGTCACGCAGTAATGATAAAGCAATACAATCAAGCATTCCTAAGTACTCTGGTTAATGCAAAGATGATATGTATTAATGATGTATGCCCTCGCCTGCACTCCCTCTGTGAACTTCATCTCACGGTTGCGGCATGCACCCCTTCCACAGTGCTCAACTCCAACGCCAAAGGCACATGCAATGCGGTGCATGAATGTGATTACCGAGTTCTTATTATACCTTTTCATATAGCAGGATTGGGAAACTAAGGTACCTCCCTTATATCAATTCTCAAACAATGATCCACTCTAGGGTCGTTAGTCCTAGTAAATCTCATACAATAGGCAAGTTCAGGTCACTACCATCAATGCCCTACTAACTGGCAGTCTATTTTTGAAGGCTCGTCACTGACCCGACTAGGGACCACAGCCAGGCTGCACCCGGGTAGGCCTATTTCATACTCTAGTTGCTACGGAAAGGCTCATCGCCTCAACGTAGTCTCAGAGTATGCTTGAGGTCACTATAAAGGGCTCATCACCTGATCAATGTAGGCCGACAGCTCGAATACAATATCCCATACCGTCGTATTCGGCTCACGAGGCGGTATTACTCACTGGTCACTACGAGGAGGTTCGTCGCCCCAGTGTAAGCCGACAGCTCTACCACGGTGTCCCATACCACCATGTCCGACTCATGAGTCTTAGCGGATCAAGGTACCAAGGTTAACGGGCTTTCCACTAGTGAGTTTGGTACCTTAGATTCAAGCAGTAATGTCCATACATGGTGAACATATATCAGGCCAATCAGGTTACGTGACAAGCTCGACTAGTATGAGCGCACATTGATTTGATCGACATGGAGTGCATAAGCATTCCGCGTGGCCTAACCACTGTCGTTAAACAATGTACGACTCGGATTCATCAAACGCATTCGTCGTGGCTAAAACAGTTCAGCCATTGACCATAAACCATTACCGATTGCTTGGAATATGACATAGCCCCAAACACATTCCAGAACAATAACATTCACATGTGACAGCATGTACAACACATTTAAATATAGATCTCATTTCAGCATTTTAATGAACGCACAGAATACATATTAACATACATGAGCATTTTATTGAAAAATCACATAGTAATAAGATAGATTACATGAAGGAAACTGTAACCCTAGATAAGGGGATTGAGAATCATATCTCAACGTCCTCATCAAAGACATTACATCAAGCATTTTCTCACTCAGGCATTTTATCAAACACTTAGAATACACATATCAACATACATAACATATGTTGATTATAACAACCCTATATCCACGATAGATAATCATGTCAAACGCGAATCTAAATTCTATACACATTCAATCATTTCAACTAACATATGGAGTGCACTATACTCAACATAGTTCATATATATCTGTAAAGCGAAGGAATCTTCGCATTTAGCATGTGAAATGGCACCCAAATTAGTTATAAATCATTAGCCGACATTGAAAGCCTTGAAAATCATAACCTAAATTTTTATAGTCTGTACCTTTCACCGATAAACAAGTATTGAACTCAGTTTGTATACCGAGTCTTTGTCTACAGCACGACGGCAACCTACAGTATAAAATAGGTTAGCTATTTCATCACTTACACTATTTGAAACCCTAAAACAGATTAGGATTAGGATTTCTTACCTAAGAACGGGATCGGAATCGCCGGAATAGCGATACAAAGGGGATAGTTAAGCACATCGATCGGTGGGATGGAATCATACAAACAAACTCTAACTCTCTCTCTCTCTCTCACTTTCTCTCTCTTTCCTTCTCTTTCTTCTCTCTTCTCTCACCTAGGGTTAGAAATTCGTATGTGAAGGGAGTGAGAGGGTTTAAGGCCCTTATATAAGCCCAGAACTGATGGGAATAGCCCCAGGGTCATGGTATACTTAGGTTATAGCCAAATAGGGGTTGTTTTGATTCAACGAAGCACTTCTAGAGGCCCCTTTTCTGCGGTCGGACTTAAGCTTCCTAACGTTGGATCTAAGTCGAGTTAGGTTTTCTTTCCGATCCGATTTACAGGTCGACCGTGGTGGACCAGTTTCAGTTCAACGGTCATCGCCACTCGATCAGGGCTACAGTTACACTAACATATGTTGAAAATTTTTCCTGATCAGACGGTGTAATTAGGTCAGATTCTGAAGGTCTGAAAGCTTAGAATTTAGCCTGCAAGCGAACGACTCAATTAACTTAAGTTTCAGTTCATTTCCTAAATATATTCGTGTTTCTCACACACTTCACTCCAAGCTCAAGTTGTGCGCTTCTGGGTACTATCTGAATTTGATTTCTGAGATGGTTGTCAAGCCCAGTAAGGCGGTCATAAACGTATAGCTTCATAGTCATCGAACTTTCGACGCGTGGTCCCGGTCTGATATGGAGTTTCAATGTCTTGCAGTTCATATTGAAAGTGATTCAAGGTAATTTTACAGATTATTTAGTTTAGTACTTAACTAAATCATGCCATAATTACGACAGAATAAGGTCCTAGGACAGTTCTACGTTCCTTTCTGATACTTTTAATTTGTATATTATTTTAATTATTTTTTTACTAGTTCGTCATTAAGTCTACTTCACTTCTACCAAATTTCATTAAATTTTATATTATATAAAAATTCTAAAAATTGTAGAAGTAGCAGTTGTCCAAATTGATGATTTTCGAATAGTTGTCACAATGACCTATATTTAACTTTATTAAAATTTTTATTATATTTTTTACTTATTTTTATATAAAACTAAACTTATCAAGCTTCAATCTGGCTTTTGAATTACCTAAATCGGAGTTCTAACGAGAGAGATATGACTTTTCGAAGTCGGATGAATATTGCAGAAAATGGGGCAGAAAACGGGCCGCCCGGCCCGCTATGGCCCGCTAGCCGACAAGGCCTCGCTGATCCGGTGATGCCATCGCCACTCACTAGACCCTTGGGCGATGGCTTATCCTAGGGGCGATGGCATCCCCCCCGGGTGCCGGAAATGTGCGGGACCCACCTCGGGTCCCCCGATTTGTGTCGTTTGGCCCCCCGAGTCCGTTTGATGTGATTTCGCCACCCAACATTTTGAAACGGGTATATTTTTCAATTGGAATGAGTTACGCGACGTGCAATATATGATTTTGGGGTATGAGAAGCTTCTCTATCCAAATAACCTATTTATTTCGTGAGATTTCAAAAGGTTAATGGTTAAAATCCTATTTTATTTATTTATTTACTATTTATAGTAAATTTTAATTTATTATTGTTCTTCATCATTTAAACTTTAGGATTAGTGCCTAATATGAAAGTACTTGGAAAATTTTGAAGAATAAGGTGGTTAAAGGTGAGATTTTTAAGGAAATGGGTCGAAAAGGGGATTTGAGACTTTAAGATTGAGTTCTGAGAAATGAATTAAGGTGTTATGATCGACTCATTGCCTAAGGATGTCTAACTCCAAGTTGACAAAAATCTGGGGCGTTACACGACTGGAATTTATAAGGATCTCTTAACTATAGATTGAACAGAGATCAACAATCTAGATTGGATGATTTTGGAAAGAAACAGATTTCTCCGCACCATGAAGTTTCTTGCTAACACACAATGTTGAAAAATTAAAAAGTAGAGAGTTCAAGGAGTTGCAGAAGTTGTTTATGGCTTAAGTGGCGACTACCGTGATGTTTAGGAGAAATCCAATCCATTTATCAAGTTTGTTGGACTAAGATGGGGTTTGAGCTAGAGGTTGAGGAAAATACGAAACTCAAGTGAGTTGCACGTTCAGAAACAACAAAGTTGAATGCTAACCATTGGAATTTTCATGAGCCAGTTGAATTGATGGTCTGGAATCTTAAAGTGGGTCCCGTTGCTTATTGAATGAGAGGGAGAGAAGGGAAGGAAAGAGAAGGGGTTCAGACTACTCCAATGCACTTGCCATTTTTTTTAAACGGAGTAGCAGTTGGTTTGTAACACCCCGAGAATTTAGCTCTTGTAGATAACACAATGGACCGAGTTCCTAGGTGTTAAGTTGATTATGTTATGGATATTATCATGCATATTCCTTTCATTTACATTAATTCCTTTCATAGCATAATCGACATAAATTTAAATCGTATTCCATTAATATTTCTAATCTAAGCATCAACATAAAGTCCATAATCAATCAAATATAGGTCCAATGTCTGCCATCTCATTGAGGGCATTATTACATCTTTAACAAAACAAAATCAAACAAAACCTAGGAAGCATGAAAATAGGCAACGATCTCTATTAAGCCGCTTCGATTTCATCATCCACTATTTATTGCCATGAGTCTTCATAAGCCTCATCTGAAGGTTCACTATTTTTTTACTGGATCATCACCTGCATCACCTACGGTTATTATTATTTTTCAACAATAGGTATAAGTTTCCTAAGTTCAACTTAGTGAGGGCATCCCCCCAAAATTAGCACAATAATAGTACAATCATGATAATAATAATTCAAAACAAAACATCCATGAGAAGAAAATCTTATTTAATGCAATGCATGTATGCATGCTTCGGTTAAGGCGGATGAAGTAGGATACCTAAGTTAGGACACCCCATATACACCAACGCTATCCACTAGTCACTAGAGTTGTTTGTGAAATGAGTTCACAATAAATACCCAACTAGAGGAAGCGGGGTCCCCCATACACTTCCAACTAACTAGTGTACAACAGGAAGCAGGGAGCCACTTTCGTGGACACCCCATACACCTCTGTCGTCATACACAAGGGACTGACCCACCAATTTCAGTCCTAGTGAATGCATAATTAGTTTCACCTTTAATTAGGGTAGTTTAGCATCCAGTCGATTTATCAATGTCCACCATCAATGGTTACTCTTTACCCCATCCCATTGTCTACTATACCCTAGAATGGCCGTTTCTCTCCAACATTAGTCAATTATGAAGAGGTGTACACATCCTAGTCATGATACTACACATGGCTCATTCCCATATCAATTCTCAAAAACCATTCATTAAGTATTGCCAACAATGTATAATATAACCCTTATGAGTTCCAACCTTTTCAAAATATGATTTCATCACATATGGGGCAAAGGGATTCTATTAACATGACATCCACATACATGATCCCATATCCAACCATTTATGGCTCATTATATCCATCATGAGCATATGATTTTCATGAAACTACACAGATTTCATATATGCATGGACATATACATGATTCCATAGCCAAACTTCCAAACACATCTCATGATGTTATTTAATAAAAATAATCCAACAATAAAACAATACCATAACTCCATGAAAAACACCATTACGACCCAACATGGTTTAGATTTACATCTAAACATGATTCAAACTTCAACAAATCAAAACCCAAACATGAATTCATTAATTTAATTTACATCAAAATTACAGCAATAATTCAAATAAAATAGAGAACTAAAAGTAAAATTCATGAATTCAAAACAATCAACAAACAACCTAAAATTCTATAGGGAAAACTAAAAAATTTAAATCTAAAATTGAAACTAAGTTTTTAGGCATCCTCACATTTGTTTGAACTTGAAAACCATAGATGTAAAACTTGAGGACGACGGCATCTATACAAAACACAGGCTGCACCAGGTGTGGCGATGGCTCACGATAGATGGCTAAAAAGAAGGGGTGGGCATCCCTAAGTGGACATCCTCCACTCTCTCTCTCTCTCTCTCTCTCTCTCTCTCTCTCTCTCTCTCTCTCTCTCTCTCTCTCTCTTTCTCTCTCTCTCTCTGTTTAGGTAGAGAAGGGGACCATGCCCCCTTGCTATAAGGGAGTGAGCGTCACATGGTTAACTCCTCCTTGGAATAGGTTTCCTAAAACTCTTCAATCTAGTAATCTTTCTTCAAATATTAGTAATCTTTCTTCAAATATAATTCATTCGTGGTGTCGAGGTCATCGAATAGAGTCGGGATATGTAATTTTCTTAGTAATTCAAAATCTAGATTGGCCGATATTTAAAAATTACTTGACATGTGCCAAAATGGACTTGATATCGATTAATGGTCCACGCTTGATGATCAGGGTCCAAAATTGAGAGAAATATGTAGTCATGATAAGTAAACAATTGAACAAATTTTGTTGGTTGATCGATGATAGAAAAGGTTTAGATCTAAAAATCCCACATGTTGTATTAAAAGGAAGGATCTAGCTTTAAGGTGGTTGTCATTCAACGGTATACGATTATGTATTGGGATCCAAATTTTCTATGATATTATAGTCATATGAGGCCAAGGTATGGTCCAAATTTAAGTTGTGATTGATGGTGGAAAGTGTATAAATCTGAATGTCTAAAATTGAAAAGAGTTTGCCACGCTTAAAACAAATTAACTTGTGCTTAAGGAAAAGCTTATTAAGATGAGGTTCTCACATCTTGCATTCAGTTCATATACTGGAAAATCCAAGTCATTCACAGGAAGGAAAATATTCGATTAGAACTATCCACAAACTTTCTTCACTCAATGGATACCAAAATCAATGGTTAAGGGATTGATTTGACAATTGAGCAACTTCTACAATCATCAATGGGCTTAAATTCGACGTGTGCGGTTCATTTATGATAGATAGGTATGATATAAAATTTCACATCGGATCATGGGAACCATAAGATTTCAAATCAAGTGTCTAGGTTAATGACATTCACGTACAACTTTCTGATACAAGAGTTTTACAAAATCCAACGCCTCCACGTAACTCTAGCCATGTTTTTAAGTAATTCCTACTTAAAAATCATATCAAATTCATCACAGATAAAGAGTTATTCACCAAATATTTTCAAATTCACGTTAATTAAGAAAAAATACACATAATAAGATATGGGTCGAACTTCAGATAAAACGGTAACATCCGAAATGTTATAGTGTCCCACTAAAAATTTGTGAGAAATGCACGTCGTCCATTCATTTTATCAAATCGAAATAAGACAAGGGCTCGAAGATGAGGTGTATATAACACTCAAGTGGACCGCATGGTTGTTGAATAATGCGTTCTTTTGAAACCTATCTAGGTTCTGGTGTGTTGAATGGTTAGAGTCAGTTGGGCCTCACTAAGATGGCGGTTGGGGTTGATGGGTAGATCGGCATGAGAATGAATGTCTTGAATGCAAGGTTGGATTTAGACAAGTGGATGGACGGTTTGGGTAGATGAGGGGTGGCGGGTTAATTTAGTGTGAACAATCCAGATTCGGCAATGGGTTGGATTTTACGGATCTAGATGAATGTCTTTGATCAAGAATTGAGTGATGGTCATGAATTAAATGATTTTGATAAGATTATAATGATCAGGATAATATTCGGTTTGGAATGAGGTGTTGATGACTAGTGCCATGATTAATCAAGATGTTTAATGGTCTAGATTGAGGTATAAGCGTCTCTGATTAGATCTCTAACAATTTTATGATAATGCAATAGTCTAGACTAAAATCGAACAATTGGATAGCTTAATTGGTTCATGAAAAGTAATATCAATGATTCGGATTAATGATATATCAAGTTTGAAGTGTTATAAAAGCTCAGGGTTTCTAAAAGGGTGTATATATGTACATAAAGAGAATAGAGTTGTTAGGTAGCAATCTCAACAGTTTGATAAGATTATACAAGGATGGTGGGTAAAATGAATGGGTCAAAATTATGGATGGATATGCACATGAGCATATGTGAAGATCCTAAGGTTGGATTACTATGGTCAGGCGGTCCGAAAGTGAAGTGCATGGCCGGATGTCTAAATCTAATGATAAGTAGCTATTCAACAGTTGGTTTGATGACTAATCGAGCATATAAAGATATATTAGGTCTCGAAAGTTGTTACGTAGTGTTCGAGGGTCTGAGAGTGGATTCTTGAGCTCAAGTCCAAGTGTTATTCTCCTAAAGGTATAGATTCAAGCTGAAATGCAAACTAAGATAAGCATTCATGTACCTACACGAGCGTGAAAATTTTCAAGGTATTGTACCATCCAAAATATTTTACGGAACCATGAAATATAAGTTAAGGGAATTCAAGGCAATGCACCGACTAAGACATTTTCGGAAACCAGTGAATACCCATTAACGCGAGTGCACAAACTCGGGATAACGCACCTTCTACGGAACTGCAAGCAGTGCATCGACCAGGACATTTTAAGGAACCTATGGTAGTGCATCCAATCTCAATCTTCGATTCTCATTTAATGCTTATATGCACATGACATGAATGTAATTTCACAACATATCAAAACTATGATGAAAACATCAAATTTGACGCATAATGTTCTCAATTTTCTTATCAACTTTAAGATAAAAGTTCTAAGTAAAATAGAATGTTTGATTTAAATTTTTAAGCAAACTATCGAAATTCAAAATTTACAAAAGATGGGAGAATCACTCACATAATTTGGCACGTAACGAACCCTAAGCGACCCAAACTCAACTCAAACTCGGCTTAATTCGGACTAACTTGGTAAGTCAACTCACCCTCAGTCTCTCTCCCATGTTCTCTCTTTCTTTTTCTCTCATTCTCTTTCTCTTCTTCTTTCCCAGCCACTCCAATAGAAGGCATTGGACTCAGTTAGCTTTGCTCGACGCGGTGAGTCATTGAGTTGGACCCGATTCCTCTCTCTCTCTCTCTCTCTCTCTCTCTCTCTCTCTCTCTCTCTCTCTCTCTCTCTCTCTCTCGGTTTGTGATTTTGTTGTAATCTTTTTCTCACTCCAGATAAGGATTTTATAGGATTCTTAGCCTTTCTCTAGTTAAAAAATCATTGTTGTAAAAGGACTTGTGTTGAATTTACGCATGATAACATCTAGCATCGGGTTTTTATAATTGTTTGATTGGTGCAATACTTCTTTGGCTCAAATCTAATCTTGGTTGAATGGTTCATATACTGATCAGATGGCCCACTTGATGATCATTTTGGATTTAAAATTCAAAATTACACAAGATTGTGCAGGGGCAGTTCTTGTTGAGGGAGATGACTGCCCTTTAATGGCATATTTTAATTCAGCAAGTTTTTTCTTCATTTCAATTCTTATATACGATCTGAATTAATGCAACGAAACTCAGGGATGAGAGCAATTGAAGCTTCAGATCATTTTACCTGGTGGGTTCGAAGCTAGAAAAGCTTTCGGCTATCACAAGCCTCCTGTTGAACACAGGAAATCATGTTTTGGTGCTTAAGTAGTATTGGGTCCCATATACTTAAATGGTCCAAATTCCTAAAGGTCTTGTAATCTCCAAGACCCAATTCGAGTTAAGATGCGACGGGAGTAAAACCTTTATTTTCAACAATTGTTATTGACAACTCTTTAATTGGACGACTATGCTACCCTCAATGGAGGGTTAAGATTAGCTTAAGAAAGATTGTATGGATCGTAGTCAAATTGATTTTTGAATGAAGAATGGAGAGAAATCCTCTCCTTGAACATTGTTTGCATGCAACGAGAGATTCGAGCTTCCAATTCTTGAATGTGGATACGTTCTGGCACATGCATCACATGCATCTCTTGTTTCACACCTGTAAATCAGTCATGGGTTAGATTTTAAAAATATCGTGGGTCATGGTGCTTAATGGCCTACCAAATGTGTGGTTTGGATCAAACGGAAAATGATTTTAAATCAATTATTCTTAACCATATGTTTCTAAACGATTGGATTTGGAATTCAACAGTCGGATCAGATCATGATCCTTTGGGTGAGGGTGTCCAATGTAGGGTGCACCCGCATCTACTAAATCCTTTTTGGATTTAAGAAACTGTAGATTGGTGATTCTTTTTTCTTATTTTTTCTTACACACGCGCAAAATACACACTCAAATGCTGGTGGTTATCTAATTTCAGTCGCATTGGGTTGATGAAAAGTCATGCTGGTAAAAAATTACTTCTTTTTTTTTTTTTTTTTTTTACTCATGGGTGGAATTTCACCACTTATGGATACTCGAAACCTTGACTGAGTGTTGAAACTCCCGAGAGTCTACCACCCGGGCAAGAGTAAGGATCCTTTCTGGAGGATCTGAAAGCTCCATAACTTCACCTAGACATGGCCTGATGTGAAAAGTAGACTGGTAAACTCATTAGGAGTTGCATGTGATTCACACTAATGGTCTTTAAATCATTTTCAGGCGGGTCACCTAGCGAATAAGATCATAATAACAAAGGATGGTTGATCTTGAGAATTAGACATTGCAATTGAAGATGTATAAATTGGGTTGGATGAGCATTATTTAAAATTTTCATCATGATCGGACTCACACAAATTGGTTTTTCTGATATAGGTATAGGGTATGAACATGTGTCATAAAAAAATTAAGATGATCAATGGTCTATTCGTAGCAATTGGATTTGAACTTTAACGGTGTAGAACATTCATTAATGTATCTAAATAATAATGAATGGTTTAGAATTATATATGATCAGGGGTAAATAGCTTAGACTTTTTGTATATTTAATGATGCTGTGATAGTTCACATCAAAAGTGGACGGTTAGATGTATCAAAGGGTTTATTTAAGTTGTTGGTTCAACGGTTATTAACAATGTAAGTCTAAGGTGGAGATCATAGCTTATTGGTCCACCAAAGGGCTGTTTCACTATTGGCCACAAGCGATTTGCTTAAGTGGACCAATCAGCTAATGGTCAAAGATGGCTTGTCCCATCTGGGACCCTTAAATGAGATTACACGTGTGCCGTTCTTCAAGGACCAAAAGTGCAGATCGAGGAAACAATGCCGTGATCTGAGGCTGTTTTCCGATAGAATCAACATTTTAAGGGCTGTGAAAGTTGCATCAAGGTGATCCTACACGTCCAACTGCTGTCCTCCTACCAGACAATCAACGGTTCAAACAAAGGAAGTTGTGCTTTTTAACTGTCCATTCTCACCATGTCAATTAGATAGTTGGGATCATTCAACAAGGGTGGACCACGGTCTAAAATCATGCTCCAGTTGTCTCCTTAGCGTTGCTTTCAGGCCATGAATCTCATGGTTGTAGTAGGACCCACTAGCGGATGGTCCAGATCTACTTGCCCCACATCATATTTATGAGATGGTAGCGAATTTATTGCGAATCATACCACACGCAATGAAAAGTCCACCTCATTCATATCAAGATATTAGGAAAGGGATTTGATGCAGGCCTTGGAAATGGACGGGTGCTGCTTTGCACGTAACCGAGATTAATGCAATAATAGATGGATTTTGGAATTCCACGGGGCTTGTTGACATTTAGTAGCAAACTCGGTGAATGAAACAAAATCAATGTCCTGCATTGTAGAATTATGAGATTCATCTATTTGTAGTTTTTATAAACTACAAAATACCTTAATTATCCTAGCCATTCATTGCTTGTTGATTCTAACCATCTATTAAAAGGTTGTGATATGATACAATGTTCCGTATCACACTTCCATTCATGATATGGATTTGACCGTTGGGTTACATGAGAAGATGATCTAAACCATTCATTATCGGGATTTTATTTTTCATGGGCCAATTTAAGAAATATTTGTTGAATGGATAGTTTCACAGAAGTTGAATTTGGAATAATGAAAAGTAAACTTTTAATAGCTATTATTCAAATCCAAGATCCAGGAAGACTTTGAGGGTTTGGTCAAAATGAGCTTTTAACTATCATCCTGTTTCAAACCAATGATTGAAAGTTTAGGATTGTCGGATCCATGTGGCTATACAGACAGGATACGATCAGAATGTGGTGGGTTGTGCAAATGGTTAATTTTCGACAGATAAATTTACGACTGTGGACTCCACCTTTTATCCATTGGATATTCTTGAAGCAATACAAACTTAACATACGCACTTAGACGTCCTCGTACGGACGACAAATTCCAGGATGAAAATACCCCTCCTTCTCACATAAACGGACTGGGTACCCCGCCTGCCACCCGCCAATGGCAGATTGTTGATGGTCTGTGGGCCCACCATGATGTATGCTTTTCATCTATGCCATCCATATATTTTTCTGGATCATTTTATAGTATGAGACAAAAAATAAGGTATATCCAAATCTTAAGTGTACCACATTGCAGGAAACAATGTTGAATGAGCGTCAACCATTAGAAATCTTCCCCGGTCTAAGTTGGAGCCCACTGTGATGTTTGTGAGAAATCCTTCCCGTATAAGTTCATTCATAGGGTCACAAGGACCTGGATGAAGAGGAAAAGCAAATTACATAATGATTCAAAACTTTTGTAACCCCTAAAAGGGTTTCAATGGTAGACGTTCAATTCCCCACTGCCTTTTACAGTGTGGTCCACTTGATAGCTAGATGTGTCTTATTTTTCACCTCAAGCCTTAATATGAGTTCGCCAAATAAATGGACGGTTTGGATATAACACATACCTCACAATGGGACCCACAAAAATTGATGGGGATTACCACAGGGAAAAAAAAAAAAAACAAAAACAAATCCAGCGAGTTAGGGTCGACCGGGCCAGAGAAAAAAAACCGCAACCAGCAAGTTGGGGTCGACTGGGTCAGAGCTTGGCCTATGGCTACGGATTATAACCGTAGCCATAGAACCACCAAATTCGTAGCCATAGGTGGGCTTACTTAAAAATGAAGCCAGCGAGTTGGGGTCGACCGGGTCAGAGCTTGGCCTATCACTACGGATTATAACCGTAGCCTTAGCTATAGTGCTATGCACTTTTTTCTCTTTTTTATTTTTATTTTTTTTATTTTTATTTTTTACATGGTGAACATTTTCCCCCTTACATTTTTCTATAATACATAATTATGTAAATATGTATATATAAGTATATAAAAATATTTTTCTATCTTTTAATTCATTTCTTTGTCTATTTATTTAACAAGCATATCTCCTAAACTAGAATGATTTACTTCACTTACCATATATGATTTTGGGGTAGGAGAAACTAATTTAGCTAACCAACCTATTTATTTTTCAAGATTTCATCGAGTCAATGGTCAAAAATCTATTTCATTCGGTTCGTAGTCAATTTCAATCAACATCGATGGTTCGGGTTGGTGCTCAACCCTAACCCAACCCAAGGTTCCTATACCTAAACCTTGACCCAACCCAACCCAATCTTGGGTTAGGAATTCTCAACCCAAGAGGGCTCGACAGGTTAATTGGGTTGGTCGGGTGTATATGTGCTAATATTTTCATTATTACATTAGTTTATTATATTTCAATATAGGACTTATTTTTTGTATCTATGATTTTATTAATTATATACGTGATTATTCATTATAAAGAACTTCATTTTTTTTCTTTAAAAAACCAAGCTAAAATATAGGACTACTCCTTTAAAAAGTCATGTATCATAGCACGCAATCTACTACTCCTTTAAAAAGTCATGTATCATAGCACACAATATATTTGGGAGAGAGAAATCTAGCATATCTTGTTAGCTTGAGTCCTTGGAAATGACGTGGACAAATGAGACTCGACATCACTAGAGTACCTTCTACACAAGCAATCTACACTCAATTATAATTTATAAGTAACTAATATATTGATCGGGTTCAGGTTGGGTCGGGCAACCTCAGACCTCAACCCAAGCCCAACCTAAGTTTTATCGGATTGGTGTTTGTATAACCCAAGCTTGAGATCGGACCCGATATATCCTGCGTGAACCCAACCCAATGTCGGGTCGGTCGGGTTGAACCCGCCCAACTTTCAACCGTACATGAAATTGAGCGGGGCAAACTGAAGTATGAGTAGGGCAAACTGAAGTATGAGTTGGGCAAACTAGAAAACAGCAGGGCAAACTGAAATATGAGCGGGGAAAACATGAAAAACAGCGGGGCAAACTAGAAAAACGGCGAGGCAAACATGAAAAACAACGAGACAAACTAGAAAAATAGCGGGGAAAACATGAAAACAGGGGGTAAACTAAAAAAAGCGGAAACATGAAAAACAAAGTAGGCAAACTAGAAAAACAACAGGAAAACATGAAAAACAATAGGGGCAAAATGAAAAACAAATGGGGCAAACTATAAAAACAATGGGGGAAACATGAAAAACAAATGGGCAAACTAGAAAAATAGCGGGCAAACTAGAAAAACAACGGGAAAACATGAAAAACAATGAAAAAACTAAAAAATAACTAGGCAAACATGAAAAATAGCGGGCAAACTAAAAAAAACAATGGGGAAACATGAAAAACAAGCAGAGCAAACTAGAAAAATAGTGGGGAAAACATAAAAAATAGCGAGGGAAACATGAAAAACAACGGGGAAAACATGAAAAATAGTGGAGAAAATATGAAAAAAAGCAGGGCAAACTAGAAAAACAGTAGGGCAAACTAGAAAAACAGCGGGGGGAAACATAAAAATATGAAAAATAAGAAAAACGGTGGGGGAAACACACTGTAAAAGTAAGGATTGAATGCCTACATTTGAAAGCTTTCTGGAGTACACGGTAGTTTTGGGTCAAACTGATGTTTTTATTTTTCATTCATCCAGGACCATGTGACCTTAGGAACAAGTTTAATGAAAAATAAGCATCTCAATGGTCTTTAGAAAAGTTTCAAAGGTGAACATCATTAAACTCGTATGTTTCGCACGGTCCACTTGAACTTTGGACATGCTTCCATTTTAAGCGCATGCCCTAAAATGAGGTTCAAAAGGGATGACCAACATTAATAAAACACATACATCGTTGTGGGCCCCATAAAGTCCAATCATTAAAGATATTGGTGGTGCTATGCACTTTTTTCTCTTTTTTATTTTTATTATTTTTATTTTTATTTTTTACATGGAGAACATTTTCTCCCTTACATTTTTCTATAATACATAATTATGTAAATATATATATATATAAGTATATAAAAATATTTTTCTATCTTTTAATTCATTTCTTTGTCTATTTATTTAACAAGCATATCTCCTAAACTAGAATGAATTTTTTTTTATTATTAACACACCTCCACACACTCACACTAGTGGAATTTCACCACCTATGGATACTCGAACGCTTGACCGGGTGTTGAAACTCCTAATAGTCTACCACTCGAGCGGGGCAAACATGAAAATGAGCGGGGCAAACTAGAAAATCAATGGGGCAAACTGAAATATGACCATTTTAGGATAAAAACCACCTTAGGGCAGTAACGATGCCAACTACTCATCTCTTAGTCTTAAGAAAGTGTGTAATTGAAGCGATAGAAATTATCAACCAGCAAATGTTTCACATTCATCACCCCACCAAATGGGTGGTTCTTATTTGTAGAAAAAGTAATGATCACATACAATCTATTGTTGCCTAGCTTAAGATACAACTAATCATATATGTCAATATGTTATGTATAGGATATTTGAACTATGAAGAAATGTAATCCACCATGTAGGTCAGCTGGCACAAAAATCAACCCTAATCATTTATCAGGTGGGCCAAATGAGTACATGGAAGCACACCATCAGCATCTCTGATTTAAACTCTTTGTTTTTTTCATGCACAATGGCCTAATTTTTTCACCAAATGATTCTTCGAGGTGAGTCCCTCATTTAGGATGGCCCTCATGTCCCAGGCAGATGATAAATTTACAGGTTAGATGGACTGTATTGTAAGCTATCCAATAACTGGTTGGAGGAGATCACTACTCTCAAAGAAAAGATGTTCAAAGTTCCAAATTCATCAACAAAATCAGATAGTTTGCCCCGCTCATATTTCAGTTTGCCCGCTCATATTTCAGTTTACGCCGCTGTTTTTCTAGTCTGCCCCGTTGTTTTTCTAGTTTGCCTCGCTCATATTTCAGTTTACCCTGTTGTTTTTCTAGTTTGCCCTGCTATTTTTCTTATTTGCCCCGTTGTTTTTCTTGTTTGCCCCGCTCATATTTCAGTTTACCCCGTTGTTTTTCTAGTTTGCCCCACTCATATTTCAGTTTGCCCCGTTGTTTTTCTTGTTTGCCCTGCTCATATTTCAGTTTGTCCCGCTCATCAATAGAGAAAGGGCCAGTTTCATCATCTGGTGGAGGATCTGAAGTGGAGGAGGTGGGCCACAGAAGTTTTGAATCAAGCTTATAATTATGTTTTTTGGCTTAATCCATGTCTGTATGATCTTATGAATAGGTTTGATAACAAACAAACATCACTAATGAAGGTGTTCCAAAGGAGTTTTCCTTTCTTCAAATGTTTTTTTTTTCTTTTTTCTTTTTTTTTTTAATTTCACTAATAAACTATGGGTTGTATTGTAGCACTAGAATCATGTTCTCTTCTTGATCCATCCGTTTTACAGAAACTCTCTTTGTGAATAATCATTTTTTAAATTTAAAAAAAAAAAAAGAAAAAAAAAAGAAGAAGAAGAAAAACATGCCGAGTCGAGTGAGTTATGTTGGGGGCTAAACCCCTTAAAATAAATGGAAAAATGGATGGACGGCGTGGATATACTACAGTTGGAGTATCCACGGTTAGGTATAAAATAGTGGCATGGCTCTGAATCATTTAGTTTTTATGATTTCAGACATATGAACTATCCACGGTTAAGTATAATAGATGAACGGTTTGGATCTCATACATATGTGCCTTACGTACCTGACATAACTAAGATTTTAGCATCTAACACTGGATACTTGATGTGAAAAGTAAACTAATCTAATTTTTTTAACCCTTCATCTACCACCCGAGCAAGAGTAAGGATCCTTTCTAGAGGATCTGAAAGCTCCGTAATTTCACCTAGACATGACCTGATGTGAAAAGTAAACTGGTAAACTCATTAGGGGTTGCATGTGATTCACACTAATGGTCTTTATCTCATTTTAAGGCGGGTGACATAGCGAATAAGATCATAATAACAATGGATGGTTGATCTTAAGAATTAGACATTGCAATTAAAGATGTATAAATTGGGTTGAATGAGCATTATTTAAAATTTTCATCGTGATCGGACTCACACAAATAGGTTTTTCTGATATAGGTATAGGGTATGAACATATGTGTCATAAAAAAAATTAAGATGATCAATGGTCTATTCGTTGCAATTGGATTTGAACTTTAACGGTGTAGAACATTCATTAATGTATCTAGATAATAATGAATTGTTTAGAATTATATATGATCAAGTGTAAATAGCTTAGATAGACTTTTCGTATATTTAATGATGATGTGATAGTTCAGATCAAAAGTGGACGGTTAGATGTATCAAAGGGTTTATTTAAGTTGTTGGTTCAACGGTTATTAACAATGTAAGTCTAAGGTGGAGATCATAGCTTATTGGTCCACCAAAACTATTGGCCTAGATACACAAGCGATTTGCTTAAGTGGCCCAATCAGCTAACGGTCAAAGATGGCTTGTCCCATCTAGGACCATTAAATGAGATTACACGTGTGCCGTTCTTCAAGGGCCAAAAGTGTAGATCGAGGAAACAATGCCGTGATCTGAGGCTGTTTTCCGATAGAATCAACTTTTTAAGGGCTGTGAAAGTTGCATCAAGGTGATCCTACACGTCCAACTGTTGTCCTCCTAACAGACAATCAACGGTTAAAACAAAGGAAGTTGTGCTTTTTAACTCTCCATTCTCACCATGTCGATTAGATGGTTGGGATCATTCAACAAGGGTGGACAACGGCCTAAAATCATGCTCCAGTTGTCTCCTTAGCGTTTCTTTCAGGCCATGAATCTCATGGCTGTAGTAGGACCCACTAGCGGATGGTCCAGATTTACTTGTCCCACATCATATTTATGAGATGGTAGCGAATTTATTGCAAATCATACCACACGCAATGAAAAGTCCACCTCATTCATATCAAGATATTAGGGAAGGGATTTAATGCAGACCTTGGAAATGGATGGCTGCTGCTTTGCACATAACCGAGATTAATGCAATAATAGATGGATTTTGGAATTCCATGGGGCTTGTTGACATTTAGTAGCAAACTCGGTGAACGAAACAAAATCAATGTCCTACATTGTAGAATTATGAGATTCATCTATTTGTATTTTTTATAAACTACAAAATACCTTAATTATCCTAGCCATTCATTGCTTGTTGATTCTAACCATCTATTAGAAGGTTGTGATATGATACAATGTTCTGTATCACACTTCCATTCATGATATGGATTTGACCGTTGGGTTACATGAGAAGATGATCTAAACCATTCATTATCTGGATTTTATGTTTCATGGGCCAATTTAAGAAATATTTGTTGAATGGATAGTTTCACAGAAGTTGAATTTGGAAGAAGTTGAATTTGGAATAATGAAAAGTAAAATTTTAATAGCTAATATTCAAATCCAAGATTCAGGAACACTTTAAGGGTTTGGTGAAAATGAGCTTTGTTATACTATCATCCTGTTTCAAACCAATGATTGAAAGCCTAGGATTGTCAGATCCATGTGGCTATACAGACAAGATACGATCAGAATGTGGTGGGTTGTGCCATTGGTTAATTTTCGACAACGTTCAGCAGTTAGATTGGCAGAATTGATAGAGGGATAAAACATTCAAGCACCACGTGGACATTTTCCAACATTTATTGTTGTGGAAGCGGATTGCCCGAGATCCTGGGCTTTGTGGGGACTCACAAGGACGTCCGTGACAAAAGTTTTGATATCATCTAAGTGATAATAACCTTGTGGACAGCTTGGATGGCATATAACCATCATGTTCAGCTTTAAGAAGGTTTCAACGGTGGATATTTTCGTTTCCACTGTTTAGTTAGTGTGGCCCACCTTAGTTTTGAATCTTACTTATTTCTAAATTCATGTTCTATTGTGGCCTTTCATAACAGATGGACGGAGTGGAAAACATCGCCACATGGCATGATCTGAATAGTTGGGGGATACGCTGCATCGTAGATTTACTTAGTTGTAAAATAACTATTTTCATCCATTGAGGGATGAAATGACCATTTTATCCTAGGGCGTCAATCATGTTATTGCCCCGTTACTCGTTTTCTTTTATTGTTGTCCTAAAAAATCTCAAGAGAAATCTTAAGATGGGCGTACATAATTTTTGCACTTTCGATCACAGTAACTTTGGGCCCAGTTAACCATAGGGCTTGTTGGAATGGGCCTACCAGTGGCTTTATTACCATTAGAGCCTGTTGTGTTGCGCAGCACGCTAACAACGCAGTGAGCCTAGATCCGATCTCAGGCCTCAAGCACAAACAATAAACAGGAAGAAATATAAACTATAAACAGATCAAAGCAATCCAAACAAACCACAAGACAAGATATACGTGGAAAAACCCCAAACTAGGGTAAAAAACCTCGGATGAAAACTTCCACTATAAAGAACAAAGATTACAAGGCAATATACTAACCTTTCCCTTGGAAGAACATAGAAAACCCTTTGCCCACACCTTAGAATTATTTTTCCAATATTCTAATTACCTTAGAAAAGCCCTAGGAACACCTATATATAGTTTAGGCAACTCCCCTTTCCGCATCCCAGTTGCGAAAGGACTTGCGACACGAAATCTGCGCAAAATTGCGGAACGAATCTGCGTAACTACGACCGGTCAAGCAGACTGCACGACCAGTCGAGCAACCCCTACTACAGGTCGTGAATGGGCCACGACTGGTCGAGCACCTCGGGATCAAAAAACGATGCTCACTGGACTTTGAGTCGAACCGGTCCACGACCGGTCGAGCCAAACCCTACGACAAGTCGACCATGGCTCACGACCGGTCGAAGGCGGTCCCAGATGTGGCTCCACATCTTAACAATCTCTCACTTGGAGACACATCACCTTAAACCTTCGTCTTCTTCATCCGGAGTGCACCACCTCCCGTCTTCAAGCCTGAAGACCAATCAAAGCTTAACAAAGCTTCAGCTTCTCTCGTGTGACCGCATTGGTCAACATATCCGCAGGATTCTCACTTGTATGAATCTTCTCCAGAGCAATCGATCCATCTTTCAGTAACAAACGTATGAGTGATATCTGATGGCAATATGCTTGGTCCTTGAATGAAAGGTTGAATTCTCAGCCAAGTGTATTGCACCCTGACTATCACTGTACAGCTTGTAATCTGCTTGCTTCTTACCCAACTCTTCTATGAAACCTTGCATCCATACCATCTCCTTGCACGCTTCTGTAGCCGCAACATATTCTACCTCTGTCATACTGATAGATACTATCTTCTGTAACTGAGAGATCCAACTGACTGCAGCACTACCGAGAGTAAAGACATAACGTGTAGTCTTCTTCTGCTGTCGAAGTCTACTGCCAAATCTGAATCCATGTAGACTTGTAGGTTGATTTCTGATCTACCATAGCACAACCCTACATCCTTAGTACCTACCAAGTATCTAAGAATCCACTTCACAGCTTCTCAATGTTCCTTCCCGGGGTTGTTCATAAACATGCTAACAACTCCCACTGCTTGAGCAATGTCTGGTCTCGTACTCACCATAGCATACATGAGACTCCCAATGGCTGACGCGCATGGGACTTTAGCCATGTAGTCCCATTTCTTCTGCATCTTTGTACCTTGCTCCTTAGATAGCTTGAAGTGGTTGGCTAATAGAGTACTAACCGGCTTAGCACCTCCCATATTGAATCGATCAAGTACCTTGGCTATGTACTTTGCCTATGACAAAATCAGTTTCTTGTTTTCCCTGTCACCTTTTATCCTCATGCTTAGGATTTGTTTTGTGGCTCCTAAATCCTTCATGGCAAATTCTCTAGATAGTTGTTTTTTAAGATCTGAGATGTCTTTCATGCTTGAACCAGCCACAAGCATGTCATCAATGTATAGAAGAAGGATGATGTACGAAGTATCAAGCTTCTTCAAATAACAACAGTGGTCTGCATGACATCTCCTAAAACCGTTTCCCGACATGAAACTATCGAACTTCTTGTACCACTGCCTCGGGGCCGGCTTCAGGATATATAGACTCTTCTTCAGTCTACACACTTTGTTCTCCTTTCCTGGTGCTACGTATCCTATCAGTTGATGCATATATATCTCTTCTTCAAGGTCCCCATAAAGAAAAGTTGTCTTAACATCTAGCTGCTCTAGATGTAAGTCCTCTGTAACCACTATACTCAAGGTCATACGAATCGTAGACATTTTCACCACAGGTGAAAATATTTCAGTGAAATCGATACCTGCCTTTTGTTGAAACCCTTTCACAACCAATCTGACCTTGTACCGTTTCGAACCATCGTGCTCCTCCTTCAGTCTATAAACCCACTTGTTATGAAGAGCTTTCTTACCCTAGAGTAGAGTGACTAGCTCTCATGTACAATTAGACTCAAGAGAGTCCATCTCATTATCCATGGCCTGCTCCCACTTAACCTGTATATCTGACTGTAACACCTCTTCAAAACACTCTGGCTCACCATTATCCGTCAGCAGTAGATAATGTAAGGAGGGTGAGTATCGGACCGTGGGCCTCCTCTCCCGAGTAGACCTCCTCACAATCGGTGTATATGGCTCTGACTCATAATGCTCCTATGCATGATCATCCTGTGGCACTGTAACACCCGTGTCCGGTAACTCTTCCATCTCTATGAATTCTTTCTCCTCGACCTTATTTTCCTGCGCACTGTTCTTATGCATCACTTTTTCATTGAAGACCACGTCCTTGCTTCTGATGATTTTCCTGTTTTTTGCATTTCAAAACCTGTAGCCAAAATCATGTTGCCCGTAGCCTATAAACATGCACCTCCTGGACTTCACATCCAGCTTATTTATGTGCTCTGCATCAATGTGAACATATGAAGTGCAACCGAACACTTTGAGATGTGCAAGGTTCACTTCTTTCTCAGTCCACGTTTCTTCTGGTAGCCCACCATCCAATGGTGCTGAGGGACTTCTATTGATGAGATATACGGCAGTATTCACAGCATCTACCCAATAAGTCTTAGGCAACCCTGCATGTAACCTCATGCTCCGGCGAGCTCAAGGATGGTCCCGTTAATGCGTTCAGCCACACCATTCTGTTGTGGTGTCCTTAGAATCATTTTCTGATGTTTGATTTCATTTGTTGCACAATACTCCTCAAACCTCTTATCACAGTACTCTCCCCCATTATCAGATCTGAGACATTTTACTGTTTTACCTGTCTTGTTTTCTACCATAACTTTCCACTTCTTAAATACATCAAACACATCAGATTTATGCTTTAAAAAATAAACCCACAGTTTTCTACTAGCATCATCAATAAAAGTAACAAAATAATGTGAGCCACCAAGAGATAATACCTATGCCGGTCCCCATACATTAGTGTGTATAAGCTCCAACAGATACGTCTTTGGAGCGCGTCCCGTCTTCTTGAAGCTTACCTTCTTCTGCTTGCCATACACGTAGTCCTCACAGAATTCCAAGTCAATAGACTTCAGCCCTGGTAGCTTTCCTTTCGACAATAGCACTTTCATCCCTTTCTCACTCATATGTCCCAACCTCTGATGCCATAACTGCACATTCACTACAGTTGATGCAACTGCGAGTGAACTATACGATCCTGAAGTCACGTACAAAGTACCTTCCTTTTGCCTCGAGATATCACTAAGGCAACTTTTGTGATCTTCCAGGAATCACTGGTAAATGTCATCATATAACCGGTATCGGCCAACTGCCTCACAGAGATCAAGTGACATTTCAAGCTCGGTATATGTCTGACATCCTTCACTTTCAAGACTATTCCATCTTTCTGATTTACATGAATGTCCTCTTTCCAACAATACTGCACGGCTCATCATCACCCAGGTAGACTCTCTCAAAGTCACCTGACACATAATCACACAGAACTTCCTTACACGAAATGGCATGAAACGAAGCACCTGAGTCTATAACCCAAGACTCATTCCTCGCATCAAGAGACAAGATCAACGCCTCTCTGTCACTCTCCTCAGATAGATTCACTGAATCCTTCCCGCCTTGAGAACTTCCTTCTTGTTT